>CM076578.1:704467348-704595962 GCA_034641835.2 Pinus albicaulis
GAAGATCAGGAGCAGAGGTTCAGGGGGAGCATCAGTCTGATTGCTAATGATTGCATTGTTAGCATTTTTCTGGTTATATTCATGCTAATGAAATGATACATGGTTTCTTATGTTGAAAATTATGGATGAGTCCTTTTTTCTTTTTGATGAAGAGTATTCGTTGCTGAGATGAAAGTCTTATAATTCAGAGATAAGGACAGATCTTGTAGAGATTGTTGCCGATGAGTTGCTGTTGAAAGTGTTCAGGTTGCATAAGCTAAGGAGGAGCCTTGGTCATATGGAAAGGATGTTTGGATGCACATTTTCAGGGGGAGCATTAGCCTTGCTGGGTATAATGCATTGTTGGCACTATGATGGTTCTGAAATATGTTCTTTCTCTTGAAATATTTCTGGTATTGGTCATGAAAAGTCATATTTGTAATTTGATGAGAAGGTCTTGTTGAGACCCATAATGTAAAATTGTAATATTCAGTCATGTAAGGACTTTTCAAAAATTTGTAAACCCACTTGGTTGGGTAATTGAGTCAAATTTTTAAACCCACTTAGTTGGGTAGTTGAGTTGAAATGTGTAAACCCACTTGGTTGGGTATTTGAGTCTCTCTTGTAAATCTACTTGGTTGGATCTTTGATATAAGTAAGAGTCTTTGGTGATAGAAAGGTCATAGAGTCATGTGCTTCATTGAAAAATATGTTTGAAGATTCAGCATGAACTCAGGGGGAGCTTGGTCACTTCAGTGTACATCAGATCTGCAGAACGCTTCCTTCTACAAAAGGAGAAAAACCTTGTGCTGGTTTTGGTCCGCCCTTTGCCCTTGATGTCAAAGGGGGAAAGAGTGACATGGTGTTTGAATAAAGGAAAAGAATGGTGTCAAAGAGAGTGACATGGTGTCATTGTGTTCTTAATGTATTTATCTGTTGTCGTGATCAAACACCATCGTGGTTGCCATCAAGTCCAAAGGGGGAGATTGTTGGCAATATGATGCAGAGTGTTGTCCTTGATGGCAACCCACTTAATGGAGATGAAGACATGAGATTGTGGCATGTGTTGTCCTTGATGGAAATCCACTTGATGAAGTTGTGCTTGACAGAATATGTCTTGATGAACTTGTTAAATGATGTAAATCTGATGTATCTACAGTGAGTACAGAAGGTAATGAAGAAAGGAATTCAATATGTGCTAGATCTATGATGAAAAGAGTATGTCTCAAGGCATACGCGGATTTGCCTAGGAGAAGTCGCGTATGCACGCGGGAAATAACGTTCCAAGTCGCGTATGGGCAAAAGCGCTCATAAAGTGTATTGGGTAATGATTCGTCTAAATGACCCCGTCCAGGAATACCATCGGAAGTAATGTGGTTTTGGCTCATGGTATTGAAAAAGGGTAAACCTATATAAGGAGAAGAAATTCATTGTGCAAATCATGAGTGTGGGTGCAAGACGTCTGAGCTTGAATGAATACTTCTCTCTGAAGTATATCTGAATGGAAAGGGTTATAGTTGAATGATAGATCTGAATGCATGATGCACCAATGAAGAAAATGATGAAGAAGGTATCTAGATCTGAAATGTGTTTGTATTTGCTAGATCTGTTTCTGGAATGATTAAGATCTGAGAAGAGGCGAACATCTGTCTGAAGCAAAGGGTGAAATCTGAGTGATGTATCTGTTCTGAAGAATTGCAATAACCTAAATGTCTGAAGAACTATACGCTAGTTCGTCGCAAAAGAAGCACGTATATACGTGGCTTCGCTGAAGAAAAAGCGCGTATGCTCAGTAAAATTAACTCTTTAATATGTGCAGATGTATACGCGGATTGATGTGATTGGAAGCGCGTATATACATGGGATCAGTAAAAGAAAAGAGCGTATGCAAACTAGGGTTTGCTGAAGCATGGGGTATGAAATATCTGATCTGTTCTGCTGTGTTACTGCTATCTGTATTCTACAGTTCTGAGTTGTCTGTATCAGTTTGGTTGTATGATTGAGCTTAAATATGTGGAGTGGGTCAAGTCTGAAAATATGATGAAACGAGGCTTGCAAGTTGTGCTCTATTGAAGTTGTTTTGGATCCAGTGTGAAAATTGATGAAACGTGGTCCATGTTGGTGCTGAGGGTTGAAGCCTTCAGTCAGGGGGTCGTAGCTCCCTTCCAGGTGAGGCTGGTAAATGAGATCAGGGGGTCGTAGCTCCCTTCCAGGAGAGGCTGGTAAACGAGTCAGGGGGTTGGAGCTCCCTTCCAGGAGAGGCTGGTAAACGAGCGCAGGTGGGTGCCTGCGTGCTGGTAGGAGTCTGCACCAGCACATATGTTGTAAGATGTTTTCTCAATAATAAAATATTGAAGGCTGAGCAACTGCAGCGGTGGTTTTCTCCCGACTTGGGTTTCCACCTAAAAATCCTGGTGTTCATGTGTGATGCTTTGTGTGATGGTTTATTCTGTTGTTACTACACATGTTTACTGTTAACTTAACATCAGATGAATGAATGTTGCAAAGAACTAAGTTCATAAATATCTGCATAGTTAGATCTCTGCTAATACGCGAGTTGTATGAAGTATATCCACGTGTATACGCGAGTTTAATAAAGGAAATTAGCGTATGGGTTTTAAGGAATGAAAAAGTAAAAAGTTTATGAATATGCAGTAAATACTGATTCACCCCCCCTCTCAATATTTTTCCGACACCTTTTGCATTATACCCCGCATATATATAAATCATTCTATATATTAAAACCTTGGTTATAAAGTTTATTTTAAAAAGGTTTGTTATATTTATAATGCACCATTGCATAAAACCACCCAAGCCCCACCATAAATTTTCCCTACATCTTCCCATCACATCCCGACCCTTCGCTCTCTCTTTCCAAATCCAACGGTGGACGTCCAGTTTCGCGTCCACAAACTAATCAACCACCAAACGCCCAATCGAGCACGAAATGGGTGGTTTTTCGCTTACCACATCCTGCGACGTGTCATCTCCTGATACGATCGCGTTCGATTGGGGAAAAACCATTTACCACCCCAACCTAGCGCGAAAACCACTGATGGTTTTCTACATTCACAAAACAAAAACCGCTCCCGCTCGCAATTCGTCTCGCATTTATGACATATTTTAAACATTTATAACAAACGATAAAACCATTGTTATATGTTTTATTTGTGTTATATGCCACGCCCAACTGTTACATACATTCTCGTTGTTATCAGAAGCTCCCGCTACATTTTGAAGCCTTGATTTCCCATTTTAAACTCAATTTCAACCAACGACCCTTGTTTGAAGAATATTTTGAAGCCATTTCTCTACATCAGCGTTGCAGGAACCATCAAATTATCAAAAATCCTTCTCAAAGCAACCAGATACTTGTAAATCAGGTATTTTCCTGAATTTGACCCGTAAATTTCATGATTTCTAACACCAATTGAACCAATTAGAATATAAAGACTGAAATTGCCCATCTGTTGTGTTCTAAACCTTGGAAAAATAGGTCAAACCCTCGCCATTTTTTCCAAAAGTTTCCATTTACTGAAAATATCATTTCTAAACCAATTTCTCAGTCAGAGACTCCTGAAAGAAAAATTCCATGGTTTAAAAGGTTTTAAAACTCATTGAAAACCTTAAAACCCCTTTTTACAGTCCCATTCATTCAGAAAACCTGAGTTTTGTATCTTAATCTATTTCCTATGCCCTAAAATTCCAAAATTGAGCATTGAATTGCCCCCTGCTATCATCCTTGCCCATCAAATTGCTTAATTACCCTCTGTTGAAGAAACATTCACTATAGCAAACTGTATAATATTTCTATAGTTCATTCAAAATGACAAAAAATCAATTCACACCTAAGGCTAGAGTATCAAAGCCTGTTAATCCTGGAGGGTCAAAACCCCCTAAAACTGATGCAGTAAAAGTTCCAAAGTCCACTCCTATTATTTCTACTAAGGCCACGGTCACTGTAAATCCTCTTCAACCTCCAGTATCCAGTGAAGAAATTTCCCCTCTAGTTGACTTGGATTATAAAATTGTAGATCCTCTAGTAAAATTCAATCTATTAGAAGTACATAATTGGTGTCATGAGAATTTTTAAGACAAAGAAGAAATGTCCCTCTGGGATACAAACTTACCTAAATATATTGTCCCAATGACACATCCTGGTCAGGACTTAATAATACTACACCAGAAGTATTGTGTCCCAGATCAAAGGTCCATTGTAAATAATGATAGGGAAATCCTCTTTTCTATCACTGCTGAGTCAATCAATGAAATGTTGCAGTTACAATTTGACCCAAGGGCAGTCCCATTATCCATTGAAGCCCTGACTCAATTATATTTAGGGATATATTTCCCTAAAATATTCATGATTTTCCAGAAACTTTAGGCCCAACCATGTGGATATCCCAAAGTTGAATCCTCCATCTTCCACTTCCAAATTTCTAGACACGTTATTTCAATGTTATCCTTCATCTTAGGATACTTTACTGATGAATTTACTGATAAGTCTATCCTTGGATTTTTATCCACTCTATCCCCTCGTGAGCCTCCTGCTATGGTATTTGATTTTTCCAGATTTATTGTTGATTCCATACACAACCAGTTGAAAAATCTACCCACTGAAGGGGTGTTTAGATATTCCTCCTATTTATTCCATTTGTTCTTATTTTCACAAGCAGATCATTTTCCTATAGAACTGCAGAAGATGAATGTGGAGGGCCAGCCTCTATCAGTTGTTTTATGGACATATTTGTTAAGAAAGGAAGGAAATGAATATAATTATACAGACTTCACAGATTTATTTATTAGGCCAGCAATGAATTTACTTCATAAGTCAGAACAACCTAGAATAAATGAAGAGATGAAAAGAATATTACAGCTGTCAGAACAATGTAAAATCGGAGGTTGGTACTTATATGAGAAGCACACTGAACTAAGAATATTTGGAACCAATTTGCTACCCTATAAGTTACCTAATTTTTTAACTCTAAGAATCTTTGCTCTGGAATATTTAAGACAGGTGTTGAATGCTAATGCCATCAATTTCATGGCATCCAAAAAGAAGACTCATTTTAAACTAAAAAATCAGATTGGTCCATTTATAGTGAATAACAGAGATGCTGAGAAAGAGATACAAAAAAGGTTGTCAGAATTGAAATTCCAAGCGCTTTTTCCTAGGAATTATGACCCCCAAGGTCTATTGAGGAGTATCAGAGTTAAGTGAAAATTACCTCCATTTATACATGAACCAAAACCTGATATTGAAAAGTATGCTAATCATGAAGAATGGCAAGAGAATACATTGGTTGATTTGACTGCAAATACATAGCCAATAGAAAATGTAGGTACCCCACTTGCTGTGGTAACTCTTAAAGAGCTAGAAACTTCAAACAAAAGAGCCAGAGAGGAGGGTGCCTATACAGCAAAAACTACCACAGATACAAAGTTTAAAATCATCTACAATAAAAGGCTAAGATTTGGTTCCATTGGCAAAGAAAAACTTATTGAAGTGGAAGATGAACCTGAGGTCAGTAATGATGAGGCAACTATAATAATAAAGGAGACATTGATAGAAATTGAAAGAGAACAAGTAGCCTCCAAAGGAAAAGAGACCCAAGTGATTGAAAAATAGGTAAATATGGAAACTTCTTCTTCTCAAACAACAGAACAGAAGGATTTGGATATTAAGGACAGATATAAACAAATCAAACAAATGAATGAGGAGATTAAAAGTGATATTTATTCTCAATTCCTCAAGAAGAAGCTAGGAAACCAAGATAGATTGCTTTCAGCATTTGATTATTCTTCAAATAAAATGATCATGTCCTATTTACAGACTACTACTTCAACTCCTAAAACAATGGTTGACTACAAAAAGAAGGAATTTGAAGTAGATATTGAAAATGTACATGAGTTGGATCAGATAGAATTCCATATGCATAGCTCATAAATGCTATATTCCACTGTGGTGACAAAAGCTATGAGTGTAACCAATCTGCAAAATACTATCATCAACTTGCAAGATCAGATGAAGCTTGGTAAAGCCTTATTATATGCAAAAGATCTTAGAATCAAAGCATTGGAAGATTTGATTCTACAAATAGGAGTGGACCCATCTAATGTACAAGCTACTGAAGTATTAATAAAAAATAAATAGAATGATGACATTGCTGCTTTGAGGAAACAATTGAAACTTCTTCAGAGTGAGCACTCACAGAGTAAAGAAATACTTCAGGAACAGAAAGAGAAATAATACATGATGCAGTTGATTATAAAGCTTATTTCTCGAATCAAGGACATGGAAAGCCAATTGGATTTACTGATGAAAGAAAAGGAAATTGTGAAGGAAACAGAAGCTTCCACCATTCCCACAGTTATTCCTATTATTACAGCTGTTGTTCCTTCTACATTGGGAGAGAAGTTAGCACCCAAAGAACCACTGGAAATTGCAGTGTCGGTGCAATCAGTTACTACTTCCCAAACAGAATCCTCAACATCATAGATGCAGCATACAAATGATGCAGGGAAAATTGTCAAAGCAATGGAAGAAATGACATTGAAAACCAATGAAATCAACAATTTGAAGAAACAAATTCAGATTATGGAGGCATCCAATAAAACGACATTAATTAATGCTAATAATTATGAACAAAAAGCCAAAAGGCTCGAAGAACAAGTAAAAAATATTCAGAAGAATTTGAGTTTTACCACACAGATTTCTTACATAAGAAATCATCTATGGACCAACATCATTGAGGCCATACATATTCAATGGCCATCGATTCAAATAATATATGAACAAAGGGACCTCCTTCTGGCAGCTCAAAATGAAATACAAAAGACTACAGAAGAATTAGTAGACAAACCAGCATAGGCACAGAGGCTAATTACCTTCTTAAATAGTAAGAACAAGACTGAGCTAGAGGAATTGAAGATACAAGACAGAACATAAGCTATATTGCAGATCAAAAAGGTATTGACAAAGAAAACTTTGATGAACAACTTGAAAGAAAAATGTGATGCTATGAATTTTTCCATCACCAATTTTTTAGCTAAGTATACCATGCTAAGACAAGCTGGTATCCCAGACATACATGTTTTCAATGACAAGTTAATGGACCAAAAAGAATATGATAAGAAGATCAAAGATCATGCCAAAGAACAGGTGAAAAAGCAGCCGCCACAGGGATCTCCTACAGGGAAGGTTTTTCTTCAATACCTTGAAGATTTATGCTTCCTTCAGAATGAAATCAAACACTTATTTTTGATTAAGACAAATTTTTCCAAGTACACTGAAGCAGATGAAAATTACAGAAAGTTGAAAAGTATGAAGATTCCAGATGTTGAACAATGGCAGACCTTCACAGATTTATTATAGCAGCATAGAGGCAAACATTGAAAGACAGTGAAAATGAAGAAATCAATTTGAGAAGAAAACAAATAACACAGTACTTGATTTTGAATTTTTACTGCTAAGAAATATCCTTTTACAGTAGTTGAATGTCGAAGTATTAGTTTAAAGGAGTATGAGGGTGAAAGGCCAAAGTCAAAATATATCAGAAATAAAAATGACAGCAATTTAATTTATCTGATGTAATTTCCTTTTTATAGCAGTGAAATGGTAAATATACAGCGTGAAAGAGTATCAGAGATAAAGTGCAGGGTCAAAGAGTATAAGTGGAAAGAGTATCCATGAAGTCATCTTTCAAAAGATATTTGCAAAGTGCTAGCAAGCATGGACAACTAATCAAACAAACAATTTTTGTAAGATAAGATATCACTATTTTTTCTAGATAAGAGGACAGCTTGCTAAGTTGTTAAGCAGTTGTCCCTCTTAATGTGTAAAGATATTTTTATTTTTTGGAGTTATTCCTAGATTTCTCTAGGATATTTGTAATAAACATTTTGTATAAATACTTCTATTTATGAAGTGTTTAGTGTGGAATAAAATTGCTAAGAACATTATAGACATTTTTCTAGTACGTTGGAGGCTCACATGTGTTGATTTCAAAGCAGCAGTCTAGACAATTGCCAATTGGACTTCATAATTCAGGATTCAAGCGATAATTTGAAGAGTAAAGTGCATCTATCTTGTCATTGTTTACTTTCTGAGTTCACATTAATTTCATACATGTTGTTCAATCTTAATGATTAAATAGGAGTATTACTTCAAGACTAGTGTTATAACTCCATGTATTAACTACTTAATCATTTAAATGTTTTCTGCTGATTTCTAGATTTAGGAATTCTTAATTGGTCCTAGTCCCGTTTGACCCTTGCCTCCTTCCTCTTTTTTTGGGTCAAAGGATCCTTCATTTCCCTTTATCCCAAAAGCAAGCCATCTCATCAAAAAAAAATATCCAAATCTCTGAGGGTTATCTACCTTGCCCTGAATAAATTAGCATCCTCTTGGCCTTGCCTTCTAGTTCTTTTTGCTAGACTTTGACCCCATAAGCCAATGGACTAGTAGATCCCTCTTTAATTTGTCTTCAAGTAATTTTATTTTCCACCAAACATTTCAAAACCAAAACCAAATTGAACTATCATAACTAGCCTAAAATATTAAACAAAAACAAAGTTAAATCATAAAGAGAGAGCCCTCTCTGAAATTTAGGAAGGCTAGATCCTAGATTTCCAAAGTAGGTTTGTGGTTACCCCTAGTTTTCTTAAAATTGAAAAAAATCCAAAAGCCCACAATCTTTAGAAATTACTAGGGTGATAACACGACCATATTTTCTGTTTATTATTTTTCGAATAAACGAAGGCCATGGGGTTGGAATTGGTCACAAATTTGGTGGTACACATAATGATATAATGATGAATATTTTGAACATAGAACACAACAACCAACACCAGATTTTATTTTTGGGAATTGGACATAGGAGTACCGTCAAGTTTATTAATGACATAATATATGACATTCTCATTTCTAGTAGCATATTCCTGTATTAGGACCCCGACAACCGAATAGGCATAAGTTGAGATATATAGTATGAAATCCCTTTAAAAGTTAGGGAAATGATCAAGGGAGAGGAAGTGAGAGCAAGTTTTAGGGCATCAAAATAATATTGAGCTTGGTCATCCCAAACAAATGGAATGGTAAATCGAATGAGTCTAAGAAACCCATGCGTAGTGGTGGCATAGTTAGGAACAAACCAACAAAGAAAGTTTGATTTGCCTTGGAGGCTTTGTAACTGGTGAAGGGTAAAAGGAGGAAGTTCGAGAATGGCTTGAAATTTGAGAGGATCGAGCTTCATACAGTCTTTGGACACAATGAAGCCTAAAATTCAGTCGACATGAATGAAAAAGACACACTTAAGGGGATTAAGGCAGATGTTATAATTGCGACATCGAAGGAATATGGTATGAAAATCATGAATGTGTTGTGAACAAATCCTGGAAAAAGTGGTGATATTTTCTAGATACGCAAGGATAATATGAGCCAATTCATGGAAACAGTAAGACATGGCACGCTGAAAAGTGGCCCCAACATTTTTTAAACCAAAATGCATGACCCTATATACAAAATCTACCCACGTACTAATGAAAATGGTTTTAAGATGATCAACGTAACATATTATTATATGGTTATATTTGGCGAATCTAATCATAAAGGAGATAACCTCATGCCCCACACACTCATCAATTATTTGGTCAATGAAAGGTGTTGGGAAGTTGTCTTTGGTACAAGATTTTTTCAGATCACAAAACTCTGTGCAGACACGAATGGTGCATTTTTTCTTGAGAACAAGAATAGGATTGGACACCCATTCGGTGTATTCAGTGGGATAGATAAATCCATCTTGCTTGATCTTATAGATTTCAGCTTAGATAGCCTCACGTTTGGAAGGATGAATAGGTTTCATCTTTTGGAAGAAAAGAATGGAATCAGGCCATGTGTCAATGTGGTGTTCAAAAATGGTGAGATCAAGTCTAGGAATATTATAATAAGACCACACGAAAACATCACAAAATTCTTTGAATAACTTAGTGTAAGCATCAATTTATTACGAGGTGCATTGTGCCCCCAAGGTGAAATTTTCTTCGATCCCTGGTTTATTCGAAATGTTGATTTTAATGGCATGGGATATGTTTACCATATTTCCTTCTTCAAAATAATATGGTGAAGGAATGGGATTTCTAAACCAATCGACTTCACCATGAATTAATTCTTTATACTCCACAACATATTGATCATGGGTTTGCTATAGAAGGAAATATGCACAATGGTGCATATCGTCCCATGGATAATCAAGGGTGGCCATGGCTTCCATGATGTCTTCTTAAAAATGAAAAATGGGAGAATTGGAGGAATATAGACCACATGATGTGGTAGATCCACCTAAAAGATTAGAGGAAATTTCAGCCTAAAAGTGGCCTTCTAAGGAAAAATAATAAAATATTAGTTAAAATAAAAGTTATGAATTTTGGATGGAAAAGAAGAAAACTACTTTTTTTCATTGTATTTTTAGCTTATCTCCTTATAATTTTACACAAATTTCCACTGTAGACACTCGTTGGATGCGGAATTATATTCCATGTCCAACGAGTACCCATTATCATACTTTTGAGAAGACCCACACTGATAAAAATCATAGATACATTAAAAAAATGTGTTGAACACATTGTTTTAATGTATTTACGATTTTCATCAATGTGGGTCTTCTTAAAAGTATGCATAATGGGTACTCGTTGGATATGGAATTTAATTTTGCATCCAACGAGTGTCTACACTTGAAATTTGAGTAAACCTATAAGGAGATAAGCCAAAAACACAATAAAAAAAAATGGTTTTTATTCTTTTCCCTCCAAAATATTTACATGTACCTATTTTTAAATTTAAAGGATTTTGATTAGTTTACATATTATGACATGGAAAATACATGAAAATTTCATGGGCACTTTTAGGCTCAAATTTCCTCCAATGCATCGTCATGAGGACAAGGTTGACATGCACATTAACAACCAGGAGGGGAGGAATGAATAGTAGATGGGACATCTACCGATGTTGACACTAGGGCATTCGATGAAGAAGGTTCGACAGAATCACAATAGGAAACTCCAAGAGAATCCTAATACATCGATCCCATGGATGATGACCGGTAGAGAATAGGTGCGATGTTATCCATGATCTCAACATCAAGGGGAGGGATCACAATGGGTGGTTGAGATACCTCTTGTTATGGAAAAATAATGAGACCACAATCCATAGGTAGTTAAAGGTTGGATTCACTATGAGAAATATCTAATTTGCAAAGCACCTGAAGTGTATCATGAAAATCTTCGAGATGGGGATAGTGGTGAGAATAATGGCCATAATTATCACACAAGTAAAAGGGTGATTTGTGTGTAAGGATATGTTCTTCTCATCTAAGTCAGGTAAGGTGACATGAACTTGAGGAATGCTAGAGTCAGGAAAGGTATCAATGATCACATTCTTGATATGAGGGAGCTCGGTACAATTATTGGTGGTGTTTCCAACAAGATCACAAAAAGCACATGGAGGAGTAGGATTTAGAGGCTTAGGAGGTGTTGGAGCTGTTTGGGGTGCCTTATCTTTGGGTCCTTTTTATTTGGGATTCCCCACACCCCCCCCCCCTTACCAGATGCTTTTCCAACATGAGTAGCCTCCTATTGAGGTTGCTATGGAAATGAAGAAAAGGAAGGGGTAGGAATAATAGATTGAATCGAGGTTAAATATGTATAAGGTTTAAGCTGATCAGGGGGAGTGTTTGTGGGGAGATCAATGTACTAGACTCAGATCCCCAAGGTGATATTTGGAAGGCTTGGCATAGCCATGACAGGGATAGAAAAAATTCCAGGTGGTGGGAATAAGAAGGGTATTTGACAAGAAGGGTAATGACTTGGAGAAACTGCTCCCAAATGGTTAAGGCTTGGGGGAAATTTTCTTGGCTAAAAAGGACTAGGAGAGATACTGGCATAAGGAAATGGTCCTTGAGTAGTTATACCTAAAGTTCGAGTTGAGTTTGGAACAACAAGTTGCAACGGTGATGGCTGCTGGGAAGTCATACTGGACTGCTTGTGAGAATCTCGTGACACTTGAAGCATACAAACACTATACGAGCTAGGCTCATAAGGGGTAGGAAGTGGACCATAATAAGAACCAAGCAAGGTGGAATCTTTGTAGACTCTAGGAGATACATTATTGAGGGACGATACAACCTTATTGCCAGTCATCGATGAGATAGTGGACTCAGGTGAATTCTAAGACTTAGGATTATAGTACAACAACTGATCGATAATGATTATCTTTACATTATGAGGAAAGCACATATTGCAAAAAACCACATATGCGACAGTTGACATGGAATAGGTGTAATTACAACCTAAAATGATCCTATAATCTAATGGGGCATCAATTTCTTCGATGTTAATAGAGACACTTTGTCGGAAACAATGATATGATAGTTGCGATATAAGCCAAGGGGTTGTGAGGGATGACCGTCCCAAGCATGGAGGGTGATGGTGGATGGGAACAGGTCAGGTGAACCAAGTTTCTTCCAAACACTAGAAGCCATAACATAGGTGGAGGGGCCTTCATTTATGATACATCGTTGAACAATGGTGTTTCTTATGGAGACTGGTATTTGAAATGAAACACATTAAGGTAGGGGAAGATCTTCTAATTTTTCAATGTCAAAGACAATCATACGATCACTAGAAGGATCCAAAACACAAAAAACAAAGAGTAGAGCTTTCCATTTGTATGGGAACATCTGGAGGACAAGAGACTACACCAAGTCATCTACTATGCTATAGGTATGGGCAACTTTAGAAAAAGAAAAATTTCGATGTAATGGACCTTTGGGGATCTTGGGAATAACCTCTACCTTAGGCGGATGGATTTGTAAGGTACTGTTGGGGTTCCTATGTTTTGGAAGATTTAGCAATACCAAAAGATAAGACAACATCAAACCACTTTGGGGCCCTAGGATCTAGCCCTCCTAGACCCAGAGAGGGATCTCTCCAATAAATAAAAAATGATATCTCTTTGAAAGCTCAAGATGAGGTATTAGGCTAGTTATGAAGCACGAAGGGGGGTTTTAAATAATTTGGTTGGTTGTTTGTTGGGTTGGTCATGAGATCATAGACTGAGAAAGTAATGGGAGAAAAGGAACAAAGCAGCAGGATGTTTTGGCAAAGAGGATAGGTTAAGAAAGTGCCATCCATTGGGCTATGGAGTCATGAAAGGAGAATTACATGCAAGAACTAGCCAAGGCTTCCAAAGGGAAAGTCATCTAATACTAAAGGATCTTTTAGATTAGATGGTGGGATGGAACATTAAGGGTTGAAAGTGAAAGAAGGAAAACAACCCAATTTCTATCTATAGATCAGGTCAGAGGCCATTTAACTCCAGACCTGCTTGGACACACTCATAGGAAACTCTCAAAGGAGGGACAAAGGGGCAGCTTATAGATCAGAATAGAGGTCATTTAACTCCAGGTCAGCTTTAGCATGCTCCAAGGGAAAACAGAGATAAGATTAACAAAGAGATCTTAGAAAGGCCAGTTGGTCGCACAAGGATCCTAGTGGACAAGGCTAACTCTAATCCCCAGTGTTCCCAAATCTTCCAGCATAAACCCAACAAGAACGTCTGAGAACGGATTCATTTAATTCATACATCAGTGAGCAGGCAATAACATCCACTACACTGGTTAAATTAGCTGAAATCAATTCTTAGATACACATTTAGCAGAAAAAATTGAGGGCAAGGAGAGCAGAGACATAGGGTACCTAACAAGGGTAAATCCTATGCCATATTTCTGATGCAAGCCAGTAGAAAATGAAACAGTATGAAAGTGTAATAAACAATGTTAGAAAAACATCACCAATAGTAATAGACCAGGATCCTGTGAAATGTGCTTGATTAATTGATGCAAAACCAGTCACATACACTGAGCTTCAATGGCTGTTATAGTCCAGACTTTCTCCTCCCAACCTACTACACAACAACTACTCTGATACTCCCTCCCAAGACTGTTCTAACAATCAAAATGAATCCCTCTAACAGAAACAACAATAGTCAAACAACAACTGCCCAACCCCTTACAATATCGTTCTTCAGGATTCTTATAGAATAAGAGAAAAACAGAAGTAGGTGAATAATTAAATGGATCTCATTAAGACAGAATGGTGGGCAGGTTCATGCCCATACTGCTTAATGGCTTTCTGCAGTGCTGTGCGTACTCTGTAGGTTGTTCGGGAACCTTTGTAAGGTTGAGATTGACCTCTGATATGTTCTTTGGAGTCCTTTCTAGTGTTTGGTATCTGCGCTAGCCTTCTGGAATAAATGGCATGGATGGGAAAACTGCAAGACTCTCCAGCCCTCATAATTGCTGCCCAGACAGTCTTTAAGCAGCTCTGTCAGTATAATCAACCGTTTCGGGGCTCGAGGAGATATGAGGAGTGTTGTAGGTAAATGTCTGTCCTAGAGAAATGCGTTCTGCTGATATTAAAATGCGGATATGACCCTTTGCGTGCTTAAGTCTTCAAACTGCGTCCTTTCCTTTGAATGTGGGGTTAAACATTAATTACAACAGTAACAAGCATTGACCCCTTTGAATCTCTTCTATTGATCTGCTGGCAATGCTAAAATGGCCTCTCTGTGCTATCTGCATAATGCAATAAACCTGTTACAAACACGGGCAGTGGTGGAGAAATGCTTCGGAGGCGGAGGAACGGTGGTGGAGATTGAACAGCAGGATGATTTATGAACATTGGCGAAACGAATATAAAACATTAAACTATAGTGCAAAAATGCAAAGGTTTGGACTTTGGCAAAAATACACAGGAAATACATGAAATGCAATGGAAAAGCGCATTAGGTGGGACCCATATGGAATCGCAAATCGCAATCGGAGACGGGAGCGGGGACTAATCACAATCGCGGGAAACAGAACTTGCAATGCGATCGGAGGTCAGAGCGATCAGAGGGGGATGCGATCAGAGGGAAGTACGATCGGAGGGAAGTGCGATCGAAGGGGGATGCGATGTGATGATTGGAGGGGAAAACGATGCGATCAATCGCATCGAAAAATTTGCGATGGACCGATCGGGGGACGTAACATAAATGTTGCGATTGCGAAGACTTGCAATTAGTGCAGACCGCCCGATCCCGATAACAGATCAATGACTAAGAACATATCGCAGGACATAAATTGATAAACCAATTGCATCGGAGTTTTAAAGTTTTACAAAGGGAAACGCCCGCCCGACACTCTGATTACGATTGGCTCCCAAGGCTTTAAGCGCTTGGTCTTGGGCTACGTGTATATGGGGAAGTGGTTGAAAGGGGCTGGCGGAAAAGGGGCTAAGCCCTATTATAAAGTTAAAAAGTGGGTTTTCGAGCCCTTTCAATGAATTTTAAGATTGGGAGAAGGTAAAAAAAGGGAAATTTGGCCACACAAAGGGTAAGGGTAGAATTTGAAGGGGATTTTGGGGAGATTTAGGGGGTAAGTGTGGAAATAGAAGGGGAGACAAGGGGGAAACAAAATGGAGGTTAAGTGGGGGTGAAATAAGGGGGAAAAAGGAGGCCTTTGGGCATTTATCCACAAATAGAGAGGCTTTATAATGGAAATCAACAGAGGGGATTTTATCAAAGGACGAAAGGCACTAGGAGGCTTCAAGGATGATGTGTTTTCAGGGGAAATGCATTCCTTGAAGGCTCAACAACATTTTAGCCCCCTGTTTGCTTGTCAAAAATATTTAGGGGGGCTAACAGGTACCATTTGATGAAGATAGAGGCTCGGTGTAAACTTGAGGTTGGGACTCAGTCGTTGATTTAGGAGGTGGCTTTTCATATTGGCATGATCGAGTCTGAAGGTTGACTTTTTTAGTGTTTACTTCGTCATAATTCATCATAAGTATCTCATAATAAATGTGACCATATTATGGAGGTTGGAGAGTTGCATGACCTTGTGTAAGTTGAGCAGCGATATATCCTTGATGAGGAAAAGGATTGGTAAGCACAACCAGTTGAGATGAAGTAGGAGGAGGAGATGGAGCCATGTGCTATTGTCCTTTAGAAGCAATTTCTTGAGCCTCCCATACTTGATGCATATAAGGAAAAAGGGGACACTGATGAGTATTATGGCCATATATGCTAAAATCGGCATAATGTTTGCTCGAATGAAGAACCTTGTTTTTCTTGGGTTGTCCACCCTGTTGTTGGGTTGTAGGATTAGGATGGTTTCACTGAGGTACATTGGATGGTGAACCCTAGCTACCCTAATTACCTTGAGGTTTTTGGTTCTGGTTACCTATCCCCTTGTCTCGTTTCTTGGGGTTGGGGGGATTCGTTGCGCTTTTTTTATCATACTCTTGACCTTGTGGAAGAGGTTGTTGTTGTGGTAGAGGTGAAGGAGGCATGGGGAGCTAGGGCACTGGTGCCTGAGGTTTTAGAAAGCTAGGAAGTGCATATGGATAGTAAAGAGGAGGGTAAACATTAGGATAAATAGGGGGGGAAACAGCTGGTCCTAGAATCTACTGATTCGGTTGGGGATATGCATATGACGTGCTGGAACCTGGATAAGCGATGCAATGTGAAGGATTAGGAGGTAGTTAGGTGAAAAATGAACTAATCCCCCCCAGGGTTGACCATAAATCATTGGACGAAGATTATATGGTGGAGGTTGAGGGTGTGAAATGAATCCAACGATACCATCTGCGACATGATATTCCCTTGGTGCATTAGCAACACCAGGTCGAGCAGATAGAGAAGAATGGTATAAAAATAGTATGACTGTGAATATATGAGGTCATATTTTGATGCTAATTGGAGCGCATATTCCTGAGACTAAGGAAAGTGTGAAGCGACATATGTTGAAAATGCAGCAAGATGATGGAGCTTAGTGAAATGAAGTCGCCTTCACTAAGTGGGCCCGCAGGCGAATTCTGGCGCAAAGTCTATTTTTAGACATATGGAGCATGGTTCAGGGATTCCAATTTGAGATTCTTGGAGCATTGTTCATGTTGGTAAAAATAGATGAGACTCTATTTTTTAGCTCGAAGAGGTCGAAGGCTATTTTTAGACTGCCTCTCCTAAAAATATGGAAGTCAAATATTATTTACCCTTAATAATATTTAGACTATAAACTTCAGTTTACTCTCTTGGAGCACTTCAGTTCGAGCTACAGAAGTGGCTCATGCATCTGACAAAGGAATCACATGGTTCCCAAGGGTTTGATGGCATCATGCATGGTTGACTTCAGTTGGACTTCAGTGGCAGAAGTTTGGAGGAGTTAATGAGACAGATAGTGGAGTTGTGTTCTGTTTATTTTTAGTTGAACTGATTGAGATTAGTTTAACTAGCTAATCAATTAGTTATGAGTGGAGTGAATTAAATATTATTTAATTCATTAATTAATAACTCATTATTCAACTCAAGAACACATCAGTTCACTATAGTGCATGATCAGTTCAGTGGAGACCAGTGAAAGAGATAGATGAAAGGGTGGAGTTAGCTATCAGTTGTGACTATACTGTTGCTATTTGCAACACACAGATAGGTGGAGTAAGCCCATGAGGATTGCGCAGTTCAAGCTGGTGGTTTATCTATATAAAGAGGCCATCCCATAGCATTGAAACACGCAATAGAGGCAAGGCAATTGGCGGTGAGTTTTGAACCAGTAACCTGTTCAAAACTGAGCTAGATTGTGAGTAACTGTATGAGAAAGTACTGAGTACTTGTGAGGAGTATTGTACTGAGTTAGTTACTTGATTTCTCCAGTATAATATACACAATAGCTACGGGGTTTTCAGCTATAAGATTTCCCCATACATTCTGTGTTAATGTGTATGATGATTTGATGTGTTATCGCTTGATTTTATTTCCGCATGTGTGATGATTTGAGTTGGTTGAGTGGAAGAGATTATGTGTTGTGTATGAAGTTCAAATAGTATGTGACCAGGATAGTCTCGGTGGATAATTAATTATTATTCAGCAAATTTCTACAACATATTTACCTGTGTGGGGCCAAAAGCGATGTAAGGAAAAAATCCATGTAAACATGGTCTTCAAATTCACGGGCCCTACACATGCTCTTCCTTCTGCGCCATTCTTGAGCATGGTCAGATAGGCAAGTGGAAGAAGATTTACGGAAAGAAGTTAAGAGTTTGGTATCAGTTTCATAATGGAGAGGTAACTTGAAATATGATAGAAATGATTTGGAAAGAGTCATGAAAGTGAAGTGAGTGGCTTTGGGTTGATCTACAAACCACTTAGTAGTAGCTCCAGCAATAGTTCCCTAAAAAATACGAAGATGTATGGAGTCTTTAGTGATAGAATTGGATAAACACCACATATGCCAATGAGCATTTGTTGGATCTTCTCCATGATTTACTTCAAACTTAGGAATGTCAAAATGAATTTTGGTTGGCATAGATGGAAAACTGGGCTCATGGAGAAGCAATTCATTGATAAGTTGATTGAAATTAGGGAGACTCAATCCATCCATGAAGGGTATCAATGGAGTAGGAGTGACCATACCAGAAGAGGTTCCGCTTGTGGGGTTACCCAAGTTAGAACTTGGGTTACCACCTTGGTTTCTCACACCCGCATTAGTTCCTGACATGGTGACGGTACAAGGTTGAGAAGACGTAGAATCAAAGGAATAACTGGAAGAATCAGTAGAACCAAAGTCAGAATGGGGACTCGATGGAGGATTGGAAGTATGAACTCTAAATTGATGGGGAGGAATAATAGGTCCTAACGGAACTAAGGAAAAAGGCCTCCTATTGTTTTTGACAAACACCCAGGGGGCGAAAATATGTCAATACAATGAAAAATCTAAGGACTAAAGGATGATAGGGGAAAAGGAGTAAAAAACATCAATAAAACACCTAGTGTACTGGTGCCAAGTGTAAAATAAGTATATTAATATGTTACTCTATACAAGAAAGAAAGTCTTATAAAATAAAATGACCTCTAGCCAATATGTGGTATAAATCCTCAAACAATCCTAAATCTGTTGTTTCAGATGGCCTTCCAAAGAACTTCTTAATTGACGAAATCTGATCCTTGCAAGCAGAGTTGTCTAGAGAAAGGTGGGGTAGAGAACTGATTTCTTCCCACAACTAGTCCTATAGGGCGTTTTCCTATGATTGGTCACTAATTTTACCTTTTTCGCACGAGGGTGGTTGAGTCTTGAGCTTCATGGTGATCAACCACCACACAGAATTCCCCACCACGGGTTAGGTAGCCTCGAGGAGAATTTCTCACACGATGACCTAGCCTAAGCCCCTCTGAATTAGATTTTTGATGCACTCCGACTTTGGACCATGGGATGGTGAAGGATTTAATCTCCCTACAAATTCAACTTATATGTCTCAATGTAAATGATCGATGGGTGTTATGGGAAGCCTATCCCACCAATCCTACACCTAACTACACAGATTGTTTGGCATTGGTGCCAAAGTGGGCTTAATCTGTATGTGTCAGATTATTATTATGTGGCTTGTTTCAAGTATTTTCTTGGTGTTTTTAGTGAAGATCACGTTCGCTTAGGGTGCGAAAATGTGTGTTCATTGTATCAGTTAATTGACCATGTTTGATGAGGCCATATGTTGCAGAAATAAAATGTTGAAAAACTGTAAATAATGATGTAAATGAACAGTAAAATAAATAGGCAATTCAAGCACACAAAACCCATCCAAAAAGGCTATCAAACAACTGAAAAATGAGAGGCAAACATGCTACTAAAAAACACAAAAAATACCTACAAGATCTAATTTCAAAGGGACTATGACCTAAAGGCACTAATATGTTGTAAATGGTGCAGATAAAAAACAAAAATCAGAGATGAAATATGTTGTAAAGGATAGGAAAGAAGCTAAAAAACGTAGGACACTCAAGGGGATCATAAGGGGGGAGGCAAGAATAAACTAAAAATAGAGTTAAAATGTTGAAATAACCTATACTAAAAGGTTGAAATAAAGTGGATTAGACCATGAAAACCAATGGCTAAAAATGTTGAAACAATAGACTCCTCACCCAACCAATATCTTCCTAAAAAGGTGGAGGTGCACTCCAAAAACTAGGGGGTTTTCTCCTACCTAAAAGAGAAAAAATAAGAGAATCCATGACTAAGAGAGATTGAAACAAATATAAGAAACCATTCCCAGTATACACATATCACTCTCAGCAAATCTGGGAAAATTCTGAAAATTTCTCAGAAAAAATCCAAAAGGCAGGTACTGACTTGAAACAATGGAAATTTTGGCCAAAACATGTGTTGTAGAGTGCATATCTATGACTAAAAAGTGTTTTTTCTTCCAAGACTCTCGGTCGGAAAATCTCACACATATTTTTTCGTCTCCTGCTTGGTTGGTACCTGTGACCTGCAGAGTGAACTATAAAACCACCAGAATCCAAAAATTTGATAGAAAAAGGAAAGAAAAGTTATAAGGAGAAATTGAGAGGCCATAAATAGCTGTAGAAAACCCTGAAATTCACTAAAACTACAGTGACCTGGGAACTGAATTTCTACAGTGAGTATGAAATTTCTTGGAAGATGTACCAAAAACACTTCACTTAAGTCATTGGTGACAAGTGACCCTAACACCAATAAGTGGTCATTTGTGCTTGAGATAGAAAATAGTAAAATGAGGAAAACCTACATTAAAATGATATATGTGATCCAAAACAAGAAAAAACGATATAAAAGCAATGCAATAACCCAATTCGGAAATACTTAAAAAAAAAAAAAATTATTAATAACACTTGGTGAACAATATCTACAAAAGGGTCTACAAATCCCCTTCCTTGGGATATGTCCTGTAGATGTCCTTCATACTTAAATGATTAATTCTCTCTCTCAATATGTGAAAAACCTAAAACAATGTAGATCTCTAGTGGGAGCTCGAATGCAAGAAGATGTTAATGGTGACGATGATAATGATCATGGTGAAAAATGAATGGAAAACCCTCTTATTTATAGCAAAGTATTAGGTTGATCTTGAAAATGGGGAATAATAAAATACTATTGACTAAAATCAAGGTCTAACCAACAGGAATACTTTATTATACTTTTTGGAGAGGGAAAATATATTCAAAATGGTCAAATATATTCATTTAGAAACAATTAACAAATAAAATTATTTATTAATTATTCCGCAAAGATTAAGAAATGTGTGAAAATGAAATAATTATTAAATAGTGATTTAACAATGATTCCAAAAATAGAATTAAGGAATAATAAATAAATAGTGATTTGTTTAATTATTCCTAGGTGATTTAGTCAAATGTGACAAGGAATAATTATCAAATAATTATTCATAGATAAAATCAAATAAATAATTATTTATTCAATTATTCTCATGATTTTTTTTTTTTTTTTAACGAAAAACAATTTAATAAAAATGGTTTATTAATTACTTCCTATAGTGAAAGTGATTTTACTATGGTAAAATTAATCTTACATGGTGTATTTCAATCCACCTAGTTATAAATGGCTAGGTGATCATTTTTTAGTAATAAGACCGATGAAAATTAACTTTGATGTCATTGACTTTGTTGATGATATATTTTCATATCTTGTGCTAATTAGAGGAAATTTCAGCCTAAAAGTGCCCATGAAATTTTGAAGTAATTTTCATGTCATAATATGTAAACCAATCAAATTTCTTAAAATTTAAAAAGAGTTACATGTCTTAAAATAATTGTATATTGTTTAATTTGGGCATCTGTGAAAGATTTTATTATTAATTTGGGTATAGATGACATATTTTATTATTAATTTGGCTATTCATGATATTATTTTTCAATATTACTTACCTAACTTACCCATATGAATTGGAATATAAAAAAAAGTTATTAATGAAATGTAAATCTTGATATTAATGAAAAAATATAAAAAAAATTTATGTGAGCCCATTTGCGATTAATAACCATGTCTCAAAAGAAACACCAAAAAAATAGTTAAATATAAATATAGATAGATATAGTTAAAAAATTGTTAAATATAAAATAGTTAAAAACAGTTAACAATAAAATAGTTAAATAGTTGAGTTGAATATTTTTCGTGACCGAGGCACAAGCGTAGCTGCCCTCCCATTTCAACAACCTCTGTTGCTCGTCTGCATCCGCATGGCCCCTTTGGAGGACATCCCGGAGGCAGATCCCCCTCCTGATCATGCCTTGGCTTTCTCGACATTGATCATCTCTTTGAACCCTCCTCGAACAAGGCCTGCAATATCTAAGTTCGTTAAAAAACTGGCTGGGATTTAGGAATTCTCTCTTCCTCCTACAATCCCTCGAATGGTTGCCCTCTCTCTTCCTGAGAAAGGCCTTATTGGGCAATTTACTAGTCTCTAGCTCTCGCCGAAGACTGTCCAAAAATGGGTATAACGCAACTGGATGGACAAGATTAATAATAAAATCTTAATCAGATTATGTGGTAGAGGCTATTATACATTCCATTTTGAGACCAAAGAGGACAAAAATCTCATATTCAGGAATGCCCCATACTTCATGGACACTAGAGGGCTTTATCTAAACAAATGGACTCATGATTTCAACCTAGAACTCAACGTTCCCAATGTTGTCCCTATTTGGGTCCATCTCCCTCACCTCCCTCTTCACTGCTAGGGAGACGATTCTATAAGAGCGATTGGTAATGTCGTAGGAAATTTTATTTACAAAAGAGAGCCGAAGGACAACATGCAAGCCTATGCAGGAATCTATGTTGAGGTTGATCTGGGAAAAGGACTTTCGGAGGCGATCAAGCTAAAAGTGGACAACTGGACGCATATACAATAACTAGACTGTGAAAAAATCCCCTTCAAGTGTAAGGTATGCCATGCATATGGTCATTTTGCTAATAGATGTGCAAAATTTATTGAATTTGAAAGTACAGATCCTAAAACTCAATGGGAAGTCATTAAAAAGAAAAAAATAGCGCCAAACTCTAAGATCATCGGTGCCTCAGCTGCCCACTAGCCCTCTCAATCTGTCAATCCCCCCATTCATCCACACCTAGAACCTTCCTTAACTTCTCTTCATATCCCTGACCCTCCTCTTAACCCTCCCTCAGCTCTCGATCCTCATTTTACCTCCCCCAATACTTTCTCCTCCCTTTCCTCCTCTAAAGAGGATCCTTCTCAGCCATCCATCCCCTCCCCTCATCCTGACTCCCTCCTTCATCCATCCCCTTCCAAGTCATGTCCCCCATCCTCCTCATCTGAGCCCTATTCAACTCGGATTGTCACTAGGAATGCAGCAAAAGAGCAGGGGGCTATTTTGAAAATCCTTAAAAGAACAGGCCTAGGAAGAAAATCATCCAAAAACCATCGTGATGAAGCAACACAGAAGGATATTGCACTTGGTACTCAACACCCAATATATTCCTACATCGGAGGACCTATAATCAAATAAACCAATCAACATGAATCAGGAGGGAAGAGAGGGACACAACCTGCATTCCTGAAATAATGAAAGTTCTCACTTGGAACTGCTGGGGACTAGGGCACCCCTCCAAAAACTCTACCCTAAAAGACCCGTTCAATTAAGAAAATCCAAACATAGTCCTTATTCAAGAAACCAAACAAGGAGGGAATGAAATGAGAAATATCATCAATAAAATTAGGAACTACACGAGCACTTTGGTAGAATCTAGAGGTGCTTCAGGAGGCATAGAAACAATACGAAACCAGAAGATTTGGAAGAAGACTGCAATTGTTAAGACTCATGATTGGATCAAATTCATACTTCAGAACCTGCAAGAGGATATCAAGACTACTTTTTATAACATTTATGGGACAAACCACTACATAGACAAAGAATTTTATTGGAACGCTATGAAAGATGACATAGACAGTGAAGACAATCCTAATGGCATAATTGGAGGGGATCTAAATCTGATCTTGCATGCTAATGAAAAAAGAGGAGGTGGTTTTAATCTTGATCCTACAAGAGAGAAGTTGGAATCCATTATGCATGATCACGATTTGGTGGATATCATCCCGAAAAATCGAAAATTTACTTGGAATAATCGTAGAATTGGGGCCAGAAATATTATGGAGAGGCTTGATCGCTTTCTTGTTTATGTTTCCCTCATCTCTCATTTTTATGTTGCCTCGTCTTCCATCCTGGCTTGTTCTGACTCTGATCATTATCTCGTCTCCCTTACCTTAGGAGACCAGTCTTCCTTGGGGCCCTTCCCCTTTCGATATAATCTGCTTTGGTGTGAGTTCTCT
Organism: Pinus albicaulis; assembly: GCA_034641835.2. Taxonomy (NCBI): domain Eukaryota; kingdom Viridiplantae; phylum Streptophyta; class Pinopsida; order Pinales; family Pinaceae; genus Pinus; species Pinus albicaulis. Next base: position 704,491,538 of record CM076578.1, read on the forward strand.
GAAGCTTGACAGATCGTGATTAACATTTGGTTACAACATTTTGAGGGCTCCCCTATTCATATTTGGGAATCTAAGTTGAAACTAGTGCGCATAGCACTCAAAGAGTGGGTCAAACTCCATTATAGCGAACCAGAAAAAGTAAAAAATGATGTTAAGAGAATGCTTGAAATGGTTCAAACTGACATCAACACCCACAGAGTAAACAAAGAAAAGGAGGACCATGAAAAAGAGCTCTACTGGAATTGGTATAAAGTTAGCAGGAATGAAGAGGAAAAATGGAGGCTTAAATCTAGAAATCTCTGGTTGCAGGTCGGGGAAAAAAACACCTCTTTTTTCCATAAACAAGCCACAGTTAGAATGTCAAGGAATAACATCATAAAAAATTACAGATGATGAAGGAAAGAAGCACACAAATCAGGAGGCTATTAAAACAACATCATATAGCCACTAAAAAAATATTTTAACAAAAAATGTAGAGCCGGAGGATTATAGTGACTTCTTGACTTATACCCCCAAGCTGATTACGGATGAAATCAATACATCTCTCACCAAGGAAATCGAGGAGGCTGAAATTCTTAATGCAATTTGGACCCTCCAACCTGAAAAATCTCCAGGCTCAGATGGTTTCTCCATAAGTTTCTACTAGACCTTTTGGGATGTCATAAAAAAAAATCTCACCAAAATGATCCTCTGGGTTCAAATAAAAAATAAGGTAGGAAGATTCACCAACTCAAATTTCCTTGCCCTCATCCCCAAATAAAAATTCCCCTCGTCCTTTTCATATTTAGGCCAATCTCCCTTTGCAATTATTCATATAAAATCATAACCAAAATCGTAGCTACCCGCCTCAAAACCCACCTCCCGAATCTTATCTATGAAAATCAAGGAGGATTCATCTCCCAAAGACAAATAACTGGCTCCATCCTTTTGGTCCAAGAAGACATTCACTCTAGCATGATGAGATCTAAGAAAGGATTTATCCTGAAACTTGACCTGGCTAATGCTTTTGACAGAGTGAGACACTCCTTCCTTCTCTCTGTCCTCCAGAAAATGGGATTTGAATCTGAATTTATATCTATCATCCAAATTTGCATATCCAGTCCTTGGATATCCCTTTTAGTCAATGGAAGACCTGGGAACTACTTCCAATCTTCTCGAGGCCTCAGGAAAGGCTATCCCCTCTCTCCCTTCCTCTTCATTATTATGGCATAATCTTTCAACAGGGCTTTGGATCACAAACGTAGAGCAAGGCTAATCACTGGCATCACATTTAACAATGGAGTCAAGAATTTGAATCACTCTCAGTTTGCTGATGATACCCTCTTGATGGATGGGGCCACCAACATCATTGCCTAGAGGTTCAAATTGCTTTTAGAAAAATTCATACATTACTGTAGAGGACAGATAAACTATCACAAAATCTGCATTTATGGGTGGAACACAACTATCAACATTATCCATAGCATAGCTCAAATTTTTGGGGTCTCCTGTCAATGGAATTGGAATCATTTCAATTATATTGGCATGCCTGTCAGTGCTGGACAGTTGAAGACTGAGATCTAGAATCTCAACATCGACAAAATGAAAAAGAAAGTTCAGCAATGGGGGTCCTCATGGCTAAACATCATCCTCTTGAAACCTGTTCTATCTTAGAATCAGGGCGCATCATCCTCTTAAAATATGTTCTATCTTCCTTTCCTTTGTACCACTTTTCCCTTCTTCAGGCTCCCATCAATCTGCCCCAAATTGTTGTAATACAAGACACTTCTTGTAATGAGGAGGAAAAATGAAGATCATTCAATTTGGTTAAATGAGAACGGAGTAACACAAAATCATGCAAAATGGAGAGATTGTCATTGTTGGAGATATCTCTTTTGCGGTGCCAGGGGGGGGGGGATTGTATGGCGCCTTATAACGGGACAAAAATCTTGATGGAAGCAAGTGTTGGAGTCAAAATACCTCTCCACGTCAAGGAAAAATCTCTTAGAACAAACTATTCCCGACAGACCTTGCACTAAAATATGGGCTCTCTGCAAAAAATATATTCCTTTCATCATCAATAATATCTCCAAAGTCCCTCATGGAGGATGTAGTGTAAATATCTGGGAAGATAAAATTATGGGGCAACTCCCTCTCTCAAACAACCCCAGTACTCTTAGCATCCAAAATTATCTCAGAAGCCAAGGGATCAATACATTGGATCAAATTTCTAGCTGGGAGGAGAATACCAACTTATGGAAGGGTTGGACCTTTCCACTCATGCCTCCTCTCCTCGACAATGATAAAAAAATTCTGAAATAAATGCTCCATGGTGCTGCCCCTCTGAACAAAGATTTTCAAGACAAATTCAGATGGGATCCATCTGGCTCTTCTTATACAATCAAAGCTAGGTATGAGTCCCTTCTCAAATATCATTATCCCACTCCACCTTGGGCCATATGGAAACAAATATGGAAATTTGAAGCACTTTCCAAAGTCAAAATATTCACTTGGATCCTGCTCAAAGGTAAGATTCTTACCTCTGAAAACTTTAAAAAAAGAGGTATCAGTTGCGCTTCAAGATGTCCCCTCTACCTTAAGGCTGAATATACCGACTTCCATCTCTTTATTGGATTCCCCTTTGCCTCGTAGTGTTGGATTTCACTAACAGAATTTCCCCAGATTGATCTTGGTGCTATCATCTCAATCTCAGATTTGATCATAAAATGGAAAAGAATTTATCCTTGGGGAAAAAAATCAAGCCGGTAACCAAAAGAGTTTGGGATACTCTTCCTTATGGTTTGCTATGGAACATCTGGTTAATAAGGAACAAGGCTATTTTTCAAGAGCAGATACCCTGCACAAGAAAATTCCATAGCAAGACCTAGAGTCTCACAATTGAGACAATTCTTTCCAAAAACAACAACCATCTAAACTTTAGCAATCTGCAAGTTGAAGAAAGGAACTTTCTTGGTAGAGCTCTTGAAAATCCTCCGAGGTTTAGAAAAAATCCAGTCAATCAACTTTCCCATAATGAGCAGTGGAATATTAGGCTCAAAGAGAAAGAGTTCATTAAGTTGCTTGATGGGATAAAAAGGCCAGCGTTATTCTTTGATGGTGCTTCAAAAACAAACCCAAGTATTGTAGGTGCAGGAGGATATATAACAAATTAAAAATGTTTCATCATGGCCACCTATGAATGGGGGCTTGGTTGCCTGTCTAATAACAGAGCTGGAGCCTATGCATTGTTGAAAGGTCTCGATATTATTAAGACACTCAAAATGGAAAAATTCATGATATTTGGTGACTCAGAAATCATCATAAGCATGATTATGAGTTCTACACAGACCCCCAACATAGCTCTCAACAGGCTAATTGATAGAAGTTGCACCCTCTGTAAGGAAACGTAAGACATCTCCTTCTTCCATATTCTCAGAAAAAATAACAAGAAATAATACATTTTGGCAAATAATGCATGTAAGAGACCTGTCGGTCAAATTTTTCTTCAAGGAGCCACATCATTTTCTCCTATGCCATGATTTTCTCTCCTTACATTATCTTTCCCTGCACGATTCTCTCCCTTTTCATTATTCTGTTAGGGTAGGTCTGCTCTTACCATACCTCCCTCAACGATCTACCCGTGAATTTATTCCCTCGTGTTTCTCATCCTGCACCGCTTCCAAACGCTAATTGTGATTTTGCGATCACACTTCACTATCGGTCCCACCAACTCTTCATTCTCCACATCGCAACTTTTCCCTTTCCTTTTAATACTTTCCACCCATATTCACCGATTTCGATTTTGCGATCGTGCTCAGCCTCCGGCCCCACCACCACGTCTCCCATTGCAAATCACTATTCGATATGTTTTCCTTTTTCTTTTAAGACCTGTCGCTCTTTTTTCCGATTGTGATACTGTGATATCGCATATCACAAATCGCAATCTTTTCCTTTTTCTCATTTCACACTTCGCAGTTCTTTCCTTTTCATATTTCGCATTTCATTGTTTTTTCCTTTTCGTATTTCACTTTTCGCAGTTATTTCCCATCACATTTCGCTCTTCCTCACTATATACCTTCTTTCTCTCTGTTGCATCCATATCAAATCTCCTTCTCCACTGTCTCTTCAACACTTCATTTTCTTCATCAGTGTTTTTGCCTCCACTTTCTGCAACATTTCATTTTCTGCAACAGTGTTTCACCTCTTTCCTTCAATCAAGAAGTCATGAGAAATGAAAATTCCTTTCACTGTGTCGACCTCCGAGCTGATATGGAGCTGATCAGAGGATAGTTGAAGCTTATGGAACAAAACATGAAGTGGAAATTACTTTCCTCCAGCACCAGGCGCAATCTTTTAAGGAGAAGTTGAGCAACTCCTCTAACCATTGTGCCCACATGAAAGAGTCAATTCAGATTTTGAAATATATTCTTGACAAGAGATCAGCGTCAAGCTCTAGTTCAAACAATGTTGCCACGGTAAATCTGGGAGAAAATCAAGACAACACGAACTAATCTGCATTCCTCCATCTTTCTCTTTAGATTATGTCTTTTAAATTTTCTCTTATGCTTTCTCGGTTTGTTAGAATATATTTGTAGTATAGTAGTAATAGTAGTCACAACGGAGGCTCAGTATTTTTCCACTTAACCCCTCCATGGTATTCTTATCCAAAACTCGAATGTATCAGGGAACTCTTTCCCCTCTTTTTTGAATACTAAATAGCAACCGATCCAGTTAAAAAAACAATAGTTATAAAAAATTAAATATAAAGTATATATAAAGTCTTTCGGTGATAATCACATCTAAGTATATTTTGCCAACGTGTTTCAAACCAGCTAGTGTGGTTCATCATCAAGACCCAAAATTCCTAAATATAAAATATTTAAAAACTTAAAAATTTGTTAAATATAAAATAGTTAAATAACTAAAAATAGTTTTTCAGAAAGAACAAATTACCAGATTCTAGCCAGAAAATATAAAAAAAATAGTTAGATATTAAATAGTTAAGCAGTTAGAAAACATATTCTACAAAATGATAATTAACCAAATTCTGGCCAAAAATATAAAATATATAGTTAAATATAAAATAGTTAAATAATTAAAAAACATATTCTAGAAAGGACAAATTACCAAATTAAAACCAAAAACAAAATTATGGGCTAAATCGTGGCCTCAATAAACAACACCATTAAAAAACAATTAAATATAAAATATATATAAGACGTTAAATATAAAATATAAATATATACAGTTAAATTTAAATACAAAATAAGTATAGACAACTACTTTAATAAATGTGACATATATTGAGGGATTTCGATAAAAGTTAAAAATTAAAAATAATATATTAATTTTTTTATTAAATTACGTGTTAATAAATATTGTGGAGCATAGATAAAAGTAAATTAATATTAAAAAATTGTCTACATGTCATTTTTTAATAGTTTCTTGATTTTTCTTTAGGAGGTCACTATTAGGCTGAAATTTCCTCTAATAGGATATTTGGTAAACCCTAGGGTCAAAGAATGAAAGCAATCATTTCATTAAAAAAAGACAGAATCAAACTGAAGGGAAATGATAAGAAAATTATCATTCCTTTAGACCCTCGTGAACGAAAACCATGGGTTGAACCATGTGAAGAAGAATCAGAAACATGAAGGTTGTATCAAGTGCTACATGAAGATAGGGAGAATGTGGAACCTAATGCCTTCAAATAAATTTTAACAAGATCACCTCTTTCCATTGGTCGGAATTCTGATACAAAGCCATATGAATGGAAAGGTGAAAATTATGAATCAAAAGAAAAGGAATGTTGGACAATCGAAGCAATACTGACAACACAAGTTTTACCTTGATATTCTATCAAATCAGTGCATATACTTAGAAAAATAAATTCTTAAGAAACACCATCAATGGTACCAACTAACTTAAACCAATATTCTAGCAATATGATTGGATTCAAGGAATGGTCCTCCTCTATCAACCATGTCGAACAAGTAATCAAATGTATTGGAGAGCAGGGGAGGATGTAAAGTCTAGTGCAACATTTTATAGGTCATGTAACAAGATGGTGGGATATTTTTGGGTGTTGATCTTGTCTGAACAATTAACTCAACACTTACTTTTCAAACTAGGGGTTGTACACTTCGAGGTGTAGCATAGGTAATGCCTAAAAGGATTCTATAAACCCTACAAAACCACTCTTCACTCCAATATATTCTTTAGAAATCAATGCATAAGTCCCCAAATCAATTTCACGTTAAATTTAATACCCTTTAAAAAAACCCTAGTAATATATGGCAGTTTATTAATAAAACTACGAATCAACCATTGAAGTTGGAAAATAAGTCTTGAAAAGGAATTTGTTCTGAATCAAACAAATGAAAGGCTTTTAATCATCAAAAAAGACTTTCAATTTAAAACCAATTTTTTTTCAAGGTTCCTATACATTAACTTCTATGCAAACCATACAAATTACCTCACTATGAATATAAAGGGTATCACTCAAATCTACCTTTGGATCAAGAATTATATAAATCAGAAAATCATTGTTGTGTGCAAATCAAATTCATCATTTAAAAATGTAATAGATGGACTAACCAAATCAACTTCATTCAAAATGTTGTTTGACTATACTATAAATCTCACTACAATGACACTCTCTTCAACCCACTCTTCGAAAATGGAAATATAATTAATGCATAAAACATAAATAATGAACTTCTAATAAAGTATACAAATTACCATTGCTGAGCTTATTCGTTCAATACTTGTTCCTACACTGTGAGTGCAGGATATCAAGAGATTCCATTGTATTTGTATGCATAAATATTCATAGGGAATGAGGATAAAAGAATAAAGACTCAAATGATCATAACCTGCATGCCTTGTACTATATCAAGTGATGTTCCTATTTTTCGAGTGAAATCCTTATCTCACTTAACATCATATGACTAGGGTCATTATTACTTATAAAAATCCTTAGATATAGAAAAAAGATCATTTTTCTTACCATTCCAATCAAGCTCACTAATAAATTCCAATGCTATGATGGCATGTCCTCAAATATTATAAACCCAAATCTCATTTTAGCTACAAGGTTCCTTTAGTTCCTGAAATGTAACACTAATTCAAAGAACATAGGAAGGATTTTACCTTTCACCTTAGTATCCTTAAGTCATTCAGATTTATCTTCATGTCTCTTAATCATGGGGAATCAAGTTTTTGTGCTATGTTCAAAGTTTATCCCTCAAAAACCAGATAAATTATCACAACGGTCTTACACCTTTGCAAATCCTAGAGTAGTTAGAGCTTCATTAATGTTCACAACCTTCAAAAAATTGTTAAAATATAAAACTACAGTCAAAATCCACTTTGGATTGCCCATTTAATGGATATGATGATGGAATTTAGTTCCTCTTCTCGAGAGGACCAAAACCGACATAAATATCACCCTGTTTGGACAAGAAGAAGTTGGTTTTTGAATTTATTTAGTCACACATGCACATTTGGACAAGTCGGCCTCAACATCAAATGGATATTGTTGGACACCCTTTGAAGCCTATAAATACAAGTGACCTAGAGCTCATTTGGACATCCCATTATCTAGGAATAGTATTATCATCTTTTTTATTTAGTTCGTACAGGTTCGACGAAGTAAATCTCACACAGGGGTCCAAAGTTTCAGGTTTGAGGCTCGCACGAGTTAGGGTTTTGTTTCCTGGCCACACACATGACACTGGTCTATTTCAACCATAGTCACATGAATTCTAAGGCCAGGAGAGTGACTAGAAGATAAAGTCACATGCATGTCAATTTGAGGGCAGTGACTGGGGGTTTGACTAAAGTTGACCATCGACTGAAATTTTATACAGCTGACCGAAGACTGAAATAAGTTGTATTTGATAAATTATGACACTAAAATATTGTTTCTGAATGTTATATGGTTGTATTTTTGGATGATATTGTATTGGACTCATTGCACTCTATGTTGAACATTTTATGACAATATAATAGAAGAATAATTTCAAAGGGTTTTCCCCCTAGTGGGGTTTTCCCCTCGTGTTTGACAAAATCCGATGTCTCTTGTTGCTATTTTGATTGTCTCTTTGTCATTTCATTTATTATTCTGTCATCAATTACTATTGATGAATGGAAAGACTAATTTTAATTGAAAATATTTATAATTGAAGTATTGAATTGGGCTAAATTAATTGCTACAACATAGAAAAATTTGAAAATTTAACATGGAATCAGAGCTCAGGTGAAGGACAAGCCCAAGAGGAGACAAGGATAGAAGAAATCATATTTGGAAAAGTTGAAAGAGTCGATCTAGTCAAATCAAGCTGTCTTCTACCTTCAAGGAAAATGAGAAGTTGGGTGACTCATGAATTTTTTTTTCATGGAAAGTCAAGTTGGAAATCATAGATGACAACAATGATTTTTTGGATTATATTCAAGGAAAAGTTCATGAGCCTTTGGAAAATGCTTCTACTATTGTCAAAAGTAAGAATAATAAAGGTGAGAATAAAGAAAAGAAAATTATATTTGATGGTTTACAAGACAATTTACTTGCATATGTTGGAAACTTGAGAAGGTCCAAGGACGTGTATGATAAGATAGAAGGCATGTATGAGGTCAAAAATTTGGATGAAGTCATCTCCTTGAAAGATCAACTCAAGGAAACAAGGATGAACAAAGGAGAGTATATGAAATCCTACATAATGAGGATATCGCATCTTAGAGATCAATTTCAAAGAGTCGGGGAAGTTGTGTCCGACAGGGAATTGGTGATCGTAACTCTGAGAGGTATCCCTCCTCTTTGGGAAACCTTCATCACTACCATAAGAAAAAACAATTCTCTTGCGTCATTTGATGAAATTTTTGGAAACATCACTCAAGAAGAATCACTCATGATAAGAATAAGAAGAAATGGAAAGTAGGTCCATCAAATTCAATAAATCCTCCTCCTTGAAATCCAAGTAGAAGAAAGGAATATGTGAACATTGAATGCTACAATTGTCACAAGAAGGGTCATTATGCTTGACATTTCCCTGGAAATAACAATGGACCAAGATACAATACTAGAAGCCAGAACAAGAGGTTCAATTATTCAAGAAGAAGAGATGATCAAAGGAATGACCACAATGGAAGAGATGAAAGAAGAAGAATATATGCTCCAAGTGATCATGAAGAAGATCATTGTCCAAAAAAGAATTCAATATTATCTAGGTGTGATATTAATGTTGTGAATCAATATGAATATATTCTTATTTCCACTCTTAATAGTTAATCTCCTTTGGATTCATGGGATAGTTGGTTGTTTGATAGTGGAACCACTCATCGCTTCTCTGGTTATAAGGAAGTTCTCTCTAGTTTGGTAGAGAGGGAGTCAAATTTGAAAATATTTCTTGGAGAAAACTCCACTCATCTCGTTAAAGGTTTTGGTTCCATCAAATTTCATTTGAATTTGGGAGAATATTTTTTTCTCCATGATGTAATGTATGTGCCTACATTGAAGAAGAATTTGGTATCAAGATCCGCTTTGGAAGATAAAGGGATGAAGTTTTCCTTCATCAAGGGAAAGATTCTTACTTGTCATGTTGGATTATCTATGAGAGATGCATTCAAATTGGGATTGAGATACGAATGACTCTACAGGGTTGTTGTATGACCACTCCTAACATTTTTCCATGACACTAATCATATAGGTGAGCTATGGCACCAAATAATGACCGATCTACATTATTATTCTCTTCCAAAATTGGAGAAATTGGTCTCAGGGATTTCAAAGGTTCAAGCTCAACATCATGGAGTATGTCCAAGATGTGCCAGTGGGAATAAAACAAGGGGACCATTCCCCTCAAGTGAGAACAAGACTATTGACATCCTCCATCTCATTCACTCTATTGGTGGACATGTCTACTACATCACATTCATTGACGAATTTTCAAGGGAGACATGGATTTATTGTTTGAAGCATAAGGATGAAGCCTTTGAAACATTCAAAGAGTTCAAAGCATTGATTGAAAATAAAATAGTGAAGAAGATAAAAATATTCATGTCCGATAATGGTGGATAATACATGTAGAATGAATTCATTGAATTTTTCAAGAAGGAAACGATTGTGCCATATCCTCTTGAATAAAATTCTCTAGCTGAAAGGATGATCATGTCTATAGTAGAAGCCACGCGTGCAATGATCCATGATCAAAAGCTTCCTAATTTCCTTTGGGCTGAAGCTTCAGATGTTTTCGTATATGTTCAAAACATTGTGTCTCATCAAGCTTTGGAAAACAAGACTCCCAAATAAGTATTTACAAATGTCAAGACTGATATTGTTCATCTATGCATATTTGGATGCCTTGTGTATTTCCATGTGTCGAAGGAAAAAAGTAAAAAAATTGAATTTAAAAGAAGAAAAGGTACATTTATTGGATATTGTGAAGATTATAAATCATTGATAATATATATTCCTGGTCAAAGGAAGGCTGAAATTAGCAGGTATGTTACATTCGATGAAGATGCCTCGCTTGGAAAACCAAGGGGCCTTCCTTTGTCTCCTCCTCCTAAGAAGAATGATGATATGGATATCTTGGATGGTCCTTTCATGCATGAATCTGAGACAAATATTGTTGATGATCCTATGGAGCCTATGGATCTCTTATATCCTCCTCCAAGTGATCATACTACTAGGAAGAGACCACTTTGGCTCTGTGACACTCTACAAGATGTTGAGAGACATGTACCTGCTCAAAGATAATTTCGAGAAAGGAAGAAGCCATGAAAGTACCAGGTATATCTTGCAACCATGAGCACTATGATTCAAGCCAAACCTCCAACATTTGAAGAACCTATAAAAAAAGGAGTTTGGAAAGATGCTATGGCCGAAGAATATTAGTCTGTTATGAACAATGACGTATGGGATGTTGTGTTGTTGGGATGGGTTCCCCTCGAGTCAAGTTTTTGGGTATAATTTTGGGTTAATTTTGTCAATACGTGTTGCACACAGAAGTCAAGGGGCTTTGGGGTAGGTCAAAGCTCCTTTATGATTGTAATGGGTGAAAATGGAAACCATGAGTCTCAAACCATGGTTTGAGACCATGGTATGTGCACGTCTGAGTCATATAAATATGTAAGAAGTTGAGTCGAGTAAGGATATACTTATATTTTGATACAATCTTTAGGTTTATGGTTTATGTTTTGATCTAAGTTTTTGGAAAGTTTGTGTTCGGTCTGGGTAGAAAGGCTCCTACTGATTGTGTGCATGGAGACTTAGTCCTGAGTTGTGTGCAAGGACTCTATTGTTGTGTGCACAGACAGAAAGAATTGTATTGGATTGAAAATATATTAATAAAGAGGAAGTTTTGGGGAACTCTGTTGAAATTTCTATGTTTATGCATGTATATGTTAATTATATATTGATTACTGCAAGTTATAGATCTATTTCTATTTGAATGCACATTTATCTGAGTTAAATATATGTGAAATATATTTTTGTTTGTGCAAGGATTTCATCTGTGTTAAGGGTTTTACAGAAGAACTACCTACGTGATTTTTCAAGTATAATAATCTATTTTACATATATCTATTAAGGGTTTTTATTTGCATTTAGATATGGGTTTCTGTGAAGTCCCACGTAGCCCAATTAAGCATTAGATCTGATATGTAAGGTTAAGGACCACATCACACGCTCCCTTAGGGTGCTGAAACCTAGTTCCAACACCCCCCCATAATGATTTGGGTGATACTTTGGTTTGCACAAGCAGATCACTACCGAAAGGGCTAGTAGTTGGTTGCACATAACACTCTAGACCTGTGTCAGGACCCCTCAAGCCAAAAAATGGTTCCATTGTTGGGACCAAGATCTGTTTGAGGGAGTTGTGATGTTGTGGCATCCAACAAAGAATGAACTGTGAGATTGGCTTGATAAGAAGGAGGGCGAATTTGCAATCCAAGAAAACCAAAACCCTAAGATGTCCATTGAAAATTGGGAGCCAAGGTATATCTATACTTAGATCCATGAAATTTTCCTTGCCTCCTTTGTGATTGAGTTACAAGAGTGGTTATCTCGGCTTGCTGAGTTTTAGACCTGTTCAAAGGATGACGATATCACCAGGTGGACTCATGAGTTGGTTCAACAGTTGGATAAATCTAACAATAAAATTACCCGCGCAATATATTATTGGATTGATAACGTTATGAGTGGGTATGTGAATGAATTTGATATTTATAGTTTTGTATTGTATTCTGAAGCTGAAAGGAGTTTTTTCAAAGGCTCTAGAGATAATTCTCCACGCTCATTGAAATTTTGGATTAAAATGCTTTTATGTGAAAAGGGTACTTTTTGCATCCACATTGAGTGAATGCCTCGAAGAGGCCCATCTAACTCCATGAGAAGAGGTCCTGTTAGTACTACATGTAATGGGAAAAATTATAGAGTAGACCTAGAAGGATATTTTATCTATATCCCTCACAAAGGTAAATATGACAGCGACGAGGAGTCTGAAACAAGTAGCTCTGGTGAATCTGCACACTCAGATGAAGAGGGATTGCAAGATCAAAGTATTTTTGGGGCATTGGCCATATTTCAGATCCCATCCACTCCACATCGAAATTCATATCACACTAACAAGTCATCCACTCCACCTCCACCTCCACTACCAGAAGTCAATATGGCTACTTCTATAAAGCTACAAAATTTCAAGAGTGTTGGGAATGAAGATGTTAACCAATTCTATTTCGTCGCAGATGCTATGTGGACAGCGCAACAGATCAATAATGATAATGTTAAGAAAGTGAAAATTGCTATTGCATTTCAATAATATGCATTGGACTAGTACATGAGTTATATGGAAAAAAACCCGAATGAAACTATTGATGAGCTTAAAACCTTATTAAAGGAGAAGTTCAAAAAGCCAAAATCATATTCTCAATGCGTGACTGAATTAAAGGAGATCCACCAAGAAGTGAATGAATCTGTATGGGAGGCCAACCAGTGGTTGAAACACACCATTATGGATGGAGGATTTATTATTGATGACACACATCACAAAGAATGGTTCATTGCTATGTTGTTTTCAAATCTGCGCCAATCATTAAACCAGTAGAAGATTGTGACACAAGCTAAAGTTGTGGAGATCACAATGAAGTTAGAAGCCTCGCCTGTACCAGCCACATAGGTTGAGGCTCAGAAAATCCAAATCCAGTTAGTTGCATTACACGTAGAGATACAAACTCTACGAAAAAAAAAGTAAAATGATGTGTGCATAGGAGTATGGGGCACACGCTGTAAATTTGAAGGGCATCAAAGGGATCAGTGTCTCATATATAATAACTATCTGGAAGTTGGAGGACCAAGTATGATTAAGAGTGGGGTAGGGCCTAGTGAATTTCCAAAACTAGGGTGCATGATTTGTCAAGAAAATGGACTGCACATGACAAACTTCTGCCTTAGGATTTGTAAATATATTCCAGAGCTCCAACAACCTTACTACACATTTTTTCAATTTGTGGGACATGATGAGAAGAATTGTCATAGCTTTGATCTAATTATTGAGCGGGCTGCTTCATATGGATTGTAGGCCAAGGGTAGAGGACTAGATTCATCTTCGTCGCCATCTGGGTGAGGTGGATTTCCATGCAAAGGGAGAGGAAGAGGAGGTGGAGTTGGCCGAGGAAGGGGACAACTCATTTTTTATAACTATGGAGAGGCTGGCCATTATGTGCACAACTTCTTGAATCGAAGACATCATTCTTGCAGGTATTGTAGATAGTTTGATCATGTTCTTGAATATTTCCCTATATGTTTTTCAAAAATGGAGGAAAATAAACCATAGACAGACACACAGAATGTTCAAATTATGAGAGTGGAACCGCGCACTGAAGACCCTAGCATAAATATTGTGACCAGAAGCGGTGTAGGAACTAGAGAAGATAAATCAAAAGGTAAGAGACTTGTAACGATGTTTGGGTCTCGAAAGTTTCAAATAAAAAGGAAGGGTTAAATCTAAAAAAGGAGAAGGAAACCTTTATCGAATAAAATAAGGACTTCACGGATGCTATCGCATCAACATCTAAAGTACCAAGAAAGCCTGCTATGGATACCATCGAAGGGGTTGAGCCTGCAAAAATGAAACCTTTTGTGCAGGCCTGTATCAAGATTTTGTGCAATAAGAAGGAAATTGAGAATCTTAAAGCTTTTAATAATAGTTGCGCCAAGAAAGAGCAGCCTCAGATTGAGCAAAAGGCTATCAACAAAATTTATAAGAACAAGAGAAGAATTGGCTGAGAGATGTGCCTAACTACTTAGATAGGTGATTTTGAAATGGGCCAGGTCATTTTGGATCTGGGGTCTAATGCAAATGTCCTACCAAAGAAGACTTGGAATAAAATGGGAGAGCCTAAGCTGGAATGGTCTTCAATATAGCTGTGCATGGAAAATCAACAGACAATTATCCCAATGGGTAGAATTTCTAGGGTGATAGCTGATATCGAAGGAGTCAAGGCATTGGTTGACTTTGAAACTATTTAGGTTGTTGATGACTCAGATCTGTACCCTTCGTTGTTGGGTCTGTATTGGCCTAATGACATGGATGCTATCATCAACCTCAAGCGCAGAAGTATGGTATTTGAAAACAATGGAACCAGGGTTGTGGTCCCTCTGGACCCTGTAGAAGGAGAAATATACAGAGAACCAGTGTGCACAAAAGAGGATGTTTATCATATCTACAAGCTAACTACGAGGGAAGAGGATTGAATCAACCCTACAATGGATAATAGCCTTAGTTGGGATAGGGATGGTTTATGCCACTCAAACTCAGATGAGGAGTTGGAGAATTGGCAGAATTGTTTGCATGAAGTCTCTACACTGCACTGCAACTCAGTCACCAGATCTCTATGATTCATATCCTCTGAGGTTCGTGAATTACCTTAATATGATGGTGTAGGCAGTGTTAATTTCCTTTTAGAAGAACTTGAAAAGGTTATTCCAGAGGCACAATGGTTCCATGTGTTTGATTTAGTTTTGCGCTCAACCCTAGTGCACTGGTGGGAAATGCACAAGGAAAATTTTGCTAATTGGGAAGAATGTACCCACATGTTGTGACTGTGATTCAGATAACCCAATACCCAGCTAGAAGGAACCTATGTAGACAAAGAAGATTCGCGAATTCATTTAGCCAGATGGATTGCAACTTTGGGAGAAGAGCCAAAGCCAGGATGGGTGCACACATTCATTCATACTTTAAGTAGGATACCCATGAAATGGTATCTGGAGGTTGAGCTGCGATGTGGCATGACAGACTGGGTTGCGTTAAGAGAAAGATTTGTTTTAAATTTTAGTTTTGAGAGAGGATTCCCATGCATCAATATTGCCTTACACATGATTCAAGAGAAGGTCTTTGACATGCCAGATAAATAAGAAGAATGAGACTTACCTGCATGGGATACGCAGATGAAATATATAGTTGAATGTCATAATGTGACAATTGAAGATGATGAGGAGGACCCAATAAACATCAATATCCTTGAGTCTGAAGGTGAGCGCGCAGTCACAGGGCCTATGGTTTAATTTCTAGATGTGACTGGATCCATGAAGATTAGGCAAGTCAATATTGGAATGGAAGACCAACATAAGATTGCCAAAATAGGAAATTATTGGGATGAAGATACAGTGGCTAAGGTGTAAAAGTTGCTCGTTGAATATCAAGACTTGTTTCCCACAAATTTTTCAAAGTTAAAAGGGATTTTCAAGGATCTTGGTGTGATGAAAATCACTTTGAAACCAGATGCCAGGCCTATTAAGCTGCGACTATAGGTTGAATCCTAAGTATAAGAAGAAGGTCAAGGAGGAACTAGAGAAAATGGTTGATGCAAGGATCATCAAACCAATAGAAGAATCATATTGGGTAAGCCCCATGGTGGTCCAAGAAAAGAAGATCAAAGATGAAATCAGGAATTGTGTGGATCTGCACAAGTTGAATGATGCCTGTGTGAATGACCCTTTTCTAACTCCATTTTCTGATGAATTCTTGGACAATGTGGGAGGTCGGGATGCCTACTCATTCACTGATGGATTTTTTAGATACCACCAGATAAGAAGCATTCCTGAAGATAGAAGTAAGACCAAATTTGCGACATAATTGGGATCATTGAAATACATCGTAATGCCATTTTGGTTTGAAGAATGCACTAGCTATATTCTCGCGCATGGTGGTATATGCTTTTAAGGAGTACATACATAAGTTATTAGAAGTATATTTTGATGATTGGACTATATTTGGATTATTGAAGAAGCATGTTTCAAGTCTACTCTTGATGTTGGATACTTGTCGGAAGATAAGATCTTGCTGAATCTGAAGAAGTGTATGTTTTGTGTCCCTTTCGAGATTTTTCTAGGACATATTGTCTGTCAACATGGACTGATGGTCAGTCCAACTAAGAATTATATTATTTTAACTTGGAGGTTCCAACAAATGTGAAGCAGTTGCATCCAATGTTGGGGCATACTAGTTATTACAGGAAATTTATTCAAGGCTACACGTTGATTACTGCATCGATGGAGAAGTTGCTAAAGAAGGATGCTTCTTTTTGTTGTGACAAGGACTGACATAAGAGTTTAGAGATGCTTAAGGATAAAATGGTTACTTCGTCTATATTGGTATTCCTAGACTGGACAAAATAATTCCAAGTGCACGTTGATGTGTCATGTGTCATGCTAGGAGTTGTACTCGCACAACTAGGAGCTGGAGATATTGATCACCCAATTTCACTTGCGAGTAGAAAATTTTCAAGAGATGAGCACAATTACTGGACAATGGAGAGAGAAGGATTAGCTATGGTCTATGCACTACAAAAAAAATTTCACTACTTGCTAGGTGGTCATTTTAAGATGTTCACTAATGACTCTGCTTAGAAGTACCTGGTTAACAAGCATGTGTTGGGGGGGAAGATTTGTAGATGGCTCCTCTTATTTCAAGAGTATGATTTTGAGGTGATTATAAAGCCAGGGAGATTGAATCAGTTCCAGAACATTTGTCGTACATTGAAAGTGGAGATGGGCCAACTAGTTTGGAGGAAGGATTACCAGATGCGCAACTATTTTCCATTAAAATAGTTGATGACCACTTCGTAGATATTATCAACTTCCTGACCACTGGAAGCATGCCTACGGAGTATACATTTAAGAAGAAGAAAGAGTTGGTATTGCGTGCAACAAAATTTACTTTGATTGCTGGCCAATTGTATAAGATGGGAGCTGACGAGTTATTGAGGCGATATGTGCGAGAGTTCAAAAGACAGAGCATATTAATAGAAGAACATGCATGGGTTGTAGGAGGTCACTATGCAGGTAAACCAACTATGTATAATATTTTGAGGGTTGGTATGTCATGGCCTATGGTGTACAGTGATGTAAAATAATATTGGCATGCATATGATGTGTGTTAGAGAATGGGGAAACCCTCGCATAGGGATGAAATTCCACTACAACCACAAGTAACTTTGAAATATTTTGATAAATGGGCCATTGATTTTGTAGGACAGATCAACCCTCCAGGGAAAAATACCGGTGCACGCTATATCATCACTATGACGGACTATTTGTCTAGATGGGTATATGCTAAGACCGTGAAGGATTTCAGTGTAGACATGGCTACGCACTTCATTTTTTAGAATATCTTAACAAGGTTTGGGTGTCCTAAGATATTGATGAGTGATGAGGGTACAAATTTTATGAATGAGACAATTCAAGGCTTGAAAATGGAGTTTAAGATGCACCATTAGAAGAGTACATTGTGTCATCGATAGGAAATGGTACTGTAGAAGCCTTTAATAATTATTTGGAAAATGCAGTCACAAAGGTCTGAAATGATAATTGGAATGATTGGGATGTGTGCATACCAGTGGTTCTGTGGGTGTATAGAACTACATGCAAGAAATTGACATGACAAACTCCTTTCAGGTTGGTGTATGGACAAGAGGTTGTTATGCCGATGGAGTATATTGTCCCTAGTTTGTGCATTACAACAATAAATAACATGGTTGAATAAGAAATTATGGAAGAGAGACTATCACAAATAGTTGCACTAGAGGAGGACATAATAATTTTTGGTTTCCATCAACAGGTGAAAAAAGCGTGTGAAAAGGCTTGGAATGATAGGCACATCATGTAGAAGATTTTCAAGGAGGATTACTTGGTTTTTCTATATGAAATTTTTTTTGCGTGCTACCCAGGAAAGTTAAAAATGCATTGGCTTGGACCTTATATTGTCAAGGAGATCATAGAAGGAGGTGTGGAATGTCTGGTTACCCTAAGTGGCGAAGTCCTTCCTAGGTATGTGAATAGAATTCGGTTGAAACCATACAGGGATGATCCCATCCTTGCGCACACCAAATGACAATATGGCTGAAGAAGTGTCTTAGTTCCCCCAACAATTGTGAGAGGGTTCATGACCATAAATAAGTCTGTTAAGTGTTGGAGAAGTATGCCTATGCGACGAAGATTGAGAAAGCAAAGGTATTTATGAAAATCGCGTAGAGGTTGCGCTAAAAGGTTGAAACAGTCGTAGATGTGACAAAAAATAACCGTTGGAACAATTAATCTGGATAAGACAATTTTATTACCATTTGGATGAGCGGGTAGCCTGCATTTATGGAGGATATTATGCTAGATTTGGAGATGTTTTAGCATTTATGAGGCAGCATCAACAAATATCAGGTTGCTTAGGCTGCGCCATCGCTATAAATATGGCAGGAAGGGTCGCCTTAGTTCCCTTTTCTTTCCAAGAGATCTTTGTCCATTTCTATCATCATGCATGTTTTAGTTTATGTCTGAGCACTCAGAAACCTTCTTCGAGACGTTGCGCCAAAGAGGGTTATTCATTTAATCCCTACAAGTACGAATGTTATCGAGCCTACCCCATCTGAGACACTCGTTGATGAACCACCTGTGCTGGAACCTCAGAAGGCGAAGAAAGGATAGACCTAAGAGACTCGAAAAGACCTTGAAGCCTAAGTCGACCCTAGCTAAACGACAAAAGAGATCAATGGCCAAGGAACCATAAATGGTCATAGAGGAAGTCATTGTCGAGGAGATAGACCCAATGTAACGACTGCCCAAGTATATGGTTCCACGCAAACCAATCATTTGGAGTCATGAGGGACCTAGATAAGTTCAAGTCCCATATGAACACCATTGCTCCTGGAGAATGTGCCTTTTGAAGGGGACGTGTTCGCTAAAGTACCTTTGCTGAATTTGGAATATTGGGGCCTGGCTGACCGCGTGAAGTTCCCAAAGCTTGTGTCATCAGAATACTTGGAGAAGGTTCCCTATGATAGAGGATTCATCAAGGTTGAACCAAAGACATGGGAATTGGGATTGCAGCAGTTTGGGCTACTAAACCTGCTGAAAATCCCGCACTTTGGGCACAATACGATTAATGATATTTTTATGTGCCAATTTCTTGCCCTGGTGCATGATAATTTCATGTGGCTAGGAGAGCCCATCCCGATTGATGACATGTTGATTAATCTTATTACCAAGTTTCCCTACCAAGGAGAGTATCTAGGGGTTCCCTTCGGAGGGAAGGGGTAGGAGAAAAAGGTAGTTGATGAGGTTAAGAAGACTTATAGGGTGACCAAGTACACTATAGGTTTTTTTGTCCAAGATATCAATTCTCTGGCCATTAAATTTTCCACCTTGATCCTTGCCTCCAAGATGATAAGGAAGTGTCACGTACCAAAATTACCTATGTATGTGATTAAGCCGAATGGGTAGTGCATGAAAGGGGTGAAGTGTAATTGAGCGAAGTACCTCTGCACTGATTTTTCGGAGAATATTAGAGAAGCACAAGAGGATTAAAAGCATTTATATTATGCTTGGTTACTGTTGCTGGTCAGGTTGATTGGTTGGAAACCACCGACGCATTCCCAGTTACCAGATATTGAACCAAATCTCTGTGTATATGCAAAGTATGTGTCATTATGGAACTCAAAGCTGCCTTCATGGATAACAGAAAATAAGGTCTTTTGGGTTCTATTTGACACATAGATATTTCAAGCGGTGCAATCCAATCCATGATTGTCTCCTACGTTGTATTAGAAATACAAACACATTGCGGACTTCAAGGCCACCTTTCATAATGTGCATGTCTGCGCAAAGAGGGACATGGAAGGCGTATGGTATGAGCTTCCATATATGGTCACAGAGGGTGACCTTGCATGCAATATGACCAAGTGGCCCCCCTTATGGCTAGACACAAGTATAACTGGTGGTGCGTCATCGTCAGTACCACCTAAGACACCTACGAAGCCATGCACGCCGACCGATCATCCAAAGGATGTGTAGAAGGACAAAGAGCCAACCACTTCGATGGAGACAGTTGACCTACGCAACGATGATGAGATGGAAGATAAGGAAGGAGATAGTGCCAATTCACCTTCGACAGAGGAAGACACGCAGTGAGGAACCAAAAGAGGGACTCAGACCACCCTGGGGTCGGACACCAAAAGGAAATATTCTAAGAAGAACAAGACTGATCCATTAACATTGAAAAAGGAATATTTTGATTAAATTGGTGACACAGTTTAGGTAGTAATAGAAGATGTGTGGAGCAAAGCAGAGTCCCAGTACAAATTGGTCCAAATGATGTGCAACAAGGACTCCAATAGCTCAGAGTGTAAGCGAGCACGATACAAGCGAGTGCGGGACAAGTGAGTGAGTTGGCCATTTGGAATCCATCTAGTTCAGAGAGTTGAATGTTTTAATTTTCGAGTGCAGTCCTTCAGATCAACAATCCAGAGCTACACGTGATCATTCCTAAAGGATCTGAGGTCGGGGTTGACTTGACCATCTTCCCTAGTGGTAAATTGCATGCAATGCATACAATGATCACATATGAGATGCAGTATAGAGAGTAGAAGGCATTACAGGACACCATGATGGCTTAATAGTAAGCTGCAACAATGCATAAGGGACAACATCTAGCAGAGGATGTGCGCTACACTGCTAAAATCCAGTGCGCCAAGCTATATTCCATGATCAATAAATTGTACTCTAGCCTCCTCGAAATCACAAATCCAACAACTACAACGCCCACCATGAAGTTAGAAAGTTTGGTAGCCACGCTAAAAGCCTCACGGTCAGAAGTCGCCACAGTGTGTGAAGAGCTAAAGCAAAATATCACAGATTTGCAAACGAAGTTTCCGCCCAAGACACCTCCAGAAGTTCACGCGCAACGTGCCAAAGTAGTTTAGGACTCAACTTCTAGCATCATTGTTGTTGTGAATTCTTGCAACCAATTGTTAGAGGAAGCCATGGGAATTTGGACCTCCATCCAAGATGACCCCATGCAGTTGAAGACCGATCCCTGGGCTAAGGAGCAGAATTTTAACGAGCTTTGGGTCATAGTGCCGACCCTAGTTTCATCCCAAAGATTAGCTTGATTGCAGGAAATCCAAGCCATTCTAGAATAAATCGACACACTACGCCGACGGGAATAGTTACTAAAAAACTGAATGCATTGTTGGGTTGAGAAATCCTTGCAGCTTTCCTAGAACATTGATGGTACCCTTAGAGGCCTGCAGCAGACCCATAGAAGTATCATCCTAGTAGCCGAGGGGCCAACAATAGAGAAATTGGTTAAGGAAGTGCAGAATACCGCAACACAGAGTATTAAATTCATTCAACCACTTAAAATTTACATTTAGGTGTTGAAAGATAAGATGTAGGAGCTGAGACCAAAGTGACTCAGGATGAGTCACTAGATTGTGTTGGGGACCTGTTGGGATGGGGTCCCATCGGGTCAAGTTTTTGGGTATAATTTATGGTAAATTTTGTTAATACGCGCTGCGCACATAAGTCAAGGGGATTTGCAGCAGGTCAAAGCTCCTTTATTATTGCAATGGGTGAAAATTGAAACCATGAGTCTCAAACCACGGTTTGAGACCATGGTATGTGTGTGTCAGAGTCATATAAATATGTAAGAAGTTGAGTCGCGTAATTATATCTTTATCTTTTGATACAATATTTATGTTTATGGTTTATATTTTGATCTAAGTTTTGGGAAATTTTGTGTTCGGTCTGGGTAAAAAGGCTCTTGCTGGTTGTGTGAATGGAGACCTATTCCTGAGTTATGTGCAAGGACTCTATTGCTGTGTGCGCAGACGGAAATAATTGTATTGGATTGAAGATCTATTAATAAAGAGGAAGTTGTGGTGAACTCTGTTGCAATTTCTTTGTTTATGCATGTATATGTTAATTATATATTGATTACTGATAGATCTATTTATGTTTGAATGCAAATTTATATAAGTTAAATATATGTGAAAGATATTTGTGTTTGTGCAAGTATTTCATCTGTGTTAATGGTTTTATAGAAGAACTACCTACGTGATTGCATAGGTATAATAATATGTTTTATGTATATCTATTAAGGGTTTTTATCTTCATTTAGATATGGGTTTCTGTGAATTATCGCACAACCCAATTAAGCATTATATCTGATAATTAAGGTTAAGGACCACACCACACGCTCCCTCAAGGTGCGGAAACCTAGTTCTTGCACCCTCCCCCCCCATACTACTTTGGGTGAGACTTTGGTCTGCGCAAGCAGATCCCTGCTGAAAGGGCCACTAGTTTGAGGGTTTTTTTGGTTGCAAAGAACACTCTAAACCTGGGTCAGGACCCCTGAAGCTAACATGTGCCAAGTCCAGAGGGGTAATCCATGGTAACTTTGAACTGGATATTCAATATCAAGCATGGATTTTCTGGTAATATTGAGAAATCCAAGACAAGGTTCATGGCTTAGGTATTCTCTCATAAAGAGGGAGAGGATTATGATGATATATTTGCACCTATGGCTTGATATACAACCATTCGTTCGATAGTTTCCCTTGTCACAAGTCGAGGATGAAGCCTTCATCAGATGGAGGTAAATACTGCATTCCTCCATGGCATGTTACAAGAAGAAGTATACATTGAGAAACCACAAGGATTTGAAGTAAAGGATCAAAATACACATGTTTGAAGATTGAAGAAAGAATTGTATGGTTTGAACCAAGCCTCAAGAGCATGGTACGCCCACATAGACAGTTATTTGGTGAAGCTAAGATTCACAAGAAGTAATGTGATCCTAACCTCTACTTCAAGGTAGTCCAAGGTATGTCGTTGATTTTGGTTTTATATTTTGACGATCTATTCTTGACATGTATTGAGCCTCAGATGATCGAGTGTAAGAGGGATCTAGCCTCTGAATTCGAGATGAAGGACCTTGGACTCATGCAATACTTTCCAGGCCTTGAGGTGTGGAAAATTCTTGGTGAGATTTTTATTTCACAAGAAAAATATGTTGTGAAGCTATTGGAAATATTTGGAATGACAGAATGCAATTCCCTACCCACACTACTGGAAATACTTCAAGAAGTTACATGGATAAGCTGGAGGACCCAATTTGGCGAATCCATTTGAGTATCGGTAATTGATTAGGGCTATGATGTTCCTTGTGAATACCTATCTATACATATGCTATATAGTTATCTTGTTGATTCAATTCATGACCGAGCCTCTCCATGCACATTGGACTGCTGCCAAACACATTTTGAGATATTTTCATGGGATGATCACACTTGGTCTGAGATATTCTGCTGGAGATGTTCAACTTCATGGATACACCAATGCTGACTGGGCAGGAAACATTATCGATAGGAAGAGTATGTCTGGATGTATTTTTAGTCTTGGATCTATCATGATATCTTGGATGAGCAGGAAGTATCAGTTTGTAGCATTAATAACTGCCGAGACAAATTATATTGCCATTAACATGGCTAGTTGTGAAGCAGTTTGGTTGAGGAAGCTCTTTGGAGTGCTATTTGAGCAGGTCCTAGACACTACAATGATATATTGAGACAAAAGAAGTGGGATCCATCTGGCATAAAATCATGTAAATCATCACAAGTAGAAGCGCTTAGAGATTTTATATCACTTCATTTGAGACGTGGTGCAGAGAGGAGTCGTTCGACTCCATCACATATCAATAGATGAGAAGATTGAAAATATTCTCACGAAGCATTTACTGAAAGGGAATTTCTTGGTCTTCAGAGAGAAGCTTAGACTGATGGATGTGACCCCTCCTCATAAGGGGCATCGCCGATCAAGGACACTCAGGAAACTCTTCCCCCCTGTCTGAGCTCCCAAGATGAGGAATTGAGATAGAGGGCTCCTAGGATTGAGGTAATTCTAGACACTAGGGTATCAGCCTTATATGTTACCCATTGGGTTGGAGTAGTAGCTCACCCTATCTTGGTCTTTGCAAAATATACCCCAGTTGGCATCATACCCACAAGCTGGGATTGTTGGGATTATCCCTCTTTGTTTGGAAAACAGGTTGAGGAGGCTTGGAGGTGTGTGATACTTACCTCTTTGTAAGTCAGGTATCTCGTCCAAGCTATATTATGGTGCAGGAATTTTACCACATGACTTATGGATCATTGTTGGGAAGATCGGTAGGAAATATGATGGGTTGAGTAGTAGCTCCCCTACAACACCTATTTCTCAATATGGGGTTGTAGTAGTAGCTCCCACATGATATTACAGGTAGTAACCTACTGAATGTTATTCACGGGTATTATCCTAATAACAGATGTTTCAGGGTAGTAGCTTACTTACAAATATTTTCGGATAGTAGTCTGCTCATTGAAATTCCAGGTAGTAGCCCAATGGATAGCTAGTGGAAGCTTTTGCTCCTCAATGATTCTTCTTCTTTATATTGAAGAATGTTTCATTATATAGAGTTGAGAAGAGATGGGACACATGATGACAAGATGCCATATTGATCTATGGACATATTTTTATAGGTGGAATTCTCCCTAGTCTAGAAGGAGTGTAAAAATATGAAACTAGTGCCAAATTCTTATTTGGACTTCACATTTTATGGAGATTATGATGGAATTGAATTCCTCTTTCCTAGAGGATAAAAATCGACCTAAATATTTGTTAGTTCCCTATAATACTAGTGTATCCCCTTATTTTTGTTAGTGTAGCCCCCTTATTGTTATTGTTGTACCCCTGTAACCCCCATATTGTTATTATTGTGCCCTTACATTATTATTGTTAGGTCGGCTAAGATTCTATTGTGGCCCCATGGACTCCTATATATATAAAGGAGGTTTTTTCATTTGTATCATTGAAGAATTGTTCATTTTTGTAATGTTTTGGAGGTTGCCCCCTCGAAGTGGCTGATTTATAAGGTGTTGATCTCTCTTTTCTTCTATTTTTGGAGTTGGTTTCATAAAATTTGGTATCATAGCTTTGGATTCTAGGGTTTTGTTGCTCCAAACAGGTCATCGTGGAATTTTCACTACAATTTTTTTTCTATGAAGGTTTAGAAGCTGAAATTTTTACAACACGAAGCCGAAATCCTGAGGAATGTCATGTAAAAAGTTCAAATCGTCGTTCACAACATTTTCGGAGATATGATTTGTGGAAGTTAGGGTTTTTTTAGGCTCCCGAATTTAACCTAAACAGGACATCGTGGAATTTTCACAATAACGTGTTTATTACGAAGGTTCATAAGCTGAAAATTTTAGAGAGCGAAGCTGAAATCCTGAGGAACATTGTGCAAAAATTTCAGATCTTGGTTCACAAGATTTTCGGAAATATGATCTGTGGAAGTTAGGTTTTTTTCAGGCTCCTAATTTCATCTCAAAGAGGCGACCGTGGGAAAATAATCATAACTCTCTTTCTGAGAATCAGATTGGAATTCTGTAAAAAGTGGCTGCAAGTAAACATAATTTATTTTCTTGTGTATCAATTTGAGACCAAAGGAGGAAACAGTGACATGTAGCACGTCCTACAATTTCACTCTACGGAACCAGTCCATAATTAGGTGATTGTGGGATATTGGACATAAATTTTCCTTGAAAAATCCAAATCAGGTCAGACCTGTGGCATTCAAAAGAAGATTCAGAGGGATACTACAACATCTAATTTCAAATATTGAGTATTCGAAATAAAAAAGATAATTCAGTTTCAATATCGAGCTCCTCAAAAGCGAGAAATAGGTGTGTATTTGTTAAACAAGTTTTCATAACATTTGTTTGAAAAATCAGTTTTAGGTGATTCAAAGGGCATATTGAAGCATAAATATTAGTATTTAGTTATATAATGCCTCCCAAAAATAATTCCACACCCATTAAGCCCTCAGAAAGCTATATTATGACCCATGAAGAGGAATATTTGTAGTATGAGATATCAAAATTACGGTACCAAGTGCAACATATTTCGATCTTACAAAGAGCAATCAAAGATGACATAAATGGTTTAAAATAAAAAATGGAGGCTAAATTGGACGGTTTGGAGGATCAAATGAAAGCTAATATGGATTATAAAATAGTGGAAGATCACATTGAGCATCGACAACAAGTTCTCCAACTCTCAAAGGATAACCTAACTTTGGTGCAGAATCAAATGAAACAAAAAGAAGATTAGCATCGCAGTGAAAGAAGTTCTGAAGCAATCACAGAAACAAGAACTCAAAAAGTACCAAATCGATCAATTTCAGAGTATCTTAGCAAGAGGAAGAACTTACCCATTGAATATTCCACATGGGAGGATGAGAATTTTATATAGAAGCATCCAGAAATAATCAAGTGTTGAGGGCAACAATTGTTTGAGGGAGAGGGGCATGTTAGGTCCCTATAATACTAGTGCATCCCCTTATTATTGTTAATGTAGCCCCCTTATTGTTATTTTTGTACCCATGTAACCCCCATATTTTTATTATTGTTCCCTTACATTATTATTGTTAGGTCGACTAGGATTATATTGTGGCCCCATGGACTCCTCTATATAGAAAGGAGGTTTTTTCATTTGTATCTTCGAAGAATTGTTCATTTCCATAATGTATTGGAGGTTTCCCCCTCGAGGTGGCTAATTTATAAGGCGTTGATCTCTCTTTTCTTCTATTTTTGGAGTTGGTTTCCTAACAAGATTACCCTATTTGGACAAGCAGAAGTTGGGTTTTTGAATTTATGTAGCCACACATGCAAATTTGGACAGGTCGACCTCAACATCAAATGGAAATTATTGGACACCTCTGGAACCCTATAAATACAAGTGACCTGGAGCTCATTTGGACACCACATCATCCAAGCTTCTTATTCTCTTCTCTTTGATTTGGTTCACATAGATTTGCAAGAGGAAAGCTCGCACAGGGGTCTAAAGTTTCAGGTTTGAGGTTTGCATACGTTAGAGTTTTTGTTTCCTAGTTGCATAGATGACACTGGGCTATTTTGACCACAACCACACACTTTCTAATGCGAGAGAGCAACTGGGAGTTAAAGTGACACGTATGACACTTGGTTATTTCGACCATAGTCTCATGCTTTCTAAGGTCAAGAGAGCGATTGGGAGCTAAAGTCACACACATGTCAACCTAAAGGGAGCAACTGAGGGTCGACTGAAGTTGACCATCAACTGAATTTTTCTACAACTGACCAAAGATTGAAAGAAGTTGTCTCTGATGTATTCTGACACTGAAAACTTGTTTCTAAATTTTATTGGGTTGTATGTCTGGATGATATTGAATTGGGCTCATTGTACTCTCTGTTGAACATTTTATGAAAATATAATAAAAGAATAATTTCAAAGTGTTTTTCCCCTATTGGGGCTTTTCCCTGGTCTTTGACTAAATTTGGTGTCCCTTGTTGATTTGTTGATTGTCTTCTTTGTCATTGCATTTATTGTGTAATATTCAATTATTTTTTATGAATGGAAAGACTAATTGTAATTGAATTATTGAATTGGGCTAAAGTAATTGATACAATATAGAACAATCTAAAAATTTAATAGAAATTATAGATCATATTCCACACTAGTCTTGTACACTAAGGTTACCAACTGTTTAATAATATGAAATTCTTGTTGAAACTTATTTAAACCCTAGGCTACTATTTGACAACAAGGATTGAGGGCTTCCTCATAAAACAATAAATGAACACATAACCAACTTCATCTTGAATCCCTTGTCTCAACTCACCCATGAAAATCACTTAGATATTTAGTGCAAGACCACAAAGCGACCTGTTATTGTCAAATAAGTGATTATATTTTATATTCAAGATAGAGTGTTGGTACAATCAAATGATTCTTTAATCATAAATCAAATGCAACATTCAAAGTAGAATTATGGATTTAACTTCAAAACTTCCCAAATCTAAACATTTCCAACCACACATGAAGAAAACCAATTTTCTTAAGGAAAATAATTTTCAAAGAAGCATTCATTGTTTCGTCAAAAACCTATTATTAACACACAATTACCATTTAGCACACTGAAAAAAGGAAAAATTTCACCACACTTGAAACTACACCATTGAAGGGATGACGAGTTTGTATAATGGGCCCTACCAGTCCAACTCACACCCTTGTTTAAAGATTAAATTTATAGAACCAAGATAGTAATTAAATGCACAAGAAATATGAATAAGAACCTGGAATTAGAAAGCCTTTGTATTAAGTCTGAACAAATTGTTTACATCAAGAGATAAAACCAGATTAGGTTGAGGAGTGACACCATCATATTAGTAGCATTAGGCTTATCATAGGTACACTAACCTAATTTGAAACCATGATTTCACTTATATACATATTCAATATAAAAAATAGATTCTAATGATCCAATATATCAAAGGAATATTAACAAACATATTAAAACTAACTATCATTAATAGGAAATTGGTAACAAAAAGATTAGATGTGGTAGTAGAGTCTCTGTTCTGGAAAGTAGTCCCTCCTTCTTCGGATTGTCGCTAATAGTAAAGGAAAGAAGCGTGCCTTGGCCATCATCAATTCAAGATGGTTTCAATTAACACTCATACTACTAGGTACCAATCGATTTTCTGGAAATCCAAGGTTGGAGTGGTCCATTTAGTCTTTGAATTATAGTGCAAGAATTTCAAAAAAAAGTACATTTCTTGATCCTCGTGCAAGAACCCAACAAAGTGCAGGAACTGCACAAACTTAGGTTAAATACTTTTTATGATTATAATAACTTGGAAAATACATACAAATAAGTGAATTTGACTTATAATAGCAATTAGTTATCAACTTCTCCATATGATTGTGATTTAACACTGATTACCATGACTATATGAGATATATAAGAGGAATTCTTGGAAAAAGGGAAAATTTTGGTAAAACGGGGGAGTGAAAGAGGGATAAAATAAGACAATTTCTGCTCCTGACCTCTCCCCTATCCCAACTCCTTTATGTGTTCTCCAACAAACAAGGGTATGTTGTTCCTCTGCAAAAAACCAAAATTGTAGAATTGCTCTCCTTTCACTTTTAAATTTGAATGTTAGTGTCTGTATCTAATCCCTGGATCTCCTTCAACTTCCTCTTGAGTTTCCTATGTTTAATCTTTAGAAAGCATGGTTCATCCTCCACCTCTTGATATTTTATTTCAGTTCCTCCACTTCCTTTGATAGTTATTCATTTGTTGCTGTCAACATGGATTTTTGTGACTTAATAAATAATGTAAATTAATTAATTAATTAATATAGCTAATTAATTAGTTAATTGGGTATTTTAATTGATAAATTAATATAGTAAATCAATTAATTAGTGTTACTAATATAATTAATTAATGTAATGTAATTGTTAATTAAACCTGACAATATTAGTATAAAGTTAGAAGGGGAGGGAACAAACCTTGAAGTTGGGAGGGCACAGGGAATACACTTCTACTCACCTTAAGACCTTCATCCTGTTTAATTTTATTAGGATGTCTCAGAATATCCAAAGCCTCTCTAAGTATTTTTTTGAAATAGTGATCAACCTTAGCAATGATAGTAGCATCCTCTATGCAAATGTGATGTTTGGTATGAAAGGAATGCTCTGCAAGATCAGATGTGTGAGACCTTTGATTTCTAATGTTAGCACAATGTTCCTTAATTCTTGTTTTGAATTATCTTCCAATTTCACCTATGTATATTTTTCCACAAGAGTAGTTCATATTGTAGACTCCCTTTAACTGATTTTGGTCAATGTTATCCTTAACTAATTTCATTTTTTGCTTTACTGTTTCAAATGGCCTATACATTGAACCAATATTTCTTCTTTTGAGAATCTTGGAAATTTTGTCAGTGACAGATTGAATGTATGGAAGCTATGCTCTTATCACGGAAGGACCGTTGAAGACTAGTAGATCTTTGAAATTTTTTTACCTTTTCCTTAGCTTTGTTAATGGCCTTAGAGATGTCCTTTATTTTGTAACCAATATCCTTGAATACTTTATTGAGGTGGTACAATTCCTGCTCCAAGTGATCTTTATTTGATATTATAACAACTCTTAATGCCAAGGTGTTTAAAATTCTGAAATTCTGAGTTGGGTAATGATGGGAGTCTACATGAAGATAACTATCAGTATGTGTCTTTTTTTTGAAAACGTGATGTCCAAGGGTTCCATCATTATTTCTAGTAACTAATACATCTAGGAAAGGAATAAAATTGTTGTCCTCTAGTTCCATAATGAATTTAATTTCCTCTGACATACCATTAAGATGATCCAAGAATATATTATTCTCTTCTTTTCCATGTTTCCAATTAGCATTAGTATCATCAACATACCTTTTCCATATTTTTGGCTTTAACGAGTATGATTTTAGTGCCTTTTGCTCAATTTTTCCATGTATATATTTGCTACAATAGGAGAAAGGGGGGATCTCATTTCCACCCTTGTTATTTTCTCACCGTATTCTCTCTAGAAGCTAAATAATGTTGAGCGAAGACAAACTTCCACAAGTGTTGTAGTGTCAAGGGGTCAGTTGCTTCAAAGAGGACTTGGATAGCATCTTCTAAGGGAACCTTGGTAATTAAATAATGAAGTGTCATCAAAACTAGAGATTATATCATCTTTGTCTAATTTTTCATCCTTGATGAGTTTGAAAAATTCATATGAGTTTTTTTAATGAAGGATTCAGTATGGCCAACCAAGGGGCTTAATTTTCTAGCTACATATTTGGTTAATCCATAAGTGGGGAATTAAATGGCATTAAAAATAGGTCTAAGGGGGGAATCATTTTTATGGATCTTAGGGAGACTGTAGATTCTAGGGTTTATTTCAGCTCTTATGAGGAGATTCTTTTTTATCTTATCATCAAGATTGCAGCCTTGGATTTCTTTCTTTACCTCTTTAATGACTTTTGAGATAGGTTTTTTATCCAAATTTTTGTAGCTACTAAAATTAAGGTGTTCTTTCGTTTTTTGAAAGTAGCTATCCTTGTTAAGGATCACATTGGCACCTCCCTTGTAAGCTTTGGGTATTACAATGTTATCATTATTCCTTAATTTTCTTAGAGTTGGTATTTCATTTTTTGATAGGTTTCTCTTAGGTGGTTTGTCCCTTTTGAGTATTAATGTGTAATCCTCTCTTATAGCTTCTTTATCATCCTCATTCTTAAGGAGTTTTATGCTATATTTAATACAACAAATAATGTTATCCATTGGGATGCATTTAAGGGAAATAGAAAATTTGAGCCCATTACAAAGAACATTAATTTCATCTTTACTCAAAGAGTAACTATATTTTGCTTCATTATTTACCAAGATTTCCATAGAACCCAAAGCTCTGATTCCAAATTTTATGGAACCAACTCAAAAAATAGAAGAAAAGAGAGATCAATGAATTAGAAATTGGCCTCTTTGAGGAGGCAACCTCCTTTACATTAAATAACTGAACAATTCTTGGATGATACAAATGAAAAAACCTCCTTTCTATATATAGGAGTTCAAGGGGTCACAATATAATCCTAGCTAACATAACAATAACAATGTAAGGGAACAAAAATAACAATAGTGGACTTCTATGGGGCACAATAATAACAATATGGGGATTACATGGGAATAAAAATAACAAGGAGCTACACCAACAATAAAAATAAGGGGATACACTAGTATTATATGGACCTAACATGCCCCTCTCCTTCAAAAACATGTTGTCCTCATCGCTTGATTAATTATGGATGCTTCTGTATAAAAATACCATCCTCCCATGTGGAATCTTCAGTTGGTAAGTTCTTCCACTTGATGAGATACTATGAAATTGATCTATTTTGTAGCTGTTGAGTTCTTGTTTCTGTGACTGCTTCAAGTTCCAATATTATTTTTCTTTCCTCGTCAAGTTTTGGCAATATTGTTTGAACTAGGACTTGCTCCATCTCTATCCATGTTATTAGATCCTTGCCATAAAAATTCCTCATATCTATATTTGGAATATGGTGGGTCTTAAATCCAACATTAGATTCTATAAAATCATGATTAACATTTATTTTTGTTCTCATCATGAGTTTCATCTACTATTGTTTCGCCATTAGGAATCATTTCTTGTAGCAACTTTGTAAAACCTTCCTTCAAACTTAACATGTCTCATTTTATAAAATTCTTCATGTCTTCCATGTTGCCTTTCAATTTTTCTTCTATACCATCGATGTCATTCTTCAAACCGTCCATCTTAGCTTCCATTTAATTTTTTGTTACTCTTTTAGAGAGAGAAATTTGTTGCACTTGGTATTCTAATTTTGATATATCATGTTGCATCTATTCCTCTTGATGTGTCATAGTATAGCTTTATGAGGGCTTAATGGGTGTGGAATTATTTTTCGGAGGCATTATAGAACTCAAAACTAATATCTATGCTTCAATATGCCCTTGGAATCGTTTCAAACTGATTTTTCAAAAAAAAGTTGTGCACTTTTTTTTAAATACACACATTTTTCTAGCTTTGAGGAGATCGATCTTGAAATGGGTGTAACTCTGTAATTTTAGATCTCCAAGCTCTAAAATTCCATCCCACCATAACCTGCTAGGTATTTTTTCCAATGCCACAGGTCGGACCTAATTTGGATTCTTCAAGTTAAAGTTATGCCCAATATCCCACAATGCCCTAATTATGGGTTGGTTCAGTAGAGAGGACTTGTACGACATGCCTCATGTCATTTTTTTGACCTTCGGCTCTGAAATCGATACACAAGAAACTAAATCCCATGAAATTTTGGTCACTTTTTACAAAATTTCAATCTGATGTATGAAAGCAAATTTATGACAATTTTCCCTCGGCCACCTGTTTTAGATGAAATTATGGAGCCTGCAAAAATGCTAACTTCCTCGGATCACACCTCCGAAATTATAGCGAACCAAGATATGAAATTTTTTCACAACATTCATCAGGATTTCAACTCAAATAGGTTTTTTTTCCAGCTTCTAAACCTTCGTAGAAAAAAATTTAGACAAAAAATTCCAAGATTACCTGTTTGCAGCAACGAAATCCTAGAACCCAAATCTCTTATTCCAAATTTTATGGAACCAATTCATAAAATAGAAGAAAAGAGAGATCAACGACTTAGAAATCAGCCTCTTCAAGGGAAAAACCTCCTTTACATTACATAAATGAACAGTTCTTGGATAATACAAATGAAAAAACCTCCTTTATATATATAGGAGTCCAAGGGGTCACAATATAATCGTAGCTAAGATAACAATAACAATGTAAGGGCACAACAATAAAAATAGTGGACTTCTATGGGGAAAAATAATAACAATATGGGGACTACATGGGCACAACAATAACAATAAGGGTCTACACTAACAATAACAATAAGTGGATACACTAGTATTATAGGGACCTAACAAAGTAACTAGATAGGTTGAAAAATTTCTTATTCCCATTTGTATTACTCCTCTCCCCACGACCACTGCTCATATATTTATTGACTTCGATGAAAACTTTTCTTATATTTGAATTATTGTTAATCAAATTTGAGGGGTCTGAAATTTTATTCAAATTATATTTGTCATATTTATTTATCAAAGCACCCTTGTCACTATTGATCTCATGGCAATGGAAGTTTTTATTTTCATAAGAGCAAGACAAAGATGCATTAATGTCGAATCTGGAGGGATTAAAGGAATCATTAATATGAGGAAAGGATTTGTCTCTAATATCCGAAGGGGAGGGATTAGGTATCAATTAATTATCACGTGGGCCAGGGGAATCTGTTGTGTAACTAGCTCTAAAAATAGAAGAAAAGAGATATCAACGCCTTAGAAATAAGCCACTTCGAGGGTACAACCTCCAATACATTAAATGAATGAAAAATTCTTGGATGATACAAATTAAAAAACCTCCTTTCTATATATAGGAGTCCATAGGGCCACAATGTAATCCTAGCCTACCTAACAATAATAATTTAAGGGCACAATAATAACAATATGGGGGTTATAGGGGTACAATAATAAAAATAAGGGGGTTACACTAACAATGATAAGGGACTATACTAGTAATATAGGGACCTAACATGCCCCTCTCCTTCAAAAAAGTGTTGTCCTCAATGCTTGAGTATCTCTGAGTGCTTCTGTATAAAATTCTCATCCTCCCATGTATAATCTTCAGTGGGTAAGTTCTTCCACTTGATGAGATACTTTGAAATTGATTGATTTTGTAGCTGTCGAGTTCTTGTTTCCGTGACCGCTTCAGGTTCCAATATGATTTTTCCTTCCTCATCAAGTTCTTGCAATATTGTTTGAACTGGAAGATTTTCACCTATAACCTTCTTT
This sequence comes from Pinus albicaulis, assembly GCA_034641835.2. Taxonomy (NCBI): domain Eukaryota; kingdom Viridiplantae; phylum Streptophyta; class Pinopsida; order Pinales; family Pinaceae; genus Pinus; species Pinus albicaulis. The sequence continues at coordinate 704,526,123 of CM076578.1, forward strand.
AAGCATGAAACATGAAAAATTGGATGCACTCGTGAAGAAGCAGGAAGCTCCAATTTGTATGTCATAGTACCAATCTTTTGCAACACCTTGTAAGGACCATAGTTCTTTGGCGATAATTTATTATCCTTCTTAGCTTGCTTGAGGGACATTTGTTTGTATGGTTGTAGCCGTAAAAATTCCCAGTCTCCTACATCAAAACTTATCTCACTGTGATGTTGATCTGCCTGTTGTTTCATTCAATTTTGTGCCAAATTCAGGTTATCCTTTAAGAGTTGGAGAAATTCTTGTTGATGCTCGATGTGATCTTCCACTGCTTCAACCTTCGAATTTTCTCTTAAAGATGATGTGATGGATGGTGGATGATATCCATAAAGTGCCACAAATGGGGTCATTTTTGCTACAGTATGGAAGGAAGTGTTATACCACCATTCAGCGAGAGGTAACCACTTGACCCATTGTGTTTGTTTATCAGATACAAAACAACAAACATATCCTTCTAAAAATTTATTTACTATCTCAATTTGACCATTGGATTGAGAATGATAAGATGAGCTATGAGCAAATTGAGTACCAAAACAAGAAAATAACTCCGTCCAAAAATTTCCAATAAAAATGGGATCTCTGTCACTCACAATGACCCTTGGGATTCCATGTAGCTTTTGAATTGTGTCCATAAATGTAGTAGCAACTGTACTTGCTTTAAATGGATTAGATAATGCACAAAAGTGTGCATACTTGGTAAGTCTATCAACTACCACCATGATGACACTCTTTCTATAATGTTCCCAAATTGGGATTGCACAGTAGGCTTGGAAAAATAGCGCACTCCTTGGGAGATTGATGTACAGGAATGAGTTTGTAGCCCTTGGATCCCTTAGATAATCATATTTGGAGTCTAAATCCAAGAGGGGAGAAAAAAAATCAAACTAGGTGTGGTAAACAGATCTCCCACAACCTAGTCTAGCTGGGAAACACCCTACAAGAGGGGTTGCAGCTATGCACAACAAACGGCTTCAAGAATAACACAGTATTGGAAAATATGAGCAGGAGGCCATAAAGTATGATTAAAAAATTAATGTACAACAGCAAATCAGAAGTAAAGTGAAGCTCTTTCAATATACAGTAGATTACATGAGACAATGGAGAAAGATATCTTCATAAAATAGAGCTACAACACATATATATCAGCAGAAATGGCTCAACAGCATTATTTTCAGGAGCTGTAGCAGCTGCCTATTACAACTTAGATCTAGGACAGATCTGTGGACAAAACATCAGATCGATATCAGATATGGAAACTAGATAGTCTTCTCTACAAGATCCCCTTGGGGTTTTGACCAAATCATGCATAAATAAGAGTAGATCTGAGATACAAGTTGTAAATCTGTAAAATTCTGCAGTAATTTCTGAATATAAAATTACATTAAAAAATATCAAATCTAAACAGAACATGGATCATCAAGCTAATCCATGGATCACCAAAGTGAACGGCAAAGCCCCAGCACCAGAGATCTCTGATCAAAACTGGAGTCAAAACACCATAAAGAACCTCATAGAAAAATAACGTAGTCCATCAATGGAAACAACGTTGTAGCTCAAAATGATATGGATGGCCACTGCCAAGTTACAAATCTGAAGTATAAACAGGAGAGGCACTCTTCTAGGAGGTTAAAAGACGCACTCTGTGAGAAGAGGCTCCCAAAACAAGCTAGATCTTCTGCAGATCTAGAATCCCACTTGCTGCAGCTTGCAAGAGCAGCAAACCCTCAATGGATCAGCACTGCAATTGTAAGTAGATCTTGGCCTCAAGCCTGATAGTGGATCAATTCAGCAAATACTCCTCCAAGAATCCTCAAAGGAAGAGGTGAAATCCCTGCATAGGAACTCCAAGCACAATGATCCTCCACTAAACAGCAGAGAATAATATTTGTCTAAATAGACAAGATACTCAGAATATGATCAATCAAAAACCTTCTTTTGTTTCCTTCCCTTTCCTTTTATAAGATGAAATCCTTTTCAAACCTAAACCACCTTGATTAGTTAACTCTTTTCACATGAGGGGCATCCTTCTAAAACGGTGTTGTCCCTTTAGGAGATACATTGAACCCGGACAGTGCTATATATTTGGTCAAGGTTGACCCAGTCTCACATCTCAAACCCCTTTCACACTTGCAAGTGATTATTTACATGGCCCTGATTTATTTGTGTTCACATGGGCATTGATTTATTTAGTCTTCTTAGGAGTTTTACATGTCCTCCTTTATTCATTTATTCATGCAACAGAAAATAAAACAAAAATGAATATTCCTCTTAGCTTAGGCTAAGTAGGAATATTACACTTTCCTTCAGACTTAGGTAAACCTGTGATAAAATCCATTGAAATCTCCTCCCAACGTTGACTTGGAATGGATAAAGTTTGTAGAAGACCCGGGGTCTTAATTGTCTCAACTTTATTCTGCTGGTAAACCAAACATTCCACCACAAAATTTTGAATATCAGATTTAAGGCCATCCCAAAAAATTATTTCTTCACCCTATGGTAATTTTTTAAAAATCCTGAGTGTCCTCCTAAAGGAGAAGTGTGCAATTCCAAAAGAATATTTTGTTTTAGTTGGGAATTCTTACAAATATATAAGCGATAGCTGTACCATAAGGAATCATTTTTCCAACTAAATGTATTAGATGTACTAGGATCTTGCTGCAAATTTTGAATGAGTGTCCACACTTGCTTTAGTTATCCAATTTGGTTGGATAATAGAAATGGCACAAAGAAATTCTTTCACCTCTTCATTCTTTCTTGAGAGTGCATCTGCAACAACATTTAGATTCCCTTTTTTGTAGATTATTTCAAAGTCATAACCCAACATCTTTGTGACCCATTTTTGCTGCTCTTTTGAAGATAGTCTTTGTTCCAAAAAGTTTTTAAGACTATCATGATTAGTTTTTACCTTGAAGTGTCTTCCCATTAGGTAAGTTCGCCATTTCTTTAGTGCATGCAGTATTTCTAACATTTCCTTCTCATAAATAGGTTTCTGTAAATACTTTCCTTTGATTGGATGACTTTCAAAAGAATTGGGTCATCCTTCTTGCATTAAAACAGTACCAATTCCATTTCCTGAGGCATCACATTCCACAATAAAGGTTTTTGTGAAGTCTGGCATAGCTAAGATCGGTGCTAGGCACATTGCCTCTTTAAGATGTTCAAAGGCCTTAGTTGCTTCAGGAATCCATGAAAATGCATCTTTCTTCAATAATGTTGTTATAGGTGTTTCTATTCTCCCATAATTATTAACAAACATGCAATAATACCCTGTAAAACCGAGAAATCCTCACAACTGCTTTATGGTTGTGGGGACTTTCCAATCCTTAATGGCTTTAATTTTGTTAGGGTCTACCTTAACACCCTCATGAGATACAATATGACCCAGATATTCCACCTCTTGTACTCCAAAGAAACATTTGGATGTTTTTGCATATAATTGTTTCTCCCGCAATAGTTTGAGCACCCTGTCAACATGTTCAACATGATCCTTCCAAGACCTGCTGTAGATTAGTATATCATCAAAAAATACTAGCACAAAATTTCTAAGGAAGGGTTTGAAAATGGAATTCATCAACCCTTGAAATGTAGAAGGTGCATTGGTAAGGCCAAAAGGCATGACCAAAAATTCATAATGACCCTCATGAGTTTGAAATGTTGTTTTCAGAATATCTTCAGTCTTCATTCTAATTTGATGATATCATGAACGAAGATCCAACTTGGTAAAATAAATTTCTCGGTGTAATTCATCCAATAATTCATCAATCACAGGAATGGGAAATTTATATTTAATGGTGAGCTTATTGAGCTCCCTATAATATGGACACATGCGCCATGATCCATCCTTCTTGTGTACCAATACTACAGGAGCAGATAAATAAATTTGACTACGTTGAATTATACCTGCCTCTAACATTTCTGTAATCATACGTTCAATTTCGCTCTTTTGGACATAAGGATATCTATAAGGCCTGATGTTTGGAGGAACACTTCCTGGAAACAAATGAATAGCATGATCATGATCACGAATAGGTGGGAGTCCTTTGGGAGTTTCAAACACCTTGGAATGATTGTCCAAGACTTTTTGGGGATCTGCAGAATAGATGATTTTGATGTTGGAACTTCTAGTGAGCATAATTGTGAAATTACACCTGGTTGTTCTTTATTTAGAAGCTTTGTAATGACATTAGAGCTTATTATCTTTCCCGACTTCCCTGCAATACCCAATAATTCGACTTCCTTTCCTTCTAAAAAAAAAATTCAAGAAAAGTTCTTGAAAATTAAAAGCTACCCTCCCCAAAGATTGTAACCATTTTACTCCTAGTACAACATCAACACCTCCCATAGGAATGGAAAGCATTGGACTATTCAATACATATTCCCCCATGGTTAGCTTGATATTATGGCATTTTCTAGAGAAATTGAAAGTTCCTCCATTTGCAACCATCACTTGACATTCTGGTGCTGGGTATAGGAAACAATTCAATTCCTTGGCTACCTTACAATGAATAAAATTATGGGTGCCACCTAAATCAATCAACACTATTACCTTTTTCTTCTTGATATGTCCTTCTATCTTGAGAGTTTTAGGAGTGGTAATTTCTGCCAATGCATTAGACGATATGGTTGGACTCATTTCTTCCTCTTCTAGGGATGGTTCCTGGTGTATATCCTCTTCTTTTAAAGATTATTGTTCATTTTCTTCTTCCTCTTCACAATCTATGTAAAATAATTTCTTCTCAGTACACTTATGACCTTTAGTGTATTTTCTATTTCAACTGTAGCAAAGCCCTTTTTCTCTTTTTTCTTCCAATTGTTGTGGTGTCAACCTTGTAGGTTGTGTAAATCTAGGAGTAGCAACACTTCCATCTTTATAGAAGTGAGTGGTAGGGTTCCTTATCGCCATAATTTTACATTCAATTTTTCTTGCCAACCTGAATGCCTTCTCCAATGAATAAGGTTCCAAAACGCAAACTTCATGTTGGATGTTATCCTTTAAAGTACCTATGAAGAGATCAATTATGTGTTCCTCTGGAATATCAGTTACCCTTGTATTCAATTTTTGGAAGTCCTTAATGTGCTCCCCCACTGAACACTTTTGTTTGAGATTTATCAATTGGCTAAAGAAAGTGCTGCTCTTTGTATCCTCATAATGTGCTATCATTTCCTCCGTAAAAATTGACCAAGTGACAATTTTCTTACGGGAGCAAAGCCATCGATACCATACAAATGTATTATGTTCCAAATGAAAAGTTGCAATGCGTACCTTTTGTGTGTTTTTCACATTATTGAGATCAAAATATTGCTCCATCTGTAGTATCCATGTTACAGGATCCTTTCCATCAAACTTCCTCATATCCATTTTTGGAATATGGTGGTTCTTCCCTCCAACATTAGAGTTTATGAAATCACGATTAACATTTATTTTTCTCTCATCATGAGTTTCCTCTACTATCTTTTCACCATTAGGAAACATTTCTTGTATCAAATTTTCCAAACCTTCCATGTCTTCTTTTAGATCATTATTCATGTTTTCCATCTTAGCTTCCATGTCATCCATATTAGATTACATGCCAGCTTCCATGCCATCCATCTTAGCTTCCATGCCATTCTTCAAACCATTCATATTAGATTCCACACCTTTCTTCAAAACTTCCATGTCATTTTTTGTTACTCTTTGCGAGAGCGAAATTTGTTGCACTTGCTCTTGTAATTTTGATATGTCATGTTGTCATTCTTCGTCTTCATGAGTCATAGTAGAGCCTTCTAAAGGCTTAATGGATGTTGAATTATTTTTAGGGGCCATTTGAGAGTCCAATACTGATATCTATTCTATAATATGCCCTTGGAATCAATTCAACTTGATTCTTCAAACAAGACTTATGCAATTCAGGAAAAAAAATACACACCTTTTACTTGCTTTTAAGGAGCTCGATATTGAAATTGACTTATATCTGTACTTGCAGGTCCTAAATATCTGAAATTATGCCCTATAGTATTCCTCTGAAGCTTCTTTCAAATGCCACAGGTCTAACTTGATTTGGATTCTTCAAGACAACGTTATGTCCAATCTCCCACAATGACCTAATTATGGACTGGTTCAGTAGAGCGAAATTGTATGACTTGCCACATGTCATTTTTTGCTCCTTTGTCTCTGAAATTTATAGACAGGAAACTACATTGCGCGTACTTCCAGTCACTTTTTACATAATTCCAATCTGATGCTTAGAGAGAGAGTTATGAAGATTTTCCCACGATCACCTCTTTGAGATGAAATTCGGGGGCCTGAAAAAGACCTAACTTCCATAGATCATATCTCCGAAAATATTGTGAACCAAGCTCTGAAATTGTGCGACGATGTTCCTCAAGATTTCGGCTTCACATTCTAAAAAATTCAGCTTTTGAACCTTTGTAGAAAAAAAAGATATAGCAAAAATTCCGCCATGCCCTTTTTAAGTGAAATTCAAGAGCCTGCAAAAATCCCTAACTTCCACAGATCATATGTCCAAAAATATTTCGAACCAAACTCTGAAATTTTGCGACGATGTTGCTTAGGATTTCTACTTCGTACTCTAAACATTTCAGCTTCTGAACCTTCGTAGAAAACAAGTTATAGAAAAAATTCCACGATGACCTTTTTGGAGCAGCGAAACCCTATAATCCAAAGCTCTGATACCAAATGTTGTGTAACCAGCTCTAAAAATAGAAGAAAAGAGATATCAATGCCTTAGAAATAAGACACTGCGAGGGGGAGACCTCCAATACATTATATGAATGAGCAATTCTTGGATGATACAAATTACAAAACCTCCTTTTTATATATAGGAGTCCATGGGGCCAAAATGAAATCCTAGTGGGGCCACAATGTAATCCTAGCCTACCTAACAATAATAATTTAAGGGCATAATAATAACAATGTGGGGATTACAGGGTACAATAATGACAATAAGGGGGTTACACTAACAACAATAAGGGACTATATTAGTAATATAGGGACCTAACAGAATCAGTGTGATTTTTGTCTATATGGGAGGAGATGTCATTATATTTTGTAGATACATGATCAATGCTATAAACGATAACGTTAACACTAATTCTATTTTAATTTGCACCGGGGTTGGGTTGGAAACATTTATAACTCAACATTATAAAATTTGGGTGGGGAAAATAAATTTCACCAAGGTTGGGTGGGAAAATTTTATGACTCAACATTATGAGTGGGTTAAGCTACATTATTTTTGGGGTTTGGAAGGGGTTGTGTAGATTATTGGTTAGGTTTGTTGAGGAATATTGGGTTTATTGAGGATAAATTGTGAGCAATATTGGGCTTGTTGAGGATATTGTGGATGTTGTTATGAGAAATATGGATAAATTGCTAGGTTTCCATAGGTGTACCCTTTATATCCTTATCTCCAAGGTTGGTTTTAAGATTGTTGTGGTGACCATACTTGCCAAGGCATAGGAGGGACAAAATTTGTTGGGAATATTGTTGATTTGAATGATAAAGATTAAATTTTTGTGTAGCTTCTTGATCTCCTTGATAAATTTCTTGATGTCTTTGTGTTAAAGGGAATTTTTTTTGGTTACATGGTCCCCTACACAAATAACAAATAGTTTGGTACTATTCAGAGGACATTCTCTCATAAGATGTTTCTTTTTAAATTTTGGATAGAATATAGAAAAAGTTGTATTCTCTTCCCCTTTATTTTGTTTAAATTTTAATTCATCCAATTTTGATCTTATAGTAATAAGAGTATTAGTTTTGAAATTTTCAAATAAATTACCAATTTCAATTTCAAATAAATTGTTGATTTGGTGACCCTAGAAATGGAATATCTATGTCTCTTATCTAATTGTGAGCTTAGAGTACTAAGAATATCACTTTTGAAATTTAAAATATATTACCAATTTTAGTTGTGCTTACCCCACCAATTTCTAGTTTTCTAACCCTAGAAATGGAATCTCTAGGTCCCCATATTCAACTTTTCCTCAAGAAATGTGTGTGTATAGTTCTCAAATTTATGGATAATTCAATTGTGATACATCTCCTTTACCCGTAAGATTAGTTACATCTATTCATTCATCTTTGGTTCCATGAAGCAGAAGGTTTTTATGATTATCTAAATCCAATTTATGTTGCTTAGCCCTTTTTTACATTATAATGAAATCTTTCTATATAGTCCTTAAGGTTTTCATCTTAGTTTTGTACCATTTTAAACACTTCCTCTCACAAATCTCAATTTACACAGTAATTTTGATATTTTTCAAGGAAGATTTAACGCATTTCATCCCAAGTTTTGATAATATTAGTACCTAATCCCATTAACCAACACATAGCTACATCTTCAAGAGTAGCTATAAATAATTTAATTTTCTAAGTATCAAGAGAGTAATTATAACTACGACATAATATATAAAATTAAAAAAGGAATATTTTAGGATATTAATTCTTATACCATGGAAATTAGGTAATGTTGATGGTGAAATATTTTTCATTTGAAAATTTGTTGACGAATTCAAAATGGGAAATCCAAACTCATCTTCAAATTTTGACGTACCTATGCCTTCATCTCTTTTTATTTGTTCTAATAATTCTTCATTTTCATCCATATCTCCTTATAGATATTCCTCTAATGAAATAAAATATTTTGGTTCTTCTATGGAATTATCTGTAAAATGATATTTTGATAAAAATTGGAAGACAACTTATATTCAAATAAACTGAGCAGCTCACAAGTGAGGAGCTTCACCTGGAGATTGCATCTGCATAACGCTCTACAAAAATCATCAATACACGTCATGAATATATAGGTTACAAACAAGTAGGGAAGTTAGAAAAACTACCTAATAAATAGGAATTAAATCCTAATCTAAGGCACATGTACACCTAATGAACTAACTCTATCCTAAAATAAATTTCTCCATTGTCTTCAACACTCCCCCTTAATGGAGAAATGGTTCACTAGTACGCCTAAAATCTCCCTAAATGACTCAAATTTAATTCTTCCAAGAGGCTTATTGAAAATGTCAACAACATTATTCAATATTCAATAAAACTATGTATCAATATGCTTCATGTTTTTATGAAACACTGGATTATTTACAAGTTTGATTGAGCTTCGGTTGTCACATTTGATAATTGTTGCATCTTTTTTTTCTTCTCCGGTATCCTGGAGAAGTCTCCTCAACCAAAATGACTCACACATTGCTGCACATATTGCTTGAAACTCAACTTCTGCTGAAGACAAGGATACAATGTTCTGCTTCTTACTGCTCCATGAAATGATCCCTGACCCAATGTTGAATGCATAACCTATTATGGATCATCTGTCATCCAGATTTTTGGCCCAATCTGAGTCTGAAAAACTTTTCAATCTAACATCAAAAGAGTCAATATATTTAATACCAAATTCTAAGGTTCCTTGAAGATACCTTAATATGCCCTTTGCTGCAACCCAATGGATCTCAAGATGCTTTGACATGAATTGGCTCAATACACTTATTGCATAATCCAAATCCGGCCTAGTTGTAGTCAAGTAAATTAGACTCCCAACTAGCTGTTTGTACAGTGTTTCATCTACCTCCTTGGAACCATCATCATTCTGAAGTTTGGCATGTTGCTGTAAAGGAAATGTTACAGCTTTGCACTGATCCATCCTAAATTTTTTCAGTAAACTCCTGACATACTTCCCTTGTGACAGAAAAGTCTGGCCAGAATCCCTCCAGACTTCAAGACCCAAACAATGTAGCTCTCCAAGGTCTTTCATCTCAAAAACCTGTGACATCTGCTCTTTGATTTCTTTAATGAGATCATCAGCATTTCCTGCAATGATAATATCATCTACATATAAATAAATCAAAATAATTTTCCCCTCTTTATCAAACACGGTATGTATATTAGGGTCATTCTTTCTTATTTTATAACCATGCTACAGGAAAATGAATCAATTTTGTCATACCATGACCTATGTGCCTGTTTTATTCCATACAATTCTTTCTTCAATCTATAGACTAAATGTTCCTCCCCATGTTTAACAAACCCTTCATGTTGCATTAAATACACTTCTTATTTTAATTCCCCATTTGAAAATGTAGATTTCACATCTATCTAGTGTATAATCCAAAGATGTTTAGTAGCTAAAGAAATTAACATTCTAATTCTTCTCCATTGATGTTGAATCCACCAAAAAAATGCCGCAGAGACTCCCTTCCAAGAAGCTTAGCTTACAAACAACTTAAGATACTTGGCGCTTGGATACCATGATAAAATTTGAAGGAGATACAAAATATGACATAAACGTAAAAGGCTCTCCAGGTGAGTCACCTGGAGAATGCCAAATCACTTAACACACACTATATATCCATTCAATCAAAATTTTCATACATATAAACTTACACATTCTCTTGGTGGTTTGAACCACTACCTAAATAATAGGATCTAGGACCTAAATATAATATCTCAATCCTAACAATAAAAAACCAAATTTATTAATAGATTTCTCCATTAATTCTAACATATTTATGGTTGTCCACTAATCAATTATTCGTCTATTTGGTGAGATAAGAGTATGACATATTCTTGTGTACACAATACTTTTGGATCTCTTTCGTCTTTTTCTTTGGCTTTACCTTTGTTTTGGGAATCCACAATTCTACCCAATTGTCCTTCTCTTATGGTTCGACATGTATATGAATGAATGGATGGCATGGATCTTACTACACCACAAATTCGAGTAGATGGAGTGGTGCGTGGAGTTATTATACCAATTGATATACCTTTATACCAATAAATATACCTCTAGAATTTTTATGTTTATGGTCTCTACCTATAGGATTTATGCATTCTATTTATCACAATTACATGAAAATGAATTAAAACTAATACTACAGAAATAGCTTCTTTTAGAACTTCTTCGGAAATGACACCAAATATGTCAATCAATTTATATGAGTTAAATCTGGTTACTAACCATATACTAGGAACATATTAATCTTGTGAAGTGCATGCACTCTTTTTGCATGATTTAGCTATTAACAATTGCTAATTTAAGAAATACCTTCTTAATTTAATAAAAGCATTACTACTTATTAATAAATATCAACTATTTAATGAGTTATTAGAAATCAATTAATTTAATACTATTGATATTGTTAGAAATAAAAATATATTGAGAGAGTGGGTAAATCGGTATAATGGCCAATTTTAACAATTATTAACAATATTCAATATTTCAACTCATTCAACAATCAATCATGTAAATAACACATAGAAACACTAAATGAAAGTGGAATACCATATAGGTAGAAAACTACAAAACCTATGTTTGAATGTTGTTTTAGGTTACAACCTACTGTTACATCAAATTTTCTAGCTCCGACTAGAGAGACAACCATCCCCTGAATTTACAAGCACGCAGTTGAAGGAAGCATTAATTCCCTGATCTTTATAGGCTCCAACCTAAATAAAGCATTGATTCCTTAAAATTTTATAGGAACCTACCTAAAGGAGTCACCAACCCCCAAATGTGTAGGAACCAACCTATTTTTCCCATCATATCCCTCTTTCATCCATTTTCAAACTTACACCCACATGTTATCTTCATTTTTAGGCTTCAAAATTATGTGTGCTTCTCTCTCTACTTTAAGTCTCAGTAAGTTATATATTCTACTACAACTCAAACATTTTCATACAACCAAAATTTCAATCAATCACATTTTTGGACTCTATCTTAGTTTTGCATCTCTTTCCTCATGCCCACATATGATCACAACTTTTCAAAAAAATTTATCATTTCTTTCCTCATGCCCAACTCCTGTTTTTTCATAGGTTATCTATAGCTTTGAATTCCTATCTCTTACCCACAACAAATTTGTCTTCATGTCTTTACCATGGGTGTTGATGCATGGTATTTACCCATGGGATTTCTCACTTTACTGTATCAACATTTCCACCTTCATAGTGAGAATACAATCCACTTAAAATTCACTCATTGAATTACCTTTAGCATTTATATGCTCTGACATTACCCATAGTTTCAATAAATCCTTTATTCACACTTCTATAATTTGAGCATTTTTCATTTTATCATCCTAGAACCACCAAATTTATAACCACTGAATTTGGTGCTCGAACACAAAATTGTATCCATTTTAGCCCCTTATATTCAACTCCCTTTCACATATTACTGTGAACCAAAACCATGGGCTTAAACTACATAGACTCTTATCAGCCCATTGGATTTTCATCCTTTCCTCCATGCACCACCACAACCCAATGGTTGATGCTCAAAAGGCCCTATGGGCTCTTACTCCTTAGCCTAAAGTGACCAAGGCTATTACCAAGGCTTGTTCTCTGTTTTCCCTGCCGCTCACCACTTATCGACCTTTTCTATACCTTTTGTTTCTCCGATGGTCAATATGTCGATATGTTGATAGGCCCATGGGTGCTCATCTACTAGCACTTGTGACTGAGGGTTGTGATCATTTCCTTGCTAGTCATCACCTATCATTTGTTTCCAAAAATTGGAGTATTATCTTCCCTCTACTGGCAATCCAATAGATGGAAATGTCATAATAAAATGTTGTACTTAACAGACCATACTCTATATAATGCCTCATCACTCACTGCTCTACCATTAGTCAATGTTTCCAATGTTTGTTCCCTTGTCGATGGGCAGTTGGAAGTGGCTAATGGCTCCATTGATGAAATAACAAGAAACACTAAAATATTTAACACTACAAGACCTTACAAAACAAGTCTTTGGCATAGATCGTGAGGCATACCAAGCTACCATATCACATCCATGTGCACCTATCAAAGCCCGTCGCATGTCCTTTTTTTATGTGTACCTACCAAATGTCACTTACCAACAATCTATTTGGTCATCCAAAAATGTTAATTCCTCCTTCCACGTGTCACTCTCTCATACAATCACATCATCATCACTGCCACTTGTCATGCCACATCATTACCACATCATTTCCACATGTCACTCAGAAAAGGGCCACTTGACCACCCTAAAATACCAAATACACCTACCACATGTCATGCCTATAGAGTGCCACATGTCATTCTATACACGTGTACCTACCATTTGTCTCCATGGCATCACCTCCTACCACGTGGAGGTGCCACTTATACTTCCACGTTGTGCCACCTAATTCTCATTTCCCGTGCTTTTTTTTTTGCACATCATTTGGATAGGGCGGTCTAATAAGCACTTGGGTTCTTAGGCCAAACACCCTGTGACTAGGGTCTATTACTGGGGGCCTTTCCACCCCACTGCTTGTCGCTCACTGTTCATCACCTATAGTTGTTGTTTTCATGTAAAATGGGTTGGGAAGTATGATAAGCACTTAGGAACTTAAGCCCAACTAATTGTTATTAGGTACTAGGACTAGTGGCTTACAACTCCACCACTCACCAACCTTCACATTTCCTGCTGAGATTATTTCAAGTTTGGTTCCAGTCCAATGCGGGGGCATGTTGGAACCATGGACAATTGGAACCTTGCTTGAACTACAACACTTCAAACTTAGATTTTTCCTCATTCATTAGTATTTATCCTAAGTGCCATATACCATTGGAAAGATCTTGGAGAGGAATATCCAACCAATCACTTTTCATTTTATTTTGAGAAAGTCACATATATACAAAATACCTTCAAATATAGGCTACTCGATAATAAATTAGGCATCATCAACTTAGCACATTGTTATTAGAAACAACCAAGACATTAATATAATCCTCATGCATGAAAAACTCAACAAGCTCCCAATTAACTTGACATTACTTGAAATCAATGACTTAGACTTGATGTAATTGACCATGACTACCAACATGCTCAACATAGATATCTTTGACCCAATATCGTCACTTTACTGAATCATAATTTAAAACATCATATCAAAACCTTTTACTTATTTTTAATTTAAATGCTAATGTAATACATAATGAAGTAATATTTCCAATAACTACTTTGTTATCAACGTCCCTACAACTCTTAAAAAGTTCATTCATCAATTGTATAAAAACTCGAACTCGAACTTTATGAAATGGTAATGAAATTAAACTAAATTATTGCAGGAATAAAACTGATCTAAGAATAAAACTAAAATTCAATGCACACCAATTATCAAGAGGGACTTCTAGGTAGGTTATGCTACATAAATTCCTCCATAACGAAATTGGAATCAACATTCTAGGAATAATTTAACATATAATTAGAGAATCTGGTATCTATATTAAAACTCAGAGCTAATATTACAAAATTTTAAGTTTCTAAATATTGAGATTGATATATAATCATACTACTACCATTACTTCTCATTTTGGGTTTTTCAATCTAATGTTTATATAACATTACCATTCCTTTTAGAGAAAATGGAAACATTTCCAATATCCTAAAACCTACTGATCTCATGATCAGCCATAACTACAAATAAAAATAGAGTGTGTGAAATCCACATATTTGATTCACGTTGGCGGTGCGTGGAATTTTTCCTTATATTATGAATCTCATGGCAGTGGTGAGTGGAATTTTTTATACGATCCACTAGTTGATTTATGAGTTGATCTCGTGCAGATGTAGCTTAAGATACATTATGATGCAATCGTGCAGAATTTTGACTAATCTTTGATTTAGAACTCAACCGATGAACACATAACCATCTTCAAAGAATATATAATTGCCTCCAAGTAGTAGTTCCTTATTTGGACTTGTGCAACCATATAGATCTTTGAATATGATCCAAGAACTAAATATACTTTATAAATTCTATGATTCTTGTAGCAACTAATCTATAAAATGGCATTCAAACTTAATTAGAGACCAAAAGGTGAAAATGTATAAAATGGACAACGTTCTCATTGGAATTTTCCATGATATGCATATCATATGGAAAATAAGAATACCATGTAAAAAGGAATAATAATTAGGCATAAAGTGGTACAAAGTAAATGTTTATGGTTTAAAAGATATGGATAGAAGTGATCAAAAGTATAAAAAAAAGGGAAGCAACACAATATTATGTTATTTAATTCATTAATAGTTGGTATTTCACTATATTAAAGTGCCATATATTATAGTTCTATATTTGTGTTTCATTTTCTTTCTTATCTTTCTTTCTTCCATTTTTTTCTTGTACAACCTGGATTAAAAGAAGACTTATCGTTTAATATTGTTGGCTCACACATTGGATATATAAGTCGTCTTTAATTTTTCATTCTAGTAGATGTTGTATATGATATTGAATCATGCAATTTTATAAGGATATCCAGTTTCCATATTGTATAGATTGTATTCAAGTTAGCCTTATACCCATGTATCATCAATATTTCATGTGTGGTCAATTATTGAACCAAGTTGATATTACACTCATACTTTTGAAGATCCGTGTGCAAAGCCTTTAGTGTGAAAATAACAATGGAAATGGCTATGTGCCATGGGATCTTGTTAAAGATGAGCTACCTATGAATATGCCTTTAATATTTTAGGCACCCATTAGAAGCATAGCCCAATGTGCTCCAATATTCTTGTTTCACTATGGGTCTTTCTAATTACTAAGCACCCACACCCAAATCCACAAAGAATTGATATGAAAAATCAACAATGAAAAATTAACTTTGGGATAATTCCCTTGAGAGGAGTGTCCAAAATAAAAGGCTTAAGATTTGTGAGTGGATCACATTAGGTGAAGCCCATTCTTTAAATATCATGACCCTTTCCTTTTTGGTGTTGAGTTTGTGTGGAATATGGAATAGGGAAAAAACTAAGAAAACCGACAAATTCCATGGAGAGGTTTTGTGTAAGTAGAGTGAGGAATATCGATATGAGTAAGTGGTGTGGCATAAAGAATAATTTAATCTCCTCCTCTTGTAAGATAACAACATTTCTCACAACATGACCTCAAGTGATTAAAGGAATGTAAATAGTGTCTCCTCCTTTATATTGTAAATAAAGAGTTGAAAAAAATTTAGAACCTCAATGTAAAATTAAATTTCATAGCTTCTCATTTATATATCTTAAATTTAGATAATTAACAAAGTATATAAATCATACATCTTTATGTAAAATATCCCAAAAAAATTAATTAATTAATTAGAAAAAACTAATCAAATAAATAATAGATACCAAAAAAATTGAGTTATCAATAGTATACACAACAACATATATAACATAAAAGTTTTAAATAGAATCCAAAACCTAGAAAAAAAAATTTTAATTCCAAAACATTCTACAAAAGGATAATATCTTTGATTTATTACATCTGCTACATAAAAATGCACAAGAACTTATATATATATAGACACACACACACAACAACAATGAAAGATTCTTAGTGGATAACTATTACAAGTGAGTATATTACAACAAAAAACAATTGGTTGCATTGGGAAAATACATATTGGAAAATGCCAATGCATGGGAGAAGTAACACTAACACCCCCATCCCTTATGAAAAGTGTATGGAGTAAAAAAATAACACGGAAATGGGTTCAAGAAACCAGGCTTGATAAGGCACCCATGTACAAACTCTCATAAGCAAAGAAAAATGAGAAAAATGTAACACACACCCCTACCACCCATATACCACACTAAGGATAGAAGGAAGTGGTTATCATGATGACCCAACCCCAAAATTTAGTTATGGAAATGGGGTCTAATTTTTTTTACCTTTTTCAACATTTTCAAAGCCTGAAGTGAACAACACCATTGCATTCATCTCATTGAGACCCTCCCGACGATATAAAATTTTCCTTAACCTGATTCCCAGATCAAAAGTTATGGTCATCTAAATATTATCCTACTAGTATTTGTTGTCATCTTGATTGGCCACGTGGCACCCATGTGAATATCTAAATATATGCCATGTCACCTTCCAGAGTCTATGTGGCATGTCTACCAATAACTATTGACTCAACAATGCCACTTCAATACTCAAGGGACCCCCTTTTTCCATGACCCATATTACAAATTATATTAAATATGGAAAACTCCCCTTTTCCAAGATATATGTGTTTACATGTATATTGATGTGCATTGTGCACCCCACCATAGAATAGGGTCCCACTAGTCACATAATCTCAGGGAAAAAATCTTGAGCATTTCATTTTTAATGCTTGCATGAAAATACTATGGGCTCTAGGTAATTGAGACATAAAGTCTCTTCTCGTCATATAGTTAGAAACAATATTCATCCCATGAAATAAATCCCAAACCTTCCTTGCATTGCCCCTCTTTTAATCATCAGGGTGACATCACCAATCCATTTCGTTGGGGTAACTTTGGTTGATATCATTCCCTCCAGATGGCCTCCTCTGGGAGTGTCACATGTCACTTTTTGTTAGCCTATTTGGACCTACCAAATGGTTGAATTTGGGTGCCACATGTCATGCCATGAGGGTTCCTTGACACCTTTCTTGCACATCATACTCCACATTGGCCATGAGCCCCACCAAACTCTCAGTTTTGCAAAACATATTTTTTGTGTTATAAAATAAATTGTGGTCCCTTTGCTTTGTTACATAGAGAATTATTCAAATTGTCTCATTTTGCCACATCCTATTGTGGATAAAATCCTGGGAGTTCCTCCTTGAGATCCCCTTAATACCTTGGTGGTACCAAAACTACAGTGTCATCCAACGACGAGAATGCCTTGCAACCTTCAATGACCATCATCTCCTTTTCCTTCAAGTTTGGTCACAACGCTCATTCACATGGTGTGATAAGGCTTTAACACCCAACCCTTGAGAACAATAGAAGTTCCATGCCCATTATTTATAAATATGAATACAAGTGTAACTAAACCTTTGAATCTTGTCACACCCATATATATGTATTTATTTAATTGTGCAATAACGATGCCCTCGACTCCCTAGCACATCGACCTATCCCTCCTAATTTTTCAAATAATTATCAGGGGTTATCCCTCTCGAGTTTCGCCATGACTTGGCCATTGCACAATAATAAGACATATATGCATGTATGTAGCATACGTACAATGCAAGACTCTAAAACTTATATTATCTCGACCATGTATACACAATTGTAGCCTAGGGCTCTCCCACTTGAGCTTTATATGGTCTTGATTCATTCTGCTAAAATATATACATATACATAAATTATATAAAAAAATCCTTCTTGAACTTACATGGCCTTAGCACGCTAATCCAAATGTATATATTTTTACTATGCATAACTATCACTCTCGATATTTACAATTTAATATTTAAGGCCTGATAGGAAAAAAATACATAGAATATAGATCTATCCATCTTCCAATACTCAAGAAACATAGAAAATATCCTAACTCAAGCAACAACAAGAATATCATATAACCATTACATGCAAGCCATTCAATTGGAATTTATGCTCAGAATAACACATGAATTTAATCCATTCCAAACCATGCAAGAAATCAACATTTTTCATCCACACAGGACTCATCATTCCTCAACATTAATTAAAGGAATTATTGATAAGAATATTAAAAGGTATATAGCATTAAGAGCATAAGAACATAAGGAGACACTAACCTTTTATAATATGAACCTAGCAATTGATATTGGGATCTAACCTCTCCACCCAACCTTAGATTGGTCTTCATTGTGCCCTTCCTTGCAGCCAATCACCCCCTATACAAATTAAAAATATTGAGGAGGAGTTCTAAAAAAATAAAACCAATGTTGCTAGCTGAGACAGGGACCCTAGAGGCTACACCACCTCCACCCACCAACTAGGCAGTGTAATTAATTGAGCAATGAATCTAGAATCCAAACCACCTCTGCTATAGGGTAATATGCTTGGGTGGTGGTTATTAAATACCCCTCTCAGGGCTTTCCAGTGCCCAAGGCAGATAGTCAGATTAGCTATAAAGTTCACAAATATGTTGCATACATGTTCATACTAATATATATAATTGAAAAAGTAAGATGGAGAGATTACCTCTTTATAGATAGCAGATCTTAGGGAGAACACCAAGCAGCAAAGTAGAGATCCTTCTTCACTAGCTCCAAATCTAGATCATGCAATCAATAAAAGCGCCCGTGTAATCTCTACAACAATATAGCTTGATATCGATTAAACTAGCATATAAGAAACATGAAACAATACAGATCTAAGCCATTCATATCATGCTACATATACGATTGAAAAAAAATTGTGACACTGATGCATCGAATGGACAAAATAGATACAGTTCTATTGATTTATAAAAAGGAGGATTACAACCATCAGTTGCACCAAGCCCTCCTCAGTCTTCCAATCCCTCTCCCTCTTTCTCTATCTCCGAGTGTGATGATGCTCAAGGCATAAATTTCTCAATGAACTTCATCGATCTTCAAACCTCACACTACAACAATGAAATTCTGCTCCACATTTATTCAAACCTTCGACCTTAGCCCAAGAGCCCACAACTCCATTTTATAGGAGATGGAGAGGGAAAACCTTGCCAACTCTTTTAACCAGTTTGAAATGGGAAAGATCAAGATGTTTCCTTGTTCTTCCATGATTTTACCTTCCTTAGGAGTCCAGTTATATTTGGCAAGGCCTAATAAAAGGTTTGTGCCTTTTAGTTTCTATTTTGAACTAGATCTTTGTGAGAAAAAGCTGGAATTTCCAGTCACTTTTCCGCAAGATTTTTCCCTTTTCACACTCAAACACGGATAATGTTGCCCCTTGGGCAAGACAAAGCATTTCCCTAGTCACTAACACTCCCTTTTCATGGCTCAGGTGCGTTATAACATTGTTTAGTTGTCTCTGGGGTGCATTACCTTGGCAAAAATGGGTTTTGTCTAGGTCATTTTCTTCCTTCCATGTTACCTTCTCCTCTGAACTGATGAGGAGGTCATTTTTCCTGTAACATATGCCCCCTAAAGTGTGAGGTCAGAGATGAAGACGATGGCTGAAATACTTTATAACAAGTGTAGTAGAATTAGAGTAATTGGAAAACTGAGGAAAACCTGAAACAACAACATATGTCAGAAATATAGTATCTATCTTGAGTCGGAAGGGAAAATTTTAAGGATGGAAAATTATCTTAAAGTTTAAAAAATTAGCAAATCTCACTAATCCCTGATATGCAAACTATAAATGTTTATTGATGTATTTGTAAAAAAATTCAAATTTATAATGATATTATATATACTCTCTATATAATGTTGGCGATTTTTAATGTAAAATAATTTTATATTATAAAATTTGGGTAAATCAATTTTATAAAAAAAATGGAAATTGGCGAATCTTTTTTTTGGAAAAACCCTGGAAAATTAGCCCACCTACGAATATTAGTCCCTAAAATTTTCCATGTGAGTCGGGAATTCCCATGCTCAGTAGCTAATCAACATGATTTCTCTAAAATATAGATATGAATAGTATGTCCACTGATAAGCATAATGTGAAAGTGTCTGTCATAACAGGATTAAACTGAAAATTTGTCTCCAAAAAAACAATATCGCAACTTGGGGGAGGAAACACATCTATAATGGTGTAACTCTCGACCCAAGGTCTTGGTCGATGCTTCACTAAACTGCATATTTCCATACATGTGAATGAATGAGTCGTAGTCGAACATGCAGAAATAGTCTGATTACCAGTAAATAACAAAAAATTTTAACAGACGCAAGGGCGGCCACCGATGATGATGATGATCCCCAAGATGCACAGTACAATCTAGCAAGTGTGAATAAAATGATTTGATGTCAAACACTCATAGAATCATTCGATCGGGAGCCAATAATGAGAACCCCCAACCAAACACAAGATGACCTGCCACTGATGTCTGCAAGTATCTGGGTACTGACGTGTTTCTGGATCAAACTCCTAGATAAGATGTTGAAGTCGATAGGAAGAGATCTGTCAAAGAGGCACTGAGGCATCCTACATCAGTTGACACGAAATGGGAAAAGATGATTTTGTACTGATGGAAATAATCAAGAGAAAGTGGGAATAATCAATGACAAATAAGTTCTGGCATATGATGGCTTTGGTTGATACAAGGAGCAGTAGATAGTAGGATCCTCTTGAACAATAGAAGGCACTCTAACAGGGTACTAGGTAGCTTAGGCTTAATGAACACCAAAGAGTGTTAGGATTCACCAATGTAGGAACACTGGGAGACGAAGGCTAAACTCATAGATGGTAGGGTTCAACTAAATGCGAAAGAGTTTTCTGGGAAGTGCCATGTTCAAGATTTTGTGCTGCCAAATTGACCTTTAGAAAATGTAACAGAAGAAGTATCCATGTTGTCCAAATACTTTCCCCGTCTGATTAAGTTTAATGAGTCCAGACGGGTAAACTCGGTGATTTTTTCATATTTAGAGAGTCTGAAAAACATCGTATTAGACAACTCCAGGGGGTACATTTGTCATGTTTGATAACCGGGCGCGACGAAGGGAGAATAGTAAGCCCGAAACAATTCATTTTCCGTGAGTTAGTCCATTGAATCTGGAACAATGAGAAAGCTATGTTCGATGGACATCTACCTAATTTTATTATGAGTATGAGGAGACGGAGTACACTCAATGTTCTTTGTGAAATTTTAACGAGTCCAACAAGGAAAAACTTGATGCTCTCCATGAAATTTTAACGAGTCACGCAGAGAAAAACTAGGTCACTTTTCCTGTTTAAAGAGCTTTGAAAAGGATGAAAAGAATGGCTCATATGTCTCTGTCGTCGTAGTTTAACAAGCCCAACAAAGGAAACTTAGGGTTTTTTCCGTTTTATGAGCTAGAAAAAGTTCGTAAAAAGGAAGCTCGAAACCGGGTCGAATATGGTCAGATTTGCATGTAAACATTTATAACCCATCAGAGCATTGGTAACATATGAAAACCAATAGTTGCAACAAAATGTAGCATGAATTTACCAATTTTTATCAAAGTAGTTGAGTGAGTTTGACCTTTAGAATGGCTATAAAAAGGCCACAGACTTTCATTTTCACTCTGTTGAGGTTGTGATAGAGCTCTGGAGAAAAAAGTGGTGAAACTTCAGCTATCGATTGTGGATGATCTGGGCAATGGTTTTTCATTCCGTGAGATCCAGGTAAAATATTGAACCTTCCTCTAGCATTTCATTATGTTTTTAGGTCTTTTTTCTAGTTAAAATTATCAATTTTAGCAAGCCCTAAAAAATTTAAGCAACTAACGCAGGTTCTTAGTGTTGTGCCCATGTTAAACGCACTTCCCGAGAAGAAACAGAGCATTATCACGCACTGTTGAGCACTATAGCCCGCGTTATCAGGTAAAGATGTTTTAAGAACTTGTTTTTTATCATTCTAAAGTGTTCCAGGAAAAAAATAATCCATTGAAAATGTGGCTTCTGCAGGTATAAAGATATTTACCATGAGCATTTGGCATGAAAGGGATCATGAGCATGAAGAGCATGAAATGGTTACCGATGCAGATTGCTAAAGTATGCTCGTTTAGAGTTGATAAGGGGACAGGATGACCTTCTGAGATGGATAATCCAGCAGTAGGATGACCGCCAACATGTCTTTCGTATCGGGGGTAATGAACTCTCGATTGAGAAAGATTATATCTATTTTTTTATAAGCCTGTCATGCAAAGGACCGAGGCCCAATCTGACAGGATCCAGGGATGATCCCCACACCACTGCTGATTTGAACCATACTCACTGCATAAACAATACTAAGGCAGTAAGTAACCGGGTGCCTATTGCATGGGTGGCAGCGAGACCTATGAGGTCTCTCTTGTGGATGATAGTTCGCTTGGCTGGGGCCAAGAGTCAGCACATGGCCACCAAGTCCTAGGTGTTGTTAGCACTGGATTGTATGTAGCCCCAGGTATTTGACTGGTGTGAAGGTGTTTTTCGCCAAGTTCGTGTAGATTTCACAGCATGTATGACCCAGACCCAAAGAGAGTTTGGGTATGGTACACTGATCAGGTCATTCATACTAGAGCAGGTGCCGGCCATGAGGCTAAGAATGATCACGGATGCATTGGGCCCGCGGGAGCCAAGAAAAGCTCGTTGGGAAACTTTGATACCGCAGACTAGAGAGGGTCCAATCCGTCACTTTTTTTATGAGGGATTCTTCGAGTGGCTTGAAGACCAGATCATCATGATTGAAGATTATCCCTATGTAGGGATGAACTATACAGGAGATCCAGAGTTGGTATTGCCCCCGGGCACTCAGTGGGGCCTAGATGGTAAGAAAGAGCTTGATCAACGCAGTTTGAAGTATTTTTTGTGTCTTTTGAATGTTTATGCAATTTTTTTGTTTAATGGGTGAAATTTTTTTTTGACATGAAGCTTGTTGCTTGACACAGATGTGGCACCTGTCTGTCCAGCTGGATCCCCTCGCTATGCAAGGCGAGGAATGCAGCTATCTAGGGCTACTAGTAGAGGTTGCAACAGTCACTGAAGAGGGTGACGACACAAATATTTTGCATGAGCTTACGAGAAACCTGGAGGGTTGAAGTATGGGTGTGCTGCCTCTTCCCATGAGAGAGATCATGATTTGTCTGCAGTAGCATACAGTGGGTGTGCCGGAGAGATACTTGGTGCCTCTGAGGAGGATAGCCAGAGTATTTGTTTGCTATTTTGAGCAGCAGTCTTAGTAGGAGGAGTGGATAGATGTGTAAATGTCATAGCGAGGCTTAGTGAAGCCAATTTTTTTAAAACACCCAAGTTTTGGGAAGTTTTTTTTATGTAACCTAAACTGGACATGACATATATATATATATATATATATATATATATATATATTGGTGATTTTGATCCTGTGTGTTTTTTAATGTTTATGTTTTTTTTTATGGTAAAAAATATACACTCATGTATGACTCTTTCTATAAAAAATGTGACAAATGCCAATCTAACACATAATTCGCCAATGAATCAGCGAATGCTTTAAATTCTCTAGGAATGTGCTCAAACGCAATGGTTTGAAAGTGACGTTCTAAAAGTCATACCCTTAAGAAATAACGTAACAAGACTGGATGACGGACGCGATAATAATTGTTTAACTGCATAAATATGAGTTGGGATTCTAACCTGACCACTAGATTGGAGATGTCACAAGATGCAGCTTCCGTGAGGAGTTGGATCACTGACATATACTCAATAATGTTGTTGGTGGCATTGCCCAGGAAGATTCCCCCATAACCAAGGAGTTCTGACTCAGGTGTGTAGAGGACCCAAGCAACTGATGCAATGTGCCTAGTATGACAACTAGCATTGTCTGCATATCCGACATATGATAAGGATGACGAAGGCATCTGTGTAAAAATAAAAGATTGTGTATGAGAAAAACACTCAAAAACCCAAAATATCCAGAGACATCAAAACAAAGGAAAAAATCATATACATAAAATTACAAATCATATGCCTAGTGGAGAACTAGGTAAAATACTTCTTCAGATAGAGCCATTGTGGGGCTCCACGAGTGGAATTCCATTACAGTCCTGAAGTTCATAAGCTCCTTTTGAGAGGAATTTGGTGACTATGTAAGGACCAAGCCATAATCGTTGAAGTGTTCCTGCCCCCAAGAGGTCGTGTCTCTGATCGTAGAGTAGAACGAGATCACCCTCTTGGAAAGAACGAGGCATGACAAACTTTTCATATTTAGCTTCAACTCGGCGTTGGTAAGTGTAGAGTGCCAGTGTGGCATCTTGACAAGTTTTGTCCAAGTGATCAAGCGAGAGCAAGCGCTCTTATATGGTGGTGGTGCTGGGTAGGAGTTCAACAATGAGCTTGAGTGATGGAATCTCACACTTGATTGGGAGTACTACTTCTAGGCCGAATGCAAATTGGAATGGCGTGAAGCCTATGGAATTTTTTATCGTAATACGGTATGCCCATAATGTGAAATATAACTTTTGATGCCATGTGGTTTTATGATTGCCTAATAACCTATGAATCATGGTTTTGAGGATGCCATTTACGGCTTTGACTTGACCATTCACTTTCGGATAGTAGGACAAAGACTGATCTTATTGAAAACCTAGCATCGAAGGTAATTCCATTAATATATGGTTCTGAAAATGTGACCCATGATCTGTGACGATTGAAAGGGGTACACCAAAACGACAGATAACCTGATTGAACAGGAACAGAGCAGCGGTTTCTCCATCGGCCTTAAAAGTGGGAATGGCTTCTGCCCATTTTGTGAAGTAGTTGAATACAACTACAATGTATTTGTTTCCATCCACAGAAGTAGGATTTCATGTAACGAAGTCTATTCCCAATTTAGCGAAAGGACCAATGGAGACAACCGGATGGAGAGGAGCAGGGTGAGCACACATTTTCTTCAAGAAAATTTGACATGGATGGCACTTCTGGACTGTTGTGATGCAGTCTTTAAACAAAGTGGGCCAATAATAGCCTTCACACAATATTTTCTGGGCAGTAGCTATTCTAGAAATATGACTTCCGCACACCCCAACATGGCAGTCATTTAAAATGTGTTCTGCCTCGTTAAAAGTGAGACAACGCCAGAGAATAGTATCGAAACCACGACGATATACAGTATCATTTAGCACGAGATATTTTTTCACTTGATGGTGAATACGATGGCGTTTTTCAGACGTGAGAGTTGGGTAGAAGCATTGAGTTTGGAGGTAGAACAAAATTTCTCCATACCAAGGATCAGAAGAATCGACTTAAGTAGGTGGATTCATCAGGAAATGGATCATGAGCTACATCTTCTGGGTCGATTCTAGGAAGGTCCGATAGTAATTCGGCGAAGATTAGAGATTTCTTTGCTTTTCCAACAGTGAATACCAAGTCAAATTGTTGGAGGATTACAATCCATTTGGAATATTTTCCTCCAATAACTTGGCGAGACAAAATTCGTCACATGGGGTTCTCCAAAGCAATGAAGGTAGTCTACCGTAGTAATATATAGTGTTGAAGTTTGGTGACAACAAATACCACTGCAAGAGAGAGTTTCTCCACATGTGAATATCATAGTTCAGTTCCTATGAGACCTTTTGACAAGCAATATATCACATGTTCACTATCGTCATTGTGAAATTGAACCAGAACCATTCCAAGTGAGGATGGTGAGGCTGCCAGGTAGAGGAGAAAGTCACATGAGTAGTTGGGGGCAGTAAGAAGTGGGGTAGAAACGAGTGCTCGTTTCAGGGAATCAAATGACAGTTGAGCTTGGTCATCCCATAAATATAGCGTTCCCTTCTTTAGCAAATGCATAAATCCTTTTGTCATCTCGGCATAGTTGACTATGAAACGATGTAAAAAATTTTCCTTCCCTTACAAACGTTGGAGTTGCAAAATGGATTGTGGTGTGGGTAATTCAACGATTGCCTTAACCTTATCGGGATCAACCCTAATCCTATGCTTGGAGAAAATAGAAACCAGAAGGCGTCCAGACTCGATAAAAAATACGCACTTATGTGGATTTAGACGTATATTGTAGAACCTACACCGAGCAGAGATTTGTTTCAGATGCGCGAGGTGATAGGATCGCTTCTTGGAATGAGCCAAAAGGTCATCCAAGTAAGTCTGTACAATATTCCTAATGTCGTGCAAGGTGTAGTCCATAGCCCTTTGAAAAGTTTTTCCTGCATTTTTTAGACCGAATGAGAGTTTACGATATGCATATGTGCCCCAAGGACAGATGAAGGTTGTTTTATGCTAGTCATCCTTTTTAATCGTAATCTGGTTATATCCTGAGAAACCATCCATAAAGGAAAAATTCTCGCATCTGACGCAATATTCAAGGATCTGATCTATGAATAGCGTAGGATAATTTTCTTTTGGACAAGCGGCGTTCAAATCGTGATAATCAACACAAACTCGAATGGTGCCTTGTTTTTTGTCTACGGGGACCGAACTGGAAACCCATTCTGTCAAAGGAATGGGGTAGATAAAACCAGCGTTTAAAATTTTTTCGACTTCAGTCTTAATGGTGGCCGCTTTGTGTGGGTGGACAGGTTGGATTCTCTACCAAATAGGTTTGGCATTGTCATAAAATTTTATTTCTTGCTCAACTATAGACGGATCTATGTCTAGAATTTCATCGTAAGACCAAGAAAACACATCGCGGAATTCCTTAAAAAGGGACGTGAAGCGTGAAATTTCCTCAGGATTGAAATCTGCTCCAATCTGAATATTTTCCACGACACCCGTTTTGACCAAGATATCAATAATCATGGTCTTAGAAAGGTTGCCCAAGTTCCCTTTCGAATCGATAGTTTTAACAGTCGTGTAAACGGAGGGAACGATCTCAGGTGGGTCAAAAGATGGGAATTGAGTAGTTATCGCGTCTGAATCGAACATCGAAGCGCAATGGTGGAACTATCCCCAAGGTCGTTCTTCTAGATACATGATCTCTCTGTAATATCCCAAAATAGGGAAATTCTACAACAATGAGAATATCTTAAGATATTCTAAAGTTGGAGATCTAGCAATACATGAACATAAACATGGAGTAGCAGTGATAAGATCATACCAAGATGTATGAAAACCATAAAGCCATTTTATTATATATATCAGCAGAAAATAAGTGCAATACACATCAAATGATCAAGGCAAACAAGCCTCCCATGAATACATGTGTTGAATAGTGATATGTTGCTACATACTTGAGAATTTCTATGGATAAAAAATGTGCAGTCATAGAGAAACCTTGCTAAGGGAAATACAAAACATCATATATACATATATATTGTTGGGTCTCAATCTAGTCTCTAAGCTGAGCTCATTTAATTGTCAACCGGGATTTGTAAAGCTGAATTGAAGTGTACCATATGTACCTAGGTGCTTGTTTCCTAATGCGTTGTGTGTAGTGTTTTATGATGTTTTTGGTCTTTTGATGTTTTATGCTCACAATGAAAATGCCTAGAAAACTAATGGAAAGAAGTTGGTGGTCAAAAACAGAGTTAAGCCTAATGTATGGAATGGCAAATGCAATTGGAAACAATGAAGCAGAATCTGAACTATGACTAAATAAAAGCAAAAGCTTGATAATGACTTTTTAGGTAAATGACACAAACTAAACTTGAGAAATGACCACTAGATATGCAAATCCTCTAACTAAATAGTTAAACACTAATCTTACCCTGATGCAACATTTTGTTCTAAGCTCATCTATTCTATGACTAATTCCTAGTTCTATTCTGCAATTTAATTGAATATCACAGAACCTTTACTCAAAGAGTTATTGGTTTCTTTTTCAAATTAGTTCTTTTGAGAAAGAGCTCTGTTTATAAAATGATGAGGAGATTGCAGAGAGATTTCAGACCTTATAGTGATGTTGTCTTCTGTTCCTATGGCTATGGATCATTTGTAGTTTTTAGAACAAGAAGATGTTTGTGAATAATGAAGGTTGTCTTGTTAATCCTAACAATTAGAGTAATCTATTGTGCAATGGATGACAATTTGAATATGAGATGCAAGTGCAATGAATTAATCTAAGAATGAACCTAAGATGCCATTAATCTAGAACAATGCTGAACTATAAGTCATCATCAAACTTGAAACAAAGTAACTGAACATGAATTAAATGCAATGAAACTCTGGAGTATTCTAACTATACTAACATGCATTATTCTATGAAGTTACACAATCTGTTTGTTCATCATTAGTGATATTTTGGAAGAGTTCCTTCTTTTGGAAGAGGTAGAACAATTCTGACTGTGTAATTGGATGCAATTGCAAGCAAATAGACTGAAAGCAAATGAAAAACTAAGTTATCACATCCATACTCTACTCGTCATTATGATGTCTTGGGCAAGTGTTTAAGAGCAAGACAGAGATGATACTTAGTACAAACACACAAATAAATCATTCATTATCACGGTCATGCCTTGAACTTCTTAAGAATTTCTTGGAAGAGTTTCTTCTTGTGGAAGAGTGATTAGAACAAGTGTGACTGTGATAGTGAACAACAAAAACTACAACTAAATCCTACAGTACCATAGCTATTCATCATTCATCATTATAATCTGTTGGAAGAGTGTCTTCTTGTGGAAGAGCTCGAATGAATATAACTACAGTAGCTAGTTAAAACAACTATAAATTCAACTCCTAATCCTACAATACCATAGTCATTCAACATTCATCATTTTAATCTATTGGAAGAGTGTCTTCTTGTGGAAGAGCTAGAATGAATACGACTACAGTAGCTAAAACAAAACAACTACCAATTCAAATGCAAAAACGTAAAGGCAGCTAGGAAAACTTATCTAATTTACGCAAAAGAAATCCGTGCAAGAGGCAGGGGCCCTCTACCACTTGACGGCATTCAACTCCAAATTAAATCACGCCTTCAAAATAACTTTTTCTGCTCCATTAACGATGCAATAGTTTGAACATAATACTCTGTGTCTTCAAGGACGTAACACAGAGTTTTTAAACAAAATCTAGTAGCAAATCTAACATAAAATCTCTAACATAGCTCTCGGTCTCCCAAGAGTTTATAAAGCAAATGCACGTAACAGTAATTACAACAATTTAGGAATAATGTCTTTCCTTATCCGAATCATGTTAGGACTCTTTGAGGTGGCTACGTGAAGGAGAAAAGACATCTGGACTGAGACAGTCCTAATAGAAGTCTTCCTTCATAAATGTGTTCCCATGTGCATAACCGTACCCAGAATCCATTTCTTCCTCCATGATGAGCAACGAACCATGTAGACACGACGTGGATCATGCCCATATGTGGTTTTTCTCAAGAGGCCACCTGGAACATACTCAAACATAAAGGCAGCTGCAGAATCGCCGGTTAGCTACGAAATGTCTGCATTCTGCAGCTAGTTCTGGTCAAAATGCTTAACAATGGAAAAAATCACAAAATTCAACAAATCAGTCATGTAAATCATTCTAGAAGTAATTTTAACTATATTTATTGATCAATTGGGTCTAAGATAGAAATGGACAAGGGAAAATGAGGTAAAATGAGGTGCAGGAAAGCACAAATTTGAGGCTTCACATATATGGATGATACAATGAAATGATGGGAGAGAATATCTATGCTCCCAAACACTATTTCAAGAAAATCCTGGAAGGATTGGCTGAAATATGCAAAACTGTAAAATGTCAGAGTTGCAGGGTAGCAGCTGCAACTCAAGGGCTGGATCTGGATGGAGTTGGCTGAAGATGCTACATCCAATGAATAGACCTCCTCCAATGGATCTTCCAAGTGAAACGTTGATCCTAACACTGAAGATCTCAACCTTCGACAAACACTGCAATCCCTCACTGCAAATACTCACTGAAAATAACACAGTCACTAAGGGATACTACATTGTAGTTGCAAGAAAATGTATTGGCCAAGTGCCAAGATCTGAAATATGCTCCAAGGGCTTCCAAACTTATCTCTCAAATGAAAGTGAGCCTCCTCCTCTGAAAAACAAGTGATGGAAGTGGTGTTGTGAACCCTCACTGCAACACAACATTATTCTGCTGCAGAAATAATGTTGTAGCTGAAGGAGGATGCTTGGACTCAAGCCTATATGTGAGGAAAATCAGTACAACTCCTTCAAGAGACCTCTCAAGAAAGGAGTAGGATTCCTAAACAATAAATTCTTGTGCTAAGAAACACTGCAACTCTGCTAAATAGCAAGAGAATGCAAAAAGTCTAAACAGACAATGAAATCAATAATCTACATCATGAATAACAATGGCTACCTTGCCCTCATTTTAAACAATTGAAATCCCTCTCTCCATGGGTCCCACTCATTAGGTTTTCCTCCACCAAATAACCCTCTTCCCATTCATATTGCACTGTCTCTCAAAGGGTTCTCCACCTCCTATCCCAATGCTATTGACTTGGTCAAAATTGACCTTATCTCCATGAAAATGTCCTCTTTCACACATAAGGGTGTGAAATCCAGCTCTTATGACTATCCCTTTTCACATTATGAGGGGCTTTATTCATGTTTTTAATATGCATGGGCTTCCTTACCCATTTATTTAGCTGCTAGGTGATAAAAACAAAATTTAATATTCCATTTAGTTGTGTGCTAAAGTGGGAATATTACACTCTCAAATAACTTTTTCTGTAGGTAGTACTTCATTGAGGAGATCCTTAGAAAGAACCGTGATGGGTGGGAGTTTTGTACCATTGGTTGAAACCATAGTTGTGGAGGGTTCAGATGTAATTTGGATGGCTTGATAAGCCAACTCGGCTGGTGATAGCGGCATCTAATCTCCATAGGAATCAATGTCTGAAGGCATCGTTAAGATCCATGGGTCCATAGAGCCATCCAAAGTGGTGGATATCATTGCAACCATATGTGGAACCTCAGGTGGCGGGAGAGGAAAGAAAACCATCAGGGAATATGCCTTCAGAAGACCGGTACCAATATTGACGTATGAGTTAGGAACGCCTCCTATTAGGGGTATAGTGATACTTGGTAACGTGGCATAATCAGGGGTGCAAAAGGAAACCTGATCCACTGTGACTATTTTCCCATCCAATGGAAAGAGGATGAGTCGGAATTCTGAAGAAACAATGGTAGTCATTGTGTATGACCAACTGCAACCCAGCAATAGATTATAGTCGAGATGACGATCTACGACTTCTATGTCCACACTTATCATTTTCCCACTAAGAGAAATGGGAAAGCTAGAAAAATAGCCTTTTGGGAGGAAAGTGTGTCCATTGAAAGCTTTAAGGGAATTCAATGGTGGGGACAAAGTAGGAGAACCCAAAGCGACCCAACAAGTAGTTGACATATGCAGGTCAAATCACCTTTTTCTATGACAGTACGATGGATTGGTCTCCCTTTCGACGCGACTTGCACCTGGAATGAAATTTGGTGTGAGAGGCAAGGTTTATATTTCTCCATGTCAAATATAGCTAGCGTAGAATCCTGGGGGAAATTCCACCAATGGCCGAAAGCAAGGCTTTCCTTTGTGCTGGGAAAGTTTGCAATACTTCGAGAGCAAACATAGCTGATGGTTCCTACGCCAAATCTTCTACAATATTGTAGTTTTGGGAGGCACGTGCAGAGGTGTTATGAGTTGTGCGTCAAAGTGTCGTTTTGGGGGGACGAATCATGAGGTCAGCAATAGGTCATTCGATATGAAAATCGTTGGGCGGCGGTGGATTTGAACTGGTACCAAGTTCTTGAGTATCAATGACAGGATTTCCATATAGTTTGGATCGTGTCTGGAGTTCAACACTTTCTACGCCATAAATGGCGGACAATCCTTCACTGGAAGGATGTGTACCACAATTTCTCCTTTGCGGGGGTCGTGGTGGGTTTTCAATCATGTATTGGTGTTGCTGCTATGGATTAGGGAAGGGATTATGAAGGACGACAGGTGACCTCCCAGAGTCCTCGTTTGTGATAAAACCTAGCATTCCTGCATCCAAGGACATTTGTATTGGGTTTCTCCTTCCCTTTGTCAGTTTTAGCAGTGTTTTTCTGATTGGGATTATTCTGATGATCCAACTGCTCTTCCGAAGAAGAGATATTTTTCTTGTTCTTCTTGTTTTTTACACAAGGTTTTTTTGAAATTTGCACATAATTTACCTCAGCGGTAGGAATATTAGCCGATTAGTTAGGGGAGGTGGCAGCCGATGATGGCTAGGAGCTTTTCCCACTAGGTTGTTTTATGGCTACACCGGAGATTGCACCAACGAGACCGTCAGTGTGTGCTCTAGGTTTCTGAGTAGCGGGAGGATTCAGATTACCAGGGGCATGGGGGAGTAAATCGTATAGCGTGCCCGATTGCAAATAGATCAAATCTCAATGTTGTGCACGACGAATGGATTTATCCTCCGTGACCACACCGAATAGACAAATGTCCTTAGCTAGTGTTGGTAAGAGTGACTTACAAAACCAATTAGATAAGAGATGATCCGAGATTGGTGCTTTGACTAGCCTCCTATTACGTCTCCATTCATGAATGTAATCAGAGATGTGGGTGCTGGTGTCTTGACGCAGCAAGGTTAAGAGTTTTGTGCCAGTTTCGTATCTAATAAGTAATTAGAAGTTCTTAATAAATTCTATAGCTAAGGCACCAAAAGTGTTGATGGCTCTGTGTGGTAACTCAATCTACCATTTGGCAGCATTTCCTATGAGAGTGTGGGGGAAAAGTAGAAGCTGGATACTATCATCCACAATGGAGTTAGAAACAGACCATAGATGAAAGGTGGTGACGTGTGTAGCTGGATCGTCCCCTTGTTTCCCGTCGAATTTAGGGATGTTAGACGAAATCTTGTGCGGTACTGGAGGCCAGAGTGGGTTTTGATTGATGGGATCATTTGTCAGTTTGTAGATGTTGGTGATGTCTAGATCTGCCAAGAATGGAAATTGCGTGTTTGCCCCCAGATCTAGCCAAGGAAGTATTGGCTGACTATTCGGACCATAGGGTCCGCCCATCAATGTGTTACTAATATGATAAGTAGGACTTTTTTGATAAAATTTCCCTGTGGGTGGGGGTGTAGGGATGTATGGTTGTTGTCCGTAGGGTATATTTTACTGTGGGGCTCATGGTTGGTTGCCTCCAGTGAAAAAGTTTCCCCCTTGTCCAAATGGATTTTGGGGTTGGTTTGTTCATATGGACGCAATAGAGCTAGCAAGAGGCATGATGTTACTTTCATAGTTAAGTAACGACATAGACCCTACACTGAGATTTTGACCACTCAAAGGAACAGTGTTAAAAATAGGTTGTCCTATTTGTCCTAATAATTGCAGGGGTATCGAAGTGCTCCCTGTCATCTGTGTGTTGGTGATACTTCCCCCTAGGATGGTGGCCAAGGGGTTTGAACTCAGCAAAGGGTTGCTAAAAGGAACCGAAGTAGCCACACTCATGGGAGAGGGAGCCATGGGTCCTGGTGTAGTCACCGTAGGAGTAGATCCCAAAGGACTCAGAGGTCCACTAACAGTTTTGGTGGCTGTAGTTTTGGGACCAGGCATAGGCTGGCTACTGGGGTTGTCGATTATTGGTGTAGAACTGACTACCGGTGGGGAAGATGGTGGCGAATTTGGGTTGGTTGCCATTAGCACCTACCCCATGGGTGCCAATTGTGAAACGGATGTTGGTGCAACGGAAGACATATCTTGGCTTGGTGTAATCTGAACTAACGTTGGCATCGACAGATCAGTGAGTGGAGGATTGCAAGGAGGTACGACTCCTTCCATAAAAGGATCCTCTAGAAATTTCGTTTGATATGGTGCTATGTGAAAATCAGGGGTTGTCACTGAAGGCTGCTCTTTTGAAGAAGGCACGGGCTCACTGAGACTCGACTCCTCCTCCGGTGTCAATGAAGGGAGACCTTGCTATCGTCGAGACAGATGGCGAGGGTCAAAATACGCCATGGTGACCTATTTATTTTTAGCAAATTTTAATTATTTTTGATGTATAATAATGTCTCAGTGATAGTAACCACACACCTAAAAAAGAGAAGAAAAAAGGACTTTCTAAAATCAATCAACAAGCAGCCAGAATAGGGTGGCCCTATTTGAGTACTACGGTTTGCTGGAGATGAAACCTAGTATCAAAATAGCATATAGAGAGGGTTAGTCGTAAACATAGTTACGTTTACTATAGATCTTCACCCAAATCTCAGACAATAGGTGTAAGCACTCTCGTGAAGACGAATACCCTCCCAAAGACCGAAGATAGAGTAGTTCCATCTGTTTTAGGTACCAGGATAGCCCGTCCCAGTCAGCTCATGTAAGTCCCTAAAAATTTTGGCAACTAAAGATACCTCAAATCACAGACATCGTCAAGGGGGTCACAGTCATAGACAACACACTATATGGGCAGAACACCTAGATCCCCAATCTAGTTTCGACATCCCCGAAGGGAACCCCAATATATAGCATGCCCACTGAATGCACTTGAAGGTGGGGTACCTTCTCATGCACCCTGGTGTTGTCTCATGCTTAAATCTAGTGGTAGTGGAGTGGTCCTGATAATATGACTGCAGTAGGATTTCACTTATTAATGACTCTAGTCTCAAGTTTTGAAATCTTGGGTGATTTTCTCACTTCTCCTACCCCAAGATCCTAGCCTAAACTACTGTTGGTGTGAGATCAGAAAAATTTATATGATTAATTTTATTATCGCTTGATTCTTAGTGTACTTGATTATTAGTCTTGCGGAGGGAGAGTGGACGTGTGAATATGATGAGACTCTGACTCAAAAAACCATGCCAAAATATGCTCTAAATATTCAATTCAATGAAGAGTTTTTTCTACAAGGAGAGATTTTCTTTCAACATCCATGCACCAAACATTCAAATAACATAGTTCAAATTTAAATATTCAGACATCTATCTATCTTCGCTTAACAGCTTTTTAACCAAAAAAAATTCAGAATGAATTCAGCTAAGTTCAGAAAACTAAAAAAAAAAAATATTCTTCAAAAAGTAGATGAGATTGACATTAACTCTTTTAAACAAGAACAAAAGATAGAAATTCTAGCTGGTAAACAAGCACAGGGATCCAGAAAGAGAAGCTATTCTCATGACCAAGAAGTTCACAGCCAAAGGGAAACACAACAAAGGTGTAAACATCAGATTTTGGCTGGGTAACACTGGCAAGCAGAGGGTACAGAGCATTAATATTGGGACTAACACACTGTGTCTGAGACTAGACTGCATTATAACACTCTGAAACACTTACAAGGGAAGTGTTAGTCAGGGTAAAGTTGCACAGATGGCTAAGAAGGGTCTAATCTGGACTCTGTGAGCTTTTGAGATGTTTACTGAGCATATAAATTGGTCGAAAGGATATGTGAACAAAAGGAAAAAGGTAAAATGATAGGAACAACTCGGAAACTTGGGGTTTACTCCCCAGCGGTGTCGCTAATTCTGCTATAGGGTAATATGCTTGGGTGGTGGTTATTAAATATCCCTCTCAGGGCTTTCCGGTGTCCAAGGCAGATAGTCATATTAGCTGTAAAGTTCACAAAGATGTTGCATACATGTTCATGCTAATATCTATAATCAACAAATTAAGATGGAGAGATTACCTCTTTATAGATAGCGGATCCTATGGAGAACACCAAGCAACAAAGTAGAGATCCTTCTTCAGCATCTCCAAATTCAGATCCTGCAATCAATCAAAGCACCTGTGTAATCTCTACAACAATATAGCTTTTTATTGATTAAACTAGCATATAAGAAACATGAAACAATACAGATCTAAGCCATTCATATCATGCTACATAGACGATTGGAAAACAATTGTGACACTGATGCATCAAATGGAAAAAATAGATACAATTCTATTGATTTATAAAAATGAGGATTACAACCATCGATTGCACCAAGCCCTCCTCAGTCTTCCAATCCCTCTCCCTCTTTCTCTATCTCCGAGTGTGATGATGCTCAAGGTAGAAAGTTCTCAATGAACTTTGTCGATCTTCAAACCTCAAGATACAACAATGAAATTCCACTCCACATATATTCAAACCTTGGACCTTAGACCAAGAGCCCACAACTCCATTTTATAGGATATGGAGAGGGCAAACCTTGTCAACTCTTTCAACCAGTTTGAAATGGGAAAGATCAAGATGTTTCCTTGTTCTTCCATGCTTTTTCCTTCCTTAGGAGTCCAGTTATATTTGGCAAGGCCTAATAAAAGGTTTGTGCCTTTTAGTTTCTATTTTGAACTGGCTCTTTGTGAGAAAAATCTGGAATTGTCAGTCACTTTTCCGCAAGATTTTTCCCTTTTCACACTCAAACACGGATAACGCTGCCCCTTGGGAAAGACAGAGTGTTGCCCTAGTCACTAATGCTCCCTTTGCATGGCTCAGGTGCGTTATAATGCTGATTAGCTATCTCTGGGGTGCGTTACCTTGGCAGAAATGGGTTTTGTCTAGGTCATTTTCTTCCTTCCATGTTACCTTCTCCTCTGAGCTGATGAGGAGGTCATTTGTCCTGTATTTATGTATGTATATGTGTTTATGCAGCGTACGTATAATGCAAGACTCTAGAACTTATATTATCTCGACCATGTATACACAATTGTAGCCTAGGGCTCTCCCACTTGAGCTTTATATGGTCTTGATTCATTCTGCTAAAATATATACATATAAATAAATTATAAAAAAAATACCCTTCTTGAAATTACATGGCCTTAGCACGCTAATCCAAATGTATATATTTTTACTAAGCAGAAATATCACTCTCGATCTTTACAATTGAATATTTAAGGCCTGATAGGAAAAAAATACATAGAATATAGATCTATCCATCTTCTAATACTCAAGAAACATAGAAAATATCCTAACTCAAGCAACAATATAAATATCATATAACCATTACATGCAAGCCATTCAATTGAAAGTTATGCTCAGAATAACACACGAATTTAATCCATTCCAAACCATGCAACAAATCAACATTTTTCATCCACGCCGGAATCACCATTCCTCAACATTAATTAAAGGACTTATTGATAAGAATATTAACAAGCATATAACATTAAGAGCATAAGAACATAATAATACACTTATCTTTTATAATATGAACCTAGAAATTGAGATTGGGACCTAAACTCTCCACCCAACCTTAGATTGGTCTTCATTGTGCCCTTCCTTGCAGCCAATCACCCCCGATACAAATTAAAAAGCCTGAGGAGGAGTTCTAAAACAATAAAACCAATGTTACTAGCTGAGACAGGGACTCTAGAGGCTACACCACCTCCACCCACCAACTAGATAGTGTAATTAGTTGAGAAATGAATATAGAGTCCAAACCACCTCAACCCACCAACTATTCATTCTATAGGATGAAACTAGGAATCTAGATGCCTCCTAGCCTCCACCCTCAACAAAACAAGTGAATCCATAAGTTTGTCACCTCCACCCTCAATCAACAAGGGAATCCATAGGCTTCTCTCCTCCACCCTCAAATAAATTACACACAGTGGTTCCACCCAAGCTTGGGAGTCCAACACACACTATAATAAAACTAGAGAACATGCAAGGAATACTTATGCACAATATTTACTGGGAATCCAAGGAGAAAGGTTCCACCTAATCTATCAAGGGAATCCAAAGATTAAACCACCTTCACCCTCCATTCAATCAAGAAATCCAAAGACTACTTATCCTCCCCTAAGAGGTGTCCTACTGGCCTTCTAAAGCTCAACTAGAGAACTTTTTATGTCTCCTCTTTGTAATCTTATAGTAACATAAAGCTCCTTCCCAAACCCGCAACACTCAACTTCCATTTTCCTTCTCTTTGCTAGGACTTGGGTAGCACACAATGGTTCTATGTGCATTTTACTTATAATTTTCTTCTTTCTCATTTATTTCTTTCCTTTTCCAAAACTCCTTGCATTCCTTCCTGACTCTCTCCTCGTGTGAAGAGTGATCACCTTTTTTTGTAATTATTCTCACTAGTTCGTTGCAATTGTTCCTTGGTTGCGTGGGAGTAATTGTTTTTTCTCCAATATTGTTCAAAGAAGTTATCCTTTTGTGTGGTCATGAGGATCATTGTTATGCCAACTCCCCCTTCCACTTCTTGTTGATTGACTTTAGGGTATCCCTCCATGCCTTCCAGTGCAATCAATCACTCTTAATATTTTCATCTCTACCTTATGGATTAATCCAAGGAAAGCATGGCTCCTTTATCCTTCTTCTTGATTTGAATAAATGGAATAACCAATCCATTTAATCACACACACCATCCTTACATCCTTTTCATGAAAAATTTAGGCTTAATTCAAATCCCAAGGATTCTCCCTCCTCAAACTATGGAATCCATATCCTAATTATCAAGATTTTTTAATTATATTCAAAATAAATGCAATATTTGCAATGAGGGGTGTTAACGAGGGACTTTCAAAAACCCCTCCCCCTTAGAGTAACATTGTCCTTGGTGTTCTATAACCAAACACAAACTAAAACCATGATTTAAGCCAAGCACATTCATTTGGATATTTATGTACACAACTCTATACAACATTTACAAATTTATTTACATTTCATTCATTCAATAAATTAAAGGGATATTTTTCCTATGTTTGATCAACCATCTCCCATGTGGCTTCCTCGGGTCCAAATTCCTTCCATTGCACCGCGACTTGCTCTATTGCTCAATTTCATAGTGTGAGTTTCCTCCAATCTAGGATGCATTGAAGTTCCAAGTGGAACTATCTATGGATGTACCTACAACATATACCAACCAATCACATGATTAACATCTTGTACATATGTATTAAGTAAAGAAACATGGAAAACATCATGAAATTTCACTGATTGTGGTAAGGCTTTTGTTTTTTTGTTTTTGTAGCAATGGGGTACCAAAAGATGCTTCTTAGGAGTTGGTTGTTCCATGCAAAGAAATAATACATGGAATTGGTTGTTGTTAGTCGAAAAACTTGAAGAAACAAAGCATTGAAAATAGCGAAAATAATGCATATACAAAAATAAACTAAAACACAAATTAGCTATGCAAATGGAGGGATGATAGGCCAAATTTAGAATGTGATAGTGTGTTAAACTTGATCTGTCGCAAAATATATGGGGTGGACTGGGAGTGGGGTTGGGAAGAAATATATGAAGAAGAGAAAAATGAGGCTAATCTTCAAGGCATGCAAGTGAAATGGCTCTCGGGCCTGAGTGTATGGTGATGGATCCAATGTTTTTAGAGATCTACGAAGTGGGGTGATCCATGAGTGGGAGGGTTATATCAACTGGCATGGTTGTTTACCATGTGCAAGGGGAGGGGTTGGTAAACGTGCTCGATATGATGGACCCTATCGTGAATTTTAGATAAATGATGTTAGGATATGCAAAGATTTGATGGAATCTTATCATTTTGGGTGGATAATGATATATTCACTGTTGAAGACCAATGGGGTACGGATTCTAGTGGGAAGCTACTAAAAGACCTGCAATCCTTGATAACTAACACCCCAAGTGAAAACATATTGATAAAAACATAAGGGGAAATGTGTTGAACAAGATTAATCGAAAAACAAGAGAAGGCACACTTGAAGTGGTACTCTAATCATGTGGTGGGCCCAAAAATGAGTTTGGGATTAAAATGGAATGGATGGTACCATGATGAAGATTATGTTGTCTTGATCCTTTTTTCTTTGACAGTTTTGAAAACGAAGGTCCTGAGCTCCTATACTCGGCTACAGAAGGTGACAAAGAGGGCGATATATAGGGAAAAGTGGGCCATATGCAACCTCATTTGGACTTTATATTTTTAGAGGTTATAGTTGTTCCAGGATCTATTTTCTACCGTTGTGATTAGCCTGTGCACCCGGGAAACGCGCGAGGAGAGACAAGTTAGAGCACATAATCCCAGCCTTGTGATTTTGGTAGACTAGATCAGGTAGGTTGTAAAGTGGTGACCTGTATGGCCTATTTTTAAGGTAAAAATTTTGACAGAGTGGAAGATTGAGATACAGTCGTGCGGTCTCCACGGGTATCAAAAGGATACCCGTGGATCCTCCATGGGTGCAATTTGGTCAGCTGCAATGGTCTTGCATCTTAGGGGAAGAATTTGTGGGGTTGTTATTTGGATGACATCATATCTAAGTCATCAAGTCACGCATCGTCCACACACTTTTAATGAGAATAGGCATAGGAACTACACGTCTGCTTTGTGATCAGATGCATTACATGGCCTCCGGCTCCGCTGCATCTTTGTGTCAAACAGACGCATAGTCTACGTGTCTATTCTAGATACAGACATGTAGCCTTCACGCTTGTTATGAGCATAAGTGTGTGTACGTGTAAAAAGGGATTTTTGAGCCTAAGATGTTGTTTTATTTACTTTTGATATCCTTGTGGGAAGGATGGGAATTTTATGGAGATAGCATGACATGGAGCCTCTTCGCACATCGATCACTGGAGATGTTGGAGCGAGTGCTACATTAGCGATTTTGAGGTTACTAAAGTTTCTTAAAAACCCCATTCTAAGGTCACATGATGCATTCTGAGGTTCTTAATTCTACGTTGGGATACAAAGCATGATATATTTTGTATTAGATGCTCTGACCTTCCTATTTCCTTTGTTGTAGATGTTTAATTTGTTATGGGATTGGTGCCTCGTGGGCATGTGTTTCAAATGCCCCTACCGGTAGGGTAGGTTGATATTCATGTATGGGCTTGGGGTCACTGTGGACACAACACTATTGATGGAGGTATCATCAAGGTTGGGATGATTTTGGATATATTTGAGAAAGTTTCCTTGGTGATTATCATTCAACTTGCTGGGTCGACGACCCCTCACCAACTGTCGGGGCCTCAAATTGTTGTTTTGGAGAGGCTACAGGCTGACCACTTCTTCAACTGGGTTGGATATTTGGATAGGGGTATGGTGTCTCATTTGACACAGGTGTGTTAGGGCTACTTGTGAAGTTTCTACTATGTGAGCATCATATGCAGCATATTGTATGAGAGGGTTGTGAATATACGCCCTTTTGTGGTAGTGCCACCAGGTCCTACTAAGGACCCACGGATTGGGCAGTGGGCTCCCATGATGCCAGAGGTTGGTGGTGGTGAGATGCGGAATTATTGTAACGCCATGGTGGAGGGTTACAGGTTCAGATGCAACCCTCAAATTATCCTTGAGTACCCCTACCAAGTGTGTATTTCAAGGGTGATTCAGACATGGGGCTTCCTCCTCAT
Source organism: Pinus albicaulis (assembly GCA_034641835.2). Classification (NCBI taxonomy): domain Eukaryota; kingdom Viridiplantae; phylum Streptophyta; class Pinopsida; order Pinales; family Pinaceae; genus Pinus; species Pinus albicaulis. The sequence goes on from CM076578.1 coordinate 704,567,696, forward strand.
GATGCTTGGGAGCCAACATGTATGTGATTTGTGTTTTTTTGAATTTTTTCATTTACAAGTATATATTCTATATATTTATGATGATGTTGATATCATTCATATTTTCTTGCAGATGTCTGGCCACGTGGACGACCTTCGGCCTACCTATTAGGAAACTATCCTCGACAGATGGGGATAGTTGGTGTGGTGGCTGTGGCATAGCGATAGAGAGATGTCAAGGCTCAGGAAGAGCCTGAGAGGTCAGTGCAGTGCCATTGACTAGAGATCGGTGGTCCCACTAGAGAGGGATGCATCTTCGCTGCCTCAACAGAGATGACAAAGTTGTGGAAGCTTTCCTACGTGGCAGAGGCTCGAACAGAGGTTGTGGAGGCACAACTAAGGGATTCAGAGGATTCATGGGGTTGAGCATTCCTCCTAGCACGGGGGATGCCTGAGGAAGGGTGGGCTGGACTGGGTGAGGATATAATGGAGACGATGTTGGCACATGGAAGAGCACGACGTCTGACCCTTCATCACTTCATGATGGCAGTAGCAACTGCATGTCCCATTCTAGTGCAGTTGGACCTCCCACAGGGGTCGCAGGGGGTGAAGGGCCACAACCCTAGATGTTGATTTTGTATGTACTAGGGAAAGCACCCATTATGAGGATTCTCCCCTATTTAATGAATTTTTTTTTTGGCCTTGAGCCAATGGATGTATATTTTTGTACCCATATATTTTTTGATATATATATATATATGAGAGAGATTATTTTTGTGGCTCTTATGATATGTCCTTATGTGTGTGCTTCTATACATGTGATGTACTTCTACATTTATGTGATGGATATTATGTTGATGATTTATGTGTCTCGATGGCGATATATATGTGTTGCATGCCAGTCTAGGATTTGATTAGCTATGTGGTCAAATAGATGAATTTTATTTCTTGGTATATGTGTAAATGTGATATGTTCAAAACCAATAAATAACCTTTGTGCATGCATATATTTCGAAAAAGGTATGGATCATGAACTTTGAAAGTCTTGCTTAGTTACGATACAAAAATCTGGGAATCAAGGAATACACATAGGTGACAGATACCTAGATGGGAGGCATCGACCAATAGGCCTATGACGATGTCGTATTCAATGTGATTGTTGGTGGTTGACCCGATACATAGTCCATTGGTGAGACATGCTGTGAGGTCAGGAGAGTATATGGCCCAGGAAATTGTAATGAGGTTTTTCAACAATCGAGAAGCACCATTGGTGAACCCGTGATGATAGGTTGGCATATGATCCATCTATGACACGTAATGAGAGAGAGGTTTAAACTGAATCCATGATGAAGTGGTCATCATCAAAATAATTCATGGTGCATACATTTTCATTCTATGGCTACTTGTAATGGTATGGATGGAACTTTTTAAGATAGAGCCTATTGACAAGATCTTTGAGGTAAGTCCCATCGGGCTCTGCTAAGATGTATGCCCCCTTGAGGAGTAAATTCTTGACAATGTAGAGGCCCTTCCATAATTTCTCGAATTTCCCTAGTCCTAATGCTTCTTTGGAAATATGTTAACGAAGGACTAACTCCCCCTCAGTAAAGGACCGGGGTGTAAAATTGCGGTCAAAAGAGGCTTTAGTCCTCTTTTTGTGTGCTTTGTTACATTGGAGAGATTCTTTCCAACTTTCTTTGACGTGTTCCATCTATACCAACCTTTGTTCTAAAGGTGTGGTATCCGTGAGAATTTTGATGGTTGAGTTTAAGGTAGGGATATCACAATCAATGCAGAGGAAAACTTCGACCCCATAGACTAACTGGAAGGGTGTGAATCCAGTAGATGCCTTTACTATCTTGTGATACCCCCACAAGGCGAAAAACACCATGTGGTGCCAATTGGTTTTGTGGTTGTTCACGATGCCCTGCAACATTTTTTTGAGCACTTTGCTGAAAATTTCTATCTGGCCATTGTACTGAGGGTAGTATGTGGAAGTGAACTCATGAGAGAAACCAAGGTGTTGGGATAACTCTTTAAATACTTTGTTCTTGAAGTTTTTACCATGGTCGGATACCAACTCCTTGGGAACATTGAGCTGTGTTATGCCATGGTTAAAGAAAAACCATGCACTGATTGTTGTAGTTTTATTATATGTGGGAATGGCCTCTGCCCATTTGGTGAAGTAGTTGATGGAAACCACAATGTACTTATGTTTTTTGGATGAGGGTGGGTTGCAGGTCATGAAGTATATGCCCCATTTGCATAAGGGTTTTGCGACGGTGATGATGGGGCTCATGCCTTATGAGTGTATATTTGGTACCACTCACATCTCTTGACTTATGAATACATTCATGGAAAAGGGTGGGCCAGAAATAACCGACATAGAGTACTTTCTGAGTGGTGGCCATCCCTGAGTGGTGATTGCCGCAAGCCCCACTGTGACAATCATTTAATACTTGCTCGACTTGTTTGTGAGTGAGTGATCAGAACTGGATCATGGACCTAAGTGATAGCTCAAAATTCAAAGTGTTCGGAAGTGTGTCGAACCTGAATGACTGGATAGATCTCATATTCTTGATTCCGGTGTCGCTAACGGTTTGAAAAACCGACACCATATGAAGAAGTTATCACAATTTGAAAAGTCCAGTAAACTATAAAAATTGGACTTTAACCAAGTTTGACTTGGAATTTTGGGAAATTAAAAAAATAATATTCTAGGGAATATTCCTAGAATATTCCTCAGAATATTCCCAAAATATTCCGTTTGGTCCAATCAGCATTGGAAAAGTGTCGCAATATGGTTCACAGTTGGGAGCACGTAATTTTTTATGGGCCAATTACAGGGCAACACGTGGGCAGCCCTGAGGTCGCCACGTGTCCCCAGGACTGTGTAGTAAAATTTTGTGGAGCTCCGGAGGATTGAACCATGGACCTCCTACTGGCTAGGCCGCCTGCATGCCATCATGCCACATGGTAGTTCTTAACAATAGTAGGATGGTAGTTCTATTTATGTTTTAAACCTATTTGGTATGGGGGTCTAGAGGGTCAGCCCCCGCCCCCATGTGGCCATAGCGAGGAACCACGGGCCAAAGATCGAAGTTCTAATTACCAAGAGTTACTCCCGCTGGCAGCCTCGGAGCATTCACATGGCGGAGTTGCGGGGTCTTCACCCAAACAGTCAGTGCTCAAACTGACGAATTAAACCGTATTTTTGGTCGTTTGTTTCAACGTGGTCACATGGTGTAGTTTAAATGCGATGGTTGTTAATTTGACGCGTTACCCGCCAGCCTAAAAAGTAATCGTTCACATGTAACGGTTAGTTTTAATGTTAACTGTTAGACCTAGTAGAATTTCTAGCGGGTGCCCCAAAAATGGCGGAGATGCCAAACTTAACTACAACGATGTGCAGTTCCTCCAAATTTAGTGGAGGATTTCTAGGGGACACTGGGAAAAATCTTGTTTTGGCTCTATCTTGAGCTAGATTCGCCCAATTTTGGAGTGCCAATAGTCAATTTCTACTATCTCGAACATTCCAAACTCATTGGAGTGGGTTTTAGAGCCATAAAAAAACTGTTTAGCAGGTTTTTGCTTCAGTGAGTTCAAGGGGCCACTAGGGGGTAGCAACATTTTGAGGCCTAGCGAGCAGAGCTAGAGGCCTTATTTAGAAATCCAATAGTCAATTTTGGATGTTTTAGATGTTATGAAACTAATGGTGTGGGTTTTAGAGCCTGTAGAGGAATTTTGAAGGCCTAGATGCTTCAGTGAAGTTCCAAGGTCCATCAATGCCGGCTTTTTCCAGCAGCAGTTCGGGGCCTAGCCAAGGCAACTAGAGGCCTTATGCACCGAACCAATAGTCATTTATGACTGTAATAATAATTATAAATCCATTGATGAATTTTTAAGAAGTTTTTAAGGACTTATAAAGGTATAGAACCCATCAGAGAAGTTTTTAGTGATCCTAGTGCCAGGGAGTGTCGACAGGTGTTAGAGGTGAAACCAGAGTAGCCAGAGGCCATTTTCAGTGAACCAATAGTCTGTCCTAACTATTTTTTGCATTTTTAATCCATTGAAGTTATTTTTAGAGCCATTTGAAGACTTCTAGAGCTCGAGAAGCTTCGGGGAATTTTTGGGCAACCGAGGGAAAACCGTGGAGGAAGGCCTAGTTTGGGGATGCAGTGCTCGATTTGAGAAAAAAATCAGTCCATAATTGGTGTATGATATGTGATGGAGACATTAGGTGTGGTTTTAGGGACATTAAAATAATTCTGAAGGAGTTAGTGCCATATAGAAGCTCAGTGTAGCTCAGAGCACTGACAGAAGGAAGGAGCGTAGAGTTGTTTACAGAGTGATGACATCCATGACAGGGATATAGATGGTATTATAAGCCCTATGGTTTAGTTTAGTAACCATTGGAGTTAAGTTTGGAACTTGTAAAAGAAACTTTACCATAATCCCAAAGAGCCAAGTAAAGATGACAAGAGCTCAAGGAGACGTAGCCTATGATATTCGGGTGAAATCCTAGATTAATTTTTCTGTTATGTGTGGATGTGTTATTGCTGAATTATGTTTCTATTATACATGTTTAATTTCAGCAAAAACAAATGGACTTAAGACACATTAAACAGTTAAAAATAATACACCTGTTTCAAGTAATAATTACACAAAAAGTCAAGTACAAGCTAGATATTTTATTTGTTTAACTGAGTGGGAGGTTTTTGAAAAGCATAACAAGTTATCCAACAAATTTTAGATCAGGTTGGTATCAGATCACTTGGTTTCTTGATTGGAAGAGAAATAGCTTGCTATTTTTACTTGAAAGGTGTTTAAATAGTGTAAAGGATTTGACTGTTTGATTGTTTGCAAACTGATTGTTGCTTGAGTTTGCTAGAGGTGAAGGGATAGCTACTATTAGCTAAGTTCAAGAGAGGAAAATAAGGAATAAAGGGCTGAAGGCATCTTCCTTACCCAAAGGACCTCAAGGCAAGCCTTGAAGCAGAAAAGGGTTTGTTTGCAAGTCTCTATAACCATTTTGTTCAAGAGTTTTGTCATTTGTTTTGAAAGCTTTGTGAAATTTGTTGAAGTTTTTTAGTTCATTTTCATAATGAAAACTTCTTCAAGTGATGTTTCCAAATCCTCCTCCTTCACAAGATTCTTTGATGAAGACATGAAGCGTGACTTCTATATATTGAAGGAAATGGTGCAAATTATGCTTGAAGATAGAAGAGAAATCACTGAACTTCGTGAGAAACTGTTTGCTATGAAGCAAGAGAAAGAAGAAATTATTCAAATATTGCATGATATGGAGATGCAACTCCATCAAACCCAAGAGGCTTTGACCAAGAACATGCATGAAGTAGAGGTCATTCACTCAAATTTGTCTTCACTTTCCTCATGAGATTGATGTGTTGGTTCATTTGAAAATCACACTAGAGGTATAGGGTCCAAGTTAATGTTTAAAATGGGCTATGAATGAAAAGGTTTAGGAAAGCATGCACAAGGCATGATTGATCCTATTTTGGTTGAGGAATGACTTAAGAAATTTGGTCTTGGTTATTTTCAATCTAATGGCAAAAAATCCAAAGCCATGAAGGTATGTGAGACAACTTCAAGAAGAACTTTTGTTCCACGTTCTAAAACACAAACATGTCAAGTTTGTTTTCAAGTTGATTTCCATTGTTTGAAGCCTATGTTGTAGCAATAAGATTGTAGACATGCAGCTTATGGCGAGCATGAGAGTTTGGACAGTTTTCAAGACATAAACAGTGATGTTGGTCTTCAAAGGAAAGTTGGAACCTCTAATAGTTCATCTCATCATGAAGGTAAAAAAGATGGACATGAAAATCAGCATTTGAGGTATAATTCTTCCCATAGTCAAGTTGATTATGTTTTTGATAAGCATGACAAATATGCATGCTTGAATGGAAGAAATAGTTTTTGTGCATATTGTGGTCTATGTAACCATGTTGTTTTGAAATGATGGAAGAGGAAGAAGGCATACTAGAAGCAGTTGAGGCAAAGGCAACTTTCAAAGAAGGTGCATAAGACTTGCGCACATTTCCAGAAGAGGGGACATGTTGTTTCCCATTGTTGGATATTGCATCCAACTAATCATCCCAAGTACATGAGGCAAGAGGATAGAAAGACTGGTGAAATTGGAACCAAAGATTCCATCATTGATGTGAGAACAAATGTTTCACATGAAGAAGATTTTCAGCAGAAAAAGTCGTCGTGGAATTGGCTTGGTAAGAAGTGGTTTGACTTCTTGACACATTAAGACATACTTTCATTTATAAATATGAAAATTTTAGTCAAGTATGCATGTATTTATGTTGTAATCTCACATTTGTTTGAGCCACCTTTGATCAATGATCAAGGCAGCTTTGTTTAGCTACCTTCGATAAATTTCTCGCCATAAATTTCTGAGTGAGTGCAAGGAAGATAGTTCTTGACAGGAGGACAAGCACATCCAGGAAGGGAAGTGTTGACTAAATTTGAGTTGTGGTTAAAAGGAACTAGCCATGCAAGGAAAGTGCATGGAGGCTGAAGAGAAGAGGGTGATATACTCTCATCTATTGTAAAGATCAGTATATCATCCTTTTGGGGTCGAAAATATTCCTAATGGGGAGGTGTGATCAGAACTGGATCATGGACCTAAGTGATAGCTCAAAATTCAAAGTTTTCAGAAGTGTGTCGAACCTGAGTGACCAGAAGAACTCGTCTTCCTGATTCTGGAGCCGAGAACGGTTCGAAAAACCGACACTGTATGAAAAAATTATCACAATTTGAAAAGTCCAGTAAAGTGTAAAAACTGGACCTTAACCAAGTTTGACTTGGAATTTTGGGAAATTGAAAAAAGAATATTCTAGGGAATATTCCTAGAATATTCCCCTAAATATTTTTTTCAGTCCAATCAACGTTGGACAAGTGTCACAATATGGTTCACAGTTGGGAGCACGTACGTCTTTATGGTCCAATTATAGGGTGACACGGGGCCAGCCCTGAGGCCTCCATGTGTCCCCAGGACCGTGTAGAAAATTTTTGTGTAGCTCTGGAGGATGGAACAATGGAACTCCTACCAGCTAGCCCGCCCACATGCCATTATGCCACATGGTAGTTCTTAAAAATTTTAGGATGGCGGTTCTATTTATGTTTTAAACGTATTCAGTATGGGGGTTTGGAGGGTCAGCCCCCCACATGTGGTTGTAGCCAGGAACCATGGGCCAAAGATCGAATCTCTAACCGCCAAGAGTTACTCCCGCTGGTAACCTTAGAGCATTCACATGGTGTAGTTACAGGGTCTTCACCCAAACAACCAGTGCTCAAATCGGAGAATTAAACTGCAGTTCCAGTCGTCTGTTTTGGAGTGGTCACATGGTGTAGTTTAAATGCGACGGTTGTTAATCCAACGCGTTACCCACCAACCCAAATGGTAATCATTTAAATGCAACGGTTAGTTTTAATGTTAACTGTTAGACCTGGTGGAATTTCTGGCGGGCGCCCAAAAAATGGCAGAGATGCCAAACTTAACTGTAGCTATGTGCAGTTCCTACAAATTTAGTGGAGGATTTCTAGGGGACACTAGGAAAAATCTTGTTTTGGCTCTATCTTGAGCTAGATTTGCCCAATTTTGGAGTTACAATAGTCAATTTCAACTATCTCCAACATTCTGGACTCATTGGAGTGCATTTTAGAGCCATCAGAGAAATTTTGAGTAGGTTTTTGCTTCAATGAAGTTCAAGGGGCCACTAGGACCACCAGGGGGCAGCAGCAGTTTGAGGCCTAGAGGCCTTATTTAGAAATCCAATAGTCAATTTTCGATGCTTCAGATGTTATGGAAATAATGGTGTGGATTTTAGAGACTGTGGAAGAATTTTTAAGGCTAATATGCTTCAGTGAAGTTCCAGGGGCCATCAGTGCCAGCTTTTTCCAACAACATTTTGGGGCCTAGCCAAGGCATCTAGAGGCCTTATGCAATGAAATAGTAGTAATTTCTGACTGTAATCAGCATTCTAAATCTATTGATGGAGGTTTCAAAAGAGTTTGAGGACTTCTAGAGGTCAAGAACCCGTCATAGAAGTTTCCAATGACCCAAGTGCCAAGGGGTGCCAACAAGTGTTGGAGGTGAAACCGGAGCAGCCAGAGGCCATTTTCAGTGAAAAAATAGTCTATCCTGACTATTTTTGGTATTCTAAATCCATTTAAGGACTTCTAGAGCTCGATAAGCTTCATGGAAGTTTTGGGCAGCCCAGGGCAAACCGTGGAGGAAGGCTTAGTTTGGGGATGCAGTGCTCGATTTGAGAAAATGATCAGTCCATAATTGGTGTCTAATGTGCAATGGAGATAGTAGGTTTGGTTTCAGGGATAGTAAAATAATTCTAAAGGATTTATTTCCATAGAGAAGCCTAGTGTATCTCAGAGCATCGATAGAAGGAATCAAGTCGAAGGGAGTCTAGATCTGTTTACAGAGTGATGACAACCATGACAGGGATATAGATGGTATTCTAAGCCCTTTGGTTCAGTTCAGTAGACATTGGAGTTAAGTGTGGAACTTGTAAAATAAGCTTTACAATAATCCCAAAGAGCCAAGTCAAGATGACAAGAGCTCAAGGAGACATAGCTCACGATATTCAGGTGAACTCCTAGATTAATTTTTCTATTATGTGTCAATGTTTTATTGATGCATTATGTTGCTGTTATACATGTTTAATTTCAGAAAAAAAAAATGGACTTAAGACACTTAAATAGTTAAAAATAATACACCTATTTCAAGTAATAATTCCATAAAAAGTCAAGTACAAGCTAGATCTTTTATTTGTTTAACTGAGTGGGAGGTTCTTGAAAAGCATAACAAGTTATCCAACCTATTTCCAAATCAGTGAGGCATACATGGAGGATGGTGTCGATTCCCCTTTGATAGAGGACATCCCCCAGAAGGAGGTAACGGGGGGCTTGGTGGTGTATGTGCCTTTGGTCATCGTGAGTAAGCTTAAATTTAAACTTCTGGGATCATAAAAAGAGGAGGATGTTGTCATACCAGGGGTCATCTATGGATACAAAGAATATATTTTTGTCGGGGATAGCATCATTAATGGGGGATCCTTGGGTCTATGTTGGGATATAAGTGATACAATAAGCGAGGATGAGGGCCTTATTTATCTTGGGGGAGGAAAATTGAAGATCGAATTATTGTATAATAACAACCCATCGAGCGTATTTGTAGTTCATCATACGATGAGTGAGAAAATATCACATGTGATTGATATTTTCTATGATGATGGTGATCTGAAGGATGATGTAATGCTGAATATTTTGTATAAAGTGTACGAGGGCTAAGGAAATTTGTTTGGCTTACTCATACTTCAAGGAATGCCTGGAGAGGTTCTTGCTGATGTAATAGATTATGTGCTCTCTATTATCGGGTTCTTCTTGAACTAATACCCCATCAATGGAAAAATTAGATGTTGTTAGGTATGGAGTGTATTAATTATTGTGTTCGGGATGGATGATCAATGGTGCTTGAGATAATGCATTTTTTAGGGCGTCAAAATATTTTTTTGCTTGTTTGTCCACAGTGAAAAGGTGTTAGGTCCCTATATTACTAGTGTAGTCCCTTATTGTTGTTAGTGTAGCCCCCTTATTGTTATTACTGTACACCTGTAGTCCCCATATTGTTATTATTGTGCCCCAATAAAACCACACTATTGTTATTGTTGTACCCTTACATTATTATTGTCAGGTCAGCTAGGATTATATTGTAACCCCATGGACTCCTATATATAGAAAGGATGTTTTTTCATTTGAATCATCCAATAATTTTTCATTTATGCAATGTAAAGGATGTTTCCCCCTCGAAGTGGCTAATTTCTAAGGTGTTGATCTCTCCCTTTTTCTATTTTTGGAGCTTCTTTCATAACATTTGGTATCAAATCTTTGGATTCTAGGGTTTTGGTGCTTCAAACAGGTCATCAGGTATTTTTTGCTATAATTTTTTTCTAGATGGTTCAAAAGCTAAACAAAAAACCCATTTGCAAAGAAATCCTGATGAACATCGTATAGAAATTTCCGATCTTGGTTCGAAATATTTTTGGAGATATGATCTGTGGAAGTTAGTGTTTTTGTAGGCTCCCGAATTTCATCCCAAAGAGGTGACCTTGGGAAAATCGTCATAACTCTCTCTTTGAGCATCAGATTGGAATTATGTAAGAAGTGTCCAAAATTACATGGATTTTAGTTTATTGCGTATCAATTTCAGAGCCGAAGGAGGAACAGTGACATGTGGCATGCCGTATAATTCACTCTACTGAACTAGTCCATAATTAGGTCATTGCAGGCGATTAGACATAACTTTGCCTTGAAGAATCCAAATTAGGTCAGACCTATGGAATCGGAAAGAATATTAAGAGGGATAATAAAGGACCAAAGATAAAATCTTAGAGATCTGAAATTCCAGAGATACATCAGTTTCAATATCGAGATTCTCAAAAGCAAGAAAAATTTGTGTATTTTTTTTCAAATTTCATAAGTCTTGTTTGAAAAATCAGTTTGAAGTAATTCCAAGGGCATATTGAAGCATAGATATAGTTATTCGGTTCTAGAATGACCCCTAAAAATAATTAAAAACCAATTAAGCTCTCTGAAGGCTCTATTATTACTCATGAAGAGGAAGAAATGCAACATGATATATCAAAATTACAAGACCAAGTGCACCAAATTTCTCTCTCGTGAAGAGCAACAAAAATGAAATGGAAGTTTTGAAGAAAGGCGTGGAAGCTAAGATGGATGGTTTGAATAAAGGAATGGAAGCTAATATGGATGGTTAGAAGAAATTTGTGGAAGATAAGATGGATGATTTGAAGAACGGAATGGAAGCTAATATGGATGACATGGAAGCTAAGATATATGAAAAAATGAAAGACAACATGGAAGATATGAAGAATGATCTAAAAGGAGACATGGAAGGTTTGAAGGAAAGTTTGACAAATTTGATACAAGAAATGATTTCTAATGGTGAAAAGGTAGTATAGGAAACTCATGATGAGAACAAAATAAATGTTAATCGTGATTTCATAAACTCTAATGTTGGATTGAAGACCCACCATATTCCAAATATCGATATGAGGAAGTTTGATGGTAAGGATCCCATAACATGGATACTATAGATGGAGAAATATTTTGATATCCATAATGTGCAAAACACACAAAAGGTACGCATTTCAACTTTACATTTAGAAAAAAATACATTTGTATGGTGTCGATGGCTTTGCTCTCGTAAAAAAATTGTCACTTGGTCAATTTTTATGGAGCAAATGATAGCACATTATAAGGATACAAAGAGAAACACCTTCTTTAGACAATTGATAAATATCAAATAAAGGGTTCAATGGTGGAGCACATTGAGGACTTCCAAAAATTGAATATAAGGGTAATTGATAATCCAGAGGAACACATGATTGATGTCTTCATAGGGACTTTAAAGGATAACATCCAACATGAGGTTCGCCTTTGGGAACCTGATTCATTGGACAAGGCATTCAAGTTGGAAAAATAATTGAATGTAAATTTATGGCGATAAGGAATCCTACCACTCACATCTATAAATATGGAAATATTGCTACTCCTAGAATTCCACAACCTAAAAGGTTGACACAACAACAATTGGAAGAAAAAACAGCAAAAGGGATTTGCTACAGTTGTGATAGAAAATACACTAAAGGTCATAAGTGTGCTGAGAAGAAATTATTTTACATAGATTGTGAAGAGGAGGAATAAAATGAACAAGAAACTTCAAAAGAAGAGGATATACACTAGGAACCAACCCTAGAGAAAGAAGAAATGAGTCCGACCATATCTTGTAATGCATTGGCAAGAATTACCACTCCTCAAACTCTCAATATAGAAGGACATATCAAGAAGAAAAATGTAATAGTGTTGATTGATTCAAGTAGTAACCATAAGTTTATTCATTTTAAGGTAGCCAAGGAATTGAATTGCTTCCTATACCCAACACTAGAGTGTCAAGTGATGGTTTCAAATGGAGGAACTATAAATTTCTCTAGAAAATACCATACTATCAAGCTAACCATGGGGGAATATGTATTGAATAGGCCAATGCTTTCCATTCCAATGGGAGGTGTTGATGTTGTACTAGGAACCTTTCTTGAATTTTTTTTCGGAAGGAAAGGAAGTTGAATTACGAGGTATTGCAGGGAAGCTGGGAAATATAATAAGATCTAATGTCATGACAAAGATTCTGAGGAAATAAAAATTAGGTGTAATTTCACAATTATGCTCACTAGAAGTTCCAACATCAAAATCATCTATTTCTTCAAATCTCCAAAAAGTATTGGACAACCATTCCAAGGTGTTTGAAACTCCCAAAGGACTCCCACCTATTTGTGATCATGATAATGTTATTCATTTGATTCTAGGAATTGTTCATCCAGACATCAAGCCTTACATATATCCTTATGTCCAAAAGAGAGAAATTGAATGTATGACTTCAGAAATGTTAGAGGTTGGTATAGTTCAGCCTAGTCAAAGTTCTTAATCCGCTCCAGTATTATTGGAGCACAAGAAGGATGGATCATGGCACATAAGTCCGGATTATAGGGATTTCAATAAGCTCACTATTAAAGTTAAATTTCCCATTCCTATGATTGATGAATTATTGGATGAATTACATTGAGCAATTTATTTTACCAAGTTAGATTTGCGTTCAAGATATCATCAAATTAGAATGAAAACTGAAGATATTTGGAAGACAACATTTCGAACTCATGAGGGTCATTATGGATTTTTATTCATGCGTTTTGGCCTTTCCAATGCACCTTCTACATTTCAAACTTTGATGAATTCCATTTTTAAACCCTTCCTTTGAAAATTTGTGTTAGTATTTTTTGATGATATACTAATCTACAATAGGTCTTGGAAGGATCATGTTCAACATGTTGAAAAGGTGCTCAAGATATTGGAGGAGAAACAATTATATGCAAAAACCTCCAAATGTTTCTTTAGAGTACAAGAGGTGTAATATCTGGGTCATATTTTATCTGAGGAGGGTGTTAAGGTATACCCTAATGAAATTAAAACCATTAAGGAATGGAAAGTCTGCTCAACCATAAATCAGTTGCAAGAATTTCTTAGGTTAACAGGGTATTATCGCAAGTTTGTTAATAATTATGGGAGAATAGAAGAACCTCTAACAACATTATTGAAGAAATATGCATTTTCGTGGACTCCTGAAGCAACTAAGGCCTTTGAATATCTTAAAGAGGAAATGTGCCTAGCATCGATCTTAGCTACATTAGACTTCACAAAAACATTTATTGTGGAATGTGATGCCTCATGAAATGGAATTGGTGTTGTTTTAATGCAAGAAGGAAGACTCGTTACTTTTGAAAGTCATCCAATCAAAGGAAATTATTTACATAAAGCTATTTACGAGATGGAAATGTTGGAAATACTACATGCACAAAATAAATGGTGACCTTACCTAATGGGAAGACACTTCAAGGTAAAAACTGATCATGATAGTCTTAAATACTTTTTGGAACAAAGACTATCTTTAGAAGAGCAACAAAAATGGGTCACAAAGATGTTGGGTTATGACTTTGAAATAATCTACAAAAAATGGAAGATAAATGTTGTTTTGGATGCACTCTCAAGAAATTATGAGGAGGTGGAAGCAATTATTTGTGCCATTTCTATTATCGAACCAAATTGGATAGCTGAAGCAAGGGAGGAATGGAATAATGACGAAGAAATGTGGACATTCATTCAAAGGTTGCAGCAAGATCCCAGTACATCTAATACATTTAATTGGAAAAATGATTCCTTATGGTACAAAGATCTCTTATATCTTTGTAATAATTCCCAACTAAAACAAAATATTCTTTTGGAATTTCACACCTCTCCCATAGGAGGACACTCGGTATTTTTAAAATCTTACCACAGGGTGAAGAAAGAATTTTTTTGGGATGATTTTAAATCTAATATTCAAAAGTTTGTGGCATAATGTTTGGTTTTCTGGAAAAATAAAGTTGAGACAATTAAGACCCTAGGTCTGCTACAACCTTTACCCATTCCAAGTCAATGTTGGGAGGAGGTTTCAATGGATTTTATCACAGGTTTAACTAAGTCCAAAGGAAAGAGTTTCATCATGGTGGTAGTTGATAGACTTACCAAGTATGCACACTTTTGTGCATTATCTCATCCATTTAAAGCAAGTACATTTTCTACTGCATTTTTGGAAACAATTCAAAAGCTACATGGGAACCCAAAGATTATTATAAGCGACAGAGATCCCATTTTCACAGGAAAATTTTGGACGGAATTATTTTCTTGTTTGGGTACTCAACTAGCCCATAGCTCATCTTATCATCCTCAATCCGATGGGAAAACTGAGATAGTGAACAAATGTTTGGAAGGATATCTTCGTTGTTTTGTATCTGAGAAAAAAACACAATGGGTCAAGTGGTTACCTCTCGTTGAATGGTGGTATAGCACTTCGTTCCATACTGCAAAAAAAATGACCCCATTTATGAAACTTTATGGATATCATCCACCATCCATCACATCATCTTTAAGAGAAAATTATAAGGCTCAAGAAGTGGAAGATCACATCGATCATCAACAACAAGTCCTCCAAATCTTAAAGGATAATCTAAATTTGGCACAAAATCGAATGAAACAATAGGCATATCAACATCGCAGCGAGAGAAGTTTTGATGGAGGAGACTAGGTATTTTTACGCATACAACCATACAAACAAATGTCCCTCAAGCAAGCTAAGAAGGTTAATAAAGTATTTCCAAAGTATTATGGTCCTAACAAGGTTTTGCAAAATATTGTTACTATGGTATACAAATTGGAGCTTTCTGCTTCTTTTCAAGTGCACTCATATTTCCATGTTTCATGATTAAAGAAGGTTATAGGTGACAAACTTCCAGTTCAAACAATATTTCTAGAACTTGATGAGGAAGGAAAAATCATATTAGAACCTGAAGAAGTCACGAAGCATCAAACTGACGGTGTTTGGTCAATTTTGTGTCCTAAATTGCTGCATTTAATTGTCAATCCGGGAATCATAAGCTGATGAAGTGCGGCGCACTATATGTGCAAGATAACCTCTTTCTTAACTTTTTGTCTTTTTTGGTCTTTCTAAGGTGAAATGGAAATTCTAAAGTGAAAAACAAGCTTGGTTATATTTGTTCAAGGAAGTGATATCCCCTATAATGATTTACCAATCTTGAAACTTTAAAAGCAAATTGAAATTACAATGACAAGACTTGAAAGAAAGTAAAAGTGTACTGCTGAAATGAAAAGGTGTTGCTAATCTAATGAATCAAAACAAGAAACTAGTGAACATGAAAACTAAACTATTCTTGCTGCCAACTGAACACAAAAGAAACTACGCTTATGGAAATTCAAAATTGCAATGAAATAAATCTAAATCGGATTACATCAATTCATTTTCTGACCCTTCATCATTAGACCAGCTATGACTTGCGGAAGTAATCATAAACAACTTGTGTAACTGATTATTTAATTTGCAGAAATTAAACTAATACTAAACCATACACACATGATTCAATCCCTCGCCATCAGTCCAGCTGTGGCTTTCGGAGGCAACTGAAGATGTCATACATGATTTAATATATCTAAGTTCGCAGAAAAGAAACTAATACTAAACTACACATTTCATAATGCAGCCCCTCACCATCAGTCCAGCTGTGGCTTTCGGAGGTAACTGAAGACGCTATGAGCAGCTTAATATATCTAAATTTGGAGAAAAGAAACTAATACTAAACTACACATTTCATAATGCAGTCCCTCACCATCAGTCCAGCTGTGGCTTTCGGAGGCAACTGAAGACGCTATGAGCAGCTTAATATATCTAAATTTAACTACTGAATCAGATAAGCAAAACTGAAGTGTACAAAGCAAGACTGAATGTTAAACAAAAGCTATGAAAAGCAAACTAGCAGCAGAATAATGTTAGTTTCATATCATTAGCCAAAATACTATGAAAATGCCCGGGCTGTCTACCTAAAACCTGCACAAGAAAACTGATCAGTGATTAACAATCATAAAAAACATGAAAGACAGGAATGAAATAGAAATTATGGAAATGTATAAACAGAAATGAAACAACTACAAAATATGAACATGTAATGGATTATGATACAATGACTTTTTAAAGAAATGAAATGAGAAATATATACATTAATACACAGAACCTTGGCTGAGCAGGGGCCCTCTACACAGCTTTGGTAACAATCCTCAAACACGAATTAAGTTGAAAAACAGAGTCTTCTCATATTAACAAGAAGTTCATTACATAATGGTAGTGTTACGGCTCAAGGGCAGCGTAATCACTACAAAGCAAACATAACAGAGTACGCACATCAACTATCAACTAACAACTAACAACTGACAACTAACTCTACGTGCGTATGCAAACGCTCTATATAAAACAATAAACTGTAACTGTCTCCTGAAGTTTATGATAGCAGAGAGCACGTAGACCACTACGGCCATGGATATAGGAGTATGGCCGTGTTGGAAAGTGAATCTACGGAAGGTGGATGCTTGAATTCAACTCCAGAACTCTGCACAGATGTCGATTAACCTCCGCAAGCTTAGAAACGGCCGTATGGATGTTTATATGCCACGAAACAGAGTCCAACCGACATGAAACTCCATAGTTGACTTCCACGTGGATGGCTTTGACCGCGGCTTCCTTTGACGAATTTACTTGAACCAATAGGACACGAACCATGTCCTCGTCATTCCTAGCCTGCCCATGTGGCTCGTTTCCTTTGTAGACACCTGTAACATGGATTTCCACAAAATAGCTGCGGAAAGTTGCAGCAGCTGCGGAAAGTGGCAAGTTTCCGCAGCTGTATGAACAAAATCTAAATCAAATAGAAAACACAAAAACATAATTAAAAACCATGTTAGATACCCTTTTGCACATGATATTGACAATTTTGGAGGTTTAGGTGAGTGAAAAAGATATGGAAAAGTGTATGGAAAAGAGGCAAATTAGGGACTCAACAACGACTACAGAAATCGATCAATTTCAGAGTATCTCATCAAGTGGAAGAACTTACCCACTGAAGATTCCACATGGGAGGATGAGAATTTTATATAGAAGCATCCATAGTTACTCAAGTGTTGAGGACAACACTTTTTTGAAGGAGAGGAGAATGTTAGGTCCCTATATTACTAGTTTAGTCCCTTATTGTTGTTTTTTTATTTCTAATTAAGACTATTCTATTAATTTTTCACATAATTTACAGTTCAAAGCTTGCACCCAGAATTGCTATGCTAGCCAATTCCAGAGGGAGCAGAGTTCAAAAAAACTGGAATGTGACCGCCCCAGATGGGGAAACAGGTAAAAAAATTGCTGCCCTGATTAGGGAAACCAGCATTAACAAAATAGGAGCAAGAGTTTATCACATGGTTCAGAAAAATCATGATATCTGAAAAATGAAACAACACAGAGAGAGTTAACCTCTTAAAACTGAAACTGCATGTCATGCTACTTGTCATGAGATTGAGGCCCTGCTCTTCAAGGATCAGACACCTGTAGTCTTCCGATGAATCTTCATCTTCCTTTGAATGCTACGTGTTGAGCTCCAATGTGGTGGTGGTGCGCACTAGGCTGCCTCTCCCATCCTTCCTTTCATCCTCAGAGAAAACTGGACTGTCGTTTCCACTGCCTTCATTGCTGGAGGAGTGCTCTCCTGGTTTGACTGGTAGCGCTTCCGACTTCTGAAAATGCTGAGGAGTAGCAAGTGAATTTTTTTATTTTATGAGCTGCTTTCTCGAGCCAGAGCTCGATGGAATCTCCTAAAAACTCACAGTGATGGTGGCGGTGACCCGAGGGCGTTCCAGAGTGCAATCGTAGTGAAACTAGGTCGAATTATCCTCGGGAGGAGGGGTGCGCCTATCTTCGTGGAGTGAAATGGGTGGGCGTGAGGACTGGCCCCTGCCTCGGCCTTGACGGCATCTCATTCTATGCCTCTGTAGCATGCTTGAGTAGGAATGAGTGTGAGCAAGGGGAGAGACATAGGGATGGCTTGCATGCAGGGGCAGCGAGGTGTTGGGGTGGTTGGAGTGCAGAGATGATGCAACAATGGGGTGACTGGTGTAAAAATATGGCACGGCCAACTGAAAATACAAGTCACATAGGATCTTGAAGGGCCCAGAAGAGCATGGAGCAGAGAGATTCGAGAGACTGAAATTGCAGGAGCTAAATGACCGTGGAGAGGGGAGCGGCACCATGAAATAACTCTTAGGCTAGCGGACCGGACAATCATTAACGCATGAGGCAGGGCTAGCTTTGTTTGCTTGAGGCAAGCAGCTGGAGACTTTAATGCCTGCATGAAAATCCCCATGCATGGCCATGTGGCCAAGACATGTGCCATGCTAAGGATGAACCACCTCGCATTCCAATTTATGCACTCGCATCCGGGGAGTCCCTTATTGTTGTTAGTGTAGCCCCCTTATTGTTATTTTTGTACACCTGTAGTCCCCATATTGTTATTATTGTGCCCTTACATTATTATTGTTAGGTTGGATATGATTATTTTGTGACCCCATGGACTCCTATATATATAAAGAAGGTTTTTCCATTTGAATCATCTAAGAATTGTTCATTTATGAAATGTAAAGGATTCCCCCTCGAAGTGGTTGATTTCTAAGGCATTGTTATCTCTTTTCTTCTATTGTTGGAGCTGATTTCATAACAAAAGGGACATCTTGACGAAGGATGTGCAAGAAACCATGCACACAAGTGTCATAATCGGGTAAAAAGTGGCATAAAAATATGGCTTTACCTTGCAATATTTGCAACTGATTTAAACTTTTTGGACGGGGCACTTCTGGATGGTTTGAAATTTGAGAGGGTCAAATCTAATACCTTGGTGGTAAATGATGAATCCCAGTAGTATTCCTGCATTGACAAAAAAGACACACTTGAGATATTTTAAGCATAGGTTTTATTTTCATCATCTCTGAAAGACGAGGCATAGGTCCTCCAAATGATCAACACACTTTTTGGATCGTATAACAAGGTTGTCCAAATATTAAAGGATGAGATGATCTAGATCATGAAATATATAATTCATGGCCCATTGGAAGGTGGCTCCAACATTTTTAAGACCAAAGGGCATTACTCGATATGCGAACATGCCCCAAGGGCTTGTGAAGGAAGTTTTATATTGATCGGTATGGTGAATTTGAATATGATTATACCTTGAGAACTCGTCCATGAAGGATAGGGCCTCGTGACCGACACAAGTGTCAATCACTTGGGATGATGGGTACCAATTAAGCTAGTCCTAGAAACCCACAATCCATTTCTTATAATCTAAACCTTATTCCTATAATTCAAAATATAACCCTTCCTAACCTCCTTCTCCCTCTTCCCACCCCCCTTACCTTATTGAATTCTTCCTTTAATTCATAATTTTCTATACGTAGTCATCCCTCATCAACATTTTTCTTCATAGTTATTCCTCATTGATATTTAATTAATTTATTTCATTTTGAAAAATCTTCCCCTTTCCAATTGTCCAACTTTTAAAAATATTTTATAATCTAAATAATATTTCATTACTTAACTGATTTAGGTTTTTTTCCCAATTTAGTATTGAATAGCTCCAAATCAAATGTTTATATATTTTTCAAAATGATTTATGTGGATTTATTCACATAAATCTCCCATATTCATATAACCTAAATATTAATCCATAAATGTCTATTAATATAATTGTTTCTAAATTTCATTATTTAATCCATTTTCTTCCTTTTTTGAATTTTGATCAAATAATAATTCTTAATTTTTTATTCTATGATTTAATATTATTAGTTATTTACAAACATTTCTTTCTTCAATTTTATCAATTATTGGACCACCCCAATAATAAACATTATTTAATTTTATATTTGAATTAATTTATTCCAACTTATCACAAATTTAATACAATTTTCAAAACTACTTTTAAATCTAGTTCTATATATTTCCTCATATTAATTTTGATCTAATATTTATGCTAATTTTATTAATAAAATAAGAATTATTTTAAACTTCAATGTTTAATCCCCCTTACCTTTTTTTGAATTTTGATCAAATATTTTAATGAACTCTATTCATTTATTTTTTTAATTATTAATAATTTTAATATAACTGACAATCCTTAGATAACTCCAATAATAAACATATTATTTAATTTTCTATCTTAACTGGTTTAGTAAAAATTATCAACATTCCCTTTAGTCTCAAGTTCTCTAACGACTACTTTTTCACCATTCTTTATATATATTTTGGTCAAGCACTCTTCCTATCATCAGTTAAGCTTCTTGCCCCTTAAGATGGGTGAAGTGTTCACCCGAAATGTCAATATTTTCAAACAAAATACACAGGTTTCCGTAAGTTCTCAACAACGTCAATCGCTTGGTCGATGAATGATGTAGGTTAGTTTCCCTCGGGACAAGCTTTGTTCAAATCTCAAAAATCAGAACAATCTTGAATATTGCCCTAGTTTTTAATGACACGTAGAGGGTTAGAATCCAAAGAGGTGTAAGTGATAAGATAGATGAATATAGCTTTGTTTATCTTATCAATTTCCTTCTTGATCGCTTTGGCTTTAGAAGGGTGGAGGTGTCGTTTTTTCTACCTAACATGGTGGGCATCGGGCCAGGTGTCAATATGGTGCTCCACGATAGTGGGACTAATGCCTATCATTTCTAAGTAAGTCCATGCAAATATATCCCTATATTATTGAAAGATGGCTTTGTATGAGGTCACCTCATTTTGGGAGCATGTTGCCCCCAGTGATATTTCTTCTACTTTTCTAGGTTTGTTTGAAATATCAATCTTGATGGTAGGTGAGATATTTGACATGTTCCCTTCCTTGAATACATCTGGTGTTGGGATGGGATTTTTAAACTATTATATCTGTCCTAATGGCAGGAAATCCTTTGAAACTATGGTGAAAATATCGTGTGTCTTCACTTCGAGGCATATAAAGGATTTTTCGGGTAGGAAGACAGAACAGTGATGCATGGCATCCTAAGAACATTTAGGCTCCATCATGGCGTCTATAATATCTTCTTCTGCGTGAAAAAACTATATAATATTGAACTAGGGTGTATGAAGTCATGAGGGATGAGGTTCATCTTTGTTGTGTTGAAAGATGTGCAAGACAAATATTCGGTGGTTTATTCCATAGAACCTAGTGAGGTTGACAATGTGCAGATGGGATGGGTCTGTACCTTCACTGGTGGTACCGTTTATGTGATGGGTTTAGCAGTATTGACACCAAAAAATGATGAGCACACATCATGAATCCATTAGGGGAAATTTTGAGTTATAAATGGGCCTCCTAAGGAAATTATAAAATAATAGTGGAAATAATAAAATATGATTTGATTACATCATCAAATTTTAGAGGGAAAAAATAAAAAACTACTTTTTCAACTTATCTCCCAAATTTATTACTCAAATTTTGAGTGGGAGTACTCGTTGGATGCAAAATTTAATTCCTCGTCCAAGGAGTACCCATGTTGCATACTTTCGATGGACCCTGCTATATGAAAAATGAGAAATACATTAAAAAAAATTATTGCAATCACGTTTTTCATGTATTTCTCATTTTTCATATAGCAGGGTCCATCGAAAGTATGCAACATGGGTATCCCTTGGATGAGGAATTAAATTTTTCATCCAACGAGTACTCCCGCTCAAAATTTGAGTAAAAACTTTGGGAGATAAGTTGAAAATATGAGTTGAAAAAAAAAGTTTTATTATTTTATTATTTTTTTAATATTTTTATACTTAAAAAATGGAGAATCATCCCCCATGGTTGAAATCATCATCTTGAATCCTATTGGTTCTTATAAAGTTTATTTTGGTTGTACATTTTTCTTAGGAGACCCATTTTAGACCTCAAAATTCACCTAATGCATGGTTCATATGGACAAGGAAATAAATCGTATGTGATGTTGTGTGTCATCAACATTGGGTGGTGGTAGAATTTTTGCAATGGTAGGTTGATAATGAGTGAGAGGAAGTTCTTTCAACCTCGTTGTTGTCCAAGGGGAAAAAATATTCCTGAAAAATGGGTTGATGTTGAATCCTAAATTGTCTAATTGTTTGTAACATTTGACATGTCTCAGAACTATGAAAGTTACTGGTGCAAATGATGAACGCATAACCAGTGGTAATAGAATAGATGGTGTGGGTGTCATCATTTCTCGTACTATGACATGACAATTCATGGTTGATGTCATGAGATGTGGAAGTTTTCAGTGCTACGCATATCGGTATCTTAGGATCAACATGTCATTCTTTCCCAATGTTAGTTTATCTTAATGTTTCTCTCATCGCTCAAAAACGTGGAATGTATTGGAAATTTCGATTGTGATGTTCTTGAGAGAAGATGTGACATGGATGGTGTTAGCGTTTAGTGTGGGTTATGCGAATGGGTCACAGAATATGGACCAATAATCGAAAGACATCTGTAAACTTGTTGAATTCTTGGCATCGATGCACCAGATGGTTGGGTCTATCGCATAGGGCGCATGTGAGGGGTGATTTTGACAAGGCGACCTAAGGTCGTTTTTTATTTTTTCCAACTCCTGACTGATGATGGTGGGAGGTAAATTATTGATGGGTGCCTAGTTGTAATTACAGCAGTAATTTTTCCTCGAACACAGATAATACAGTCCTAGATCTATCATCCCCTACTATTTTGGTTTCATCCAGGGATGGACTATCTAGTGGGGCTAATCCCAAATTCTCAGCGATGAAACAACACATGAAATCCAAATTTTCACAAACTGTAAAGATGGGAAACCTGCAATATCCTGCCCCCGAAAATTTAATTAACTAGGACATCTTACATTCTATAAAATGGAGATCCAGCAATATGCAAACACAACAATGGAGTAGCAGTGATAAATCAACTCATGGAATGTGAGAAATATTCATATCCATCTTATTAATTTATAGCAGAAACAAATGTATACAAGATATTGAGGAAAATGTTACTCAAGATAGGCAATGATCAACCTCAAGAAACAAGTACATAAATCATGACAAAACACTACTACACAAGTGTGCACAAGCTATGACTACGCAATTTTATAAGAGAAACTGCATACTAACATATGTCAAATACATAGATATACAAATGTATGGCCCATACAACATTGGGAGTGAATATCTCAGCTCCCAAAGACTACCTCAAGTCAATCCTGGAAGGATTGGCTGAAATATACAAAATTCGCAAAATGCCGGAGTTGCAGGGTAGCAGCTACAACTCAGAAACTGGAAATGGATGGAGAAATTTGAATATGTTGCATCAAATAAAAGACATTATCCAATGGATCTTCCAAGTGAGAGGCTGACCCTATCACTGAAGATCTCACCCTCTCAACAATCTACAAACCCCTACTTCAAATGATCACTGGAAATAATGCAGTCTCTAGTGGATATTGTGCTGTAGGAGAAAGGGAATGAGTTGGCCCAATGCCAAGATCTGCAATAACCTCTGAAACCTTCCTCACCAACCTTCCAAAGGAATGGAAGCTCCCTCCTCTGAAAATCAGCTCCGGAAATGGTGTTGAGGACCTCCACTGCAACACCCTACAACACAACGTTATACTTGAGCAGAAATCATGTTGTAGCTGAAGGAGGTGGCTTGGCCTTGAGCCAAAATGTGGAGAATGAAGTAAAATATCCTTTAAGAGGCCTCTCTTTGAAGGAGGAGGATTCCTGAACAGTAGATCCTTGTGCTAAGCAGCACTGCAATTATGCTAAACAACAGAGACTGCACAAAGTCTGAACAGACCAAGAAATCAACAATACATAACATGAGTAACAATGGCTGCCTTGCCCTCCTTTTAAACAAGTGAGAACTCTCTCCCCATGGGTCCCACTCCTTAAGGTTTCATCCACCAAGGAAACTTCCTCCCATTCACATTGCGTTGTTTCTCTAAGTGTTCTCCACCTCCTATCCCAGCGTTGTTGACTTGGTCAAACTTGACCTTGTCCACCTACAAATGATCCTGTTCACACATGAGGGTGTGAAAACCAGCTCCAATGATGATCTCCTTTCATACTATGAGGGATTTTATTTATATTTTTATTATGCAT
Organism: Pinus albicaulis; assembly: GCA_034641835.2. NCBI lineage: Eukaryota > Viridiplantae > Streptophyta > Pinopsida > Pinales > Pinaceae > Pinus > Pinus albicaulis. The sequence continues at coordinate 704,591,847 of CM076578.1, forward strand.
GGGCCTCCTTACCCATTTATTCTCCTCCTAAGTGAAATCAACAAAAAATAATATTCCAATTTGCTGCATGAAAATTTTGGAATATTACAGTCCTCCCCTCCCAAATGTTGCTTATCTCAAGAAACTACAAGGATAGAACTAGGAAGTTGCCTCCCAAGGCATGGAGATAGAAAATTGTTGGGAAAAAATCTTCCCCAAGTGGATCTTCCATCTCCACGCAATCATCCATATAAAATGAGTCACCTCCCAACATGGCAACTCCTGAAAATGCTCCTCCACCTTGAGCTCATGCAATGTAGGTGGGCTGAAAATATGAACATGGTAGACATAGAAGCATACCCCATGCCATCCTCCTCTCCACTTATGATAAGTGTAGAGAAAATTCTGATCCTGGGCTGCAAAAATAATTTCCCTCAAGTGGCAAGATGAAGACTAGATCCCCAAAGATCTCTCCTCCAACGTTGTGAATCAAGCTAGCCAAAATCAACCCATATGTGATGGATAGGAAAACATCACCATATGGCATCCCAACAATCACATGGTCCACCTCAACAAAAGGAATCAATTGTTTGGCAGTGATGGCCATATCTCCTCTCATGCTCCCATTAGAACATGCAATGCAAAAAGTGTGGGAATCCTCTCCCCCAAAGGACACACCCAAATCATGTGTCTCTCTCCCAATCATGATTTTAACACAAATAAGATCAATATCAGCAAATGAAATCATGATCAGCATCAAAATGAGAAAATTTTTGAAGGTCTTATGTAGTGCAAGAAGGTACCAACATTTTTCCCAATAGTGACAGCACAGTTTTCCAAACCGCTGCTTCAAAAAATTACATGGCAAGTTGTTTTGTGTTACATGGATAATTATGTATGTCATGACATCTACTGATAAATAGAAAATGGCTAAGTACATCAACTGAACATACATGAAAGAAAACACTTTCCCAAGGCCATATAAGAGATGGTTGTCTCCATCATACAATTTGGCCCAATGTTGACCATGGAGCCCAATGAAAAACTTTCCCTCTTGTGGAGCAATGCACTTAATATGAATGGTAAGAGTGTCCAAATATTGTGTTAGATAATCCATGGATGCAAAAACAATATTCTTACCATGTTTTAAGAGTAATATGATGCATATGTATATGAATGATTCCTCCATAATGGTATGACACACTCCCAAGAAGAGAAATGAACCATATGTTGCATAAAGATCACCCTCCTTATACTTGGAAATCCAAGTCAAGAAGACCATAACAAATAAGATCATACCAATGTAATAGATGTTCCCATCCACTACTCCATCATTCTCACCTCCTCCTTTTCCACCAAGTGCATCAAATGTGAAGTGATCCTGGGAATACTCCATCAATAAACCCATGCTCTCAAGTGACAGCGTTGTTGGCCCATGCAAATAATCTCTTGCCAACTCATAGCTCCAGTATTTGACATGCTCCTTGTCAAAGACATCTCCCATAATGCTACTACACATAAGAAGTTCCTCCCAAGGTGGAATTACCTCTTGATCATCTAAAGCCAAGGAGTAGCCCCTTTGCACCATGATAGTGCCATCTCTTCTCCTGTAACATCATGCAAAGTGTGAAAGCAAATCTGCCCTTGCGCTCCCAAGAACAACCAAAGAAAAAAAATATTTTGCTGCCTCCTCATACTCTCATCATACAAGTCATGTGATGAAAACATAATGAATGATATGAAGATCACATCAACACCATGCATCCATACTCTTTGTTGCTCAAAGATGCAAGTATCCTGCCACATACCCTTAGAAAGAGGATGATGACCAAAACCTTTCAAGAGTAACCAGCGCAGCCAAGCCTCTTGCTCTCCAGTATCATAGATTTGAAAGTGGCTCACCAGCCTCTTGCTCTCCATCCACATCCACTCAACCAATTGTGGATGTCTCCTTCCATCCTCCATCTTGGTACTCCTCCCATGAGAGTTGCCATCATCCCAAATTAGATTCCTGTCTTTTCATTTCATGGGATTTTGTAATGCAATCTTCTCAAGGATCAATTTGATCCCATAAGGACCCAAATAGGTGGTAGGAAAAAACCTCCCATCATGATGTGTATGGCTCAAGAAATGTCCAACACAATCATGAGAGATGTTATCCATCCTAAGATGTCCTCCATCATCTATCTACTCCTCCTTGAACCCATGAAGATCTAAGTGTGAGAAGGGAAGAAAAACCTTGCACTCCATGATGTGTTGAAGTGAACCTCTAATGAAATCTCTCCATAAGATCTCCCTCTCATCAATATTCCTCCAAAACCAATGAGGTCTTGGATCTGTTGAAAGTAGAAGTTTCTCTTTGAGCTAAGAGGTGCCCATTGAGAAAGGGTCATCTAGAAAGGAGAAAGGGTTTCTCACTTCAATATGTCTACTATCTTTCATCCTTCCCTTCGGGTATTCAAACCCCAACCTCAAGTGTGATATGCAATCCAGCAATGACTCATGAGGATGATGGTTTATTTCTTCCTTGAATGTCTCCATGTTGCACAACGCAGTGTAATCTTGCTGCTCTAGGTTAGCAATGTATGTTGATTCTTGGTCATTTAAACATGAGTTTCCACAATCCTCAAAAATATTTTTTGAAATAGAAAGTGGAACTTCATTCATACCTTGATGGAACTTGGGATCTCCTTGTATGGCTGCAATAGTTCTTTCCTCCAATGAAATGGCTGCCCCATTTGCATATGTAGAAGGCTGCTCTTCCAAGGCTGTGACAGCGCTGGTACAAGTCTCCTCCCATGGTGGTGTGGGATTTTTCTCCTCTGATCTATCAAAGGTTCTAACCAACCTTTGAGTGAACTCTACAAAAATATTCACCCTTGCATGGCTCAAGTGGCTGAACCACCAAACATTGGCTTCACACTCCAAGTGTAGTGCTGCAACTTCTACTGCCTCCCTTTCTACCACTGGATGTAGTATGAAGAATGCCTCAAGATTTCTTGCCCAAGCTCTTGCTGTAGAAGATCCATCATATGTAGGCCATAGAAACCTATTACCTTTGATTCCTCTCTTGTTGCAGGACCTCCTCTCTTCCTTCAACTAAATGAACTACAGAAGAGCTAGAGTCTCCTTGAAGGCTCTAGGTTGAGATTTGTACTCAACAAGGTACTTACTTAGAATAAAATGATCCAAGTATCTTCTATGCTCATTGTCTTCTTCTTGATGAGAATAGGAAGTGCATGGGCCTTCCTCTTCTCCTTCTTCCATCTTCTCGACCTCCTTGGAGAGGTCCTTTCTGGATTTAAAAACTGATGAGAGAAAGCTCATCCTCTTCATCATATTGATCTCCTCAATCAAACTCACAGGCTGAGCCAAAGATCATGCTTTGATACCACTGTAATATCCCAAAATAGGGAAAATCTACACTATCGAGAATATATGAAGATATTCTAAATGTGGAGATCCATCAATATGTAAACACAACAATGGAGTAGCAGTGATAAATCAACTCATGGAATGTGAGAAAGATTGATAGCCATATTATTAGGTTATATAAGCAACAAATGTATACAAGATCTTGAGGAAAGTGTTACTCAATATAGGCAATGATCAGCCTCAAGAAACAAGTACATAAATCATGACAAAACACTGCTACACAAGTGTGCACAAGCTATGACTGCATAGTTTTGTAAGAGAAACTACATACTAACATATGTAAAATACATAGATATACAATTTTATGGCCCATAAAACATTGGGAGTGAAGATCTCAACTCCCAAAGACTACCTCAAGTCAATCCTGGAAGGATTGGCTAAAATATACAAAATTTGCAAAATGCCAGAGTTGCAAGGTAGCAGCTGCAACTCAAAAACTGGAAATGGATGGAGAAAGTTGAAGATGCTGCATTAGATAAAATACCTTCTTCAATGGATCTTCCAAGTGAGAGGCCGACCCTATCACTGAAGATCTCACCCTCTCAACAATTTGCAAACCCCTACTGCAAATGATCACTGGAAATAACGCAGTCTCTGGTGGATATTGGGTTGTAGGAGTAAGGGAATGAGTTGGCCCAATATCTGCGATAAGCTTTGAAACCTTCCTCGCCAACCTTCCAAAGGAATGGAAGCTCCCTCCTC
>CM076578.1:704596062-704781776 GCA_034641835.2 Pinus albicaulis
CAAGAGGCCTATCTTGGAAGGAGGAGGATTCCTAAATAGGAGATCCTTGTGCTAAGCAGCACTTCAATTCTGCTAAACAGCAGAGACTACACAAAGTCTGAATAGACCAAGAAATCAACAATACATAACATGAGTAACAATGGCTGCCTTGCCCTCCTTTTAAACAAGTGAGAACTCTCTCCCCATGGGTCCCACTCCTTAGGGTTTCCTCCACCAAGGAAAATTCCTCCCATTCACATTGCGTTGTTTCTCTAAGTGTTCTCCACCTCCTATCCCAGCACTGTTGACTTGGTCAAACTTGACCTTGTCCACTTGCAAATGATCCTGTTCACACATGAGGGTGTGAAAACCAACTCCAATGGCGATCCCCTTTCATAATATGAGGGATTTTATTTATATTTTTATTATGCATGGGCCTCCTTAACCATTTATTCTCCTCCTAAGTGAAATCAGCAAAAAATAATATTACAATTTGCTGCATGCAAATTTTGGAATATTACAGAAACATCGAGTATGATGGTTTCCTACACAAATATGGAAACTATGACAAATGTGTCTAGGTTTTCTTCTCAGGTTGATGTGTATTTTAGGGAAATACCTCCTAAATGTTAGTAATTCGGGACATTGGTTTATGATATGGTCTAGTTCGTTGCATAAAGCATGCGTGGAGGTATGTTGGGGTGTCCCTGATTCTGGTTGTCTCCATGTATGGCAGGAGGTTGAGTGAGAGGGGTATGAGCATGAAGCTTGTTCCTCTCGAATATAAAATATTTTTTTGGATCCATCATCAATCAATGGCATGGAATGTACTAATGGAGCTCGAGCATTGGCTTGTATGAGTGCACTCAATGCATATCGATATTGTGGGATTTTGAGGTAGTGATGAGTGTAATTCTTGTATTTTGCACATATAGAGCATGCATAATTAGTGCACAATGCCTTGTTATGCATTGGTGTGGTATTTTCTCCAGTCGGTGGAGGAGGGTTCACTAGCACTTGTGGGGCATGCAAAAGAGCTTTTAACTCATCTAACTCGGGGAAAATATTGGCAGGGTGCCCAACTAATTCACACAAAGAATAGGGTGGAAATACCCTAGAGGAGGAAACATTTGAATCTTCCACCTTCTTTCCTTTTCTCTTATCCCTCTTACTGGCACTAACTAGTGTTGATGTAGGGTTTGTTTGAGTTGGAGCAGCCTCCTGAGGAGGTACTACAGGAATGATGCTTGTTGATGTGATAACTGAATTTTTCAACATGGCCTGAGGGGTCAGATACCAGACCAATTTTGTGAGAGCCATATTTCGCAACGTAAGTGTTTCCATGACTTCGTTCAAGACAAAACCAGGTGGAGGGTATAAGAAGGGAGTTTGAGTAATAGCATATGGTAGGAATGTAGAGTCAACTGTTGGAACACTCATGGTGTCTGGAATCGGTTCCTGACGTAGTGGGGTATTTAATGAACTCATCATGCACACTAGAGCTCATGTGGTTGCTAGAATATCTTCGAGTAATTGGGGGTCTCCAAGATATGTAGCGAGGAGGGTTGATGGTTTAAATTGTCTAGGCTCGAATTCAGTATAGGTTTTGGTCAACTCAGAAGAAGATCCTACGAAAGGTAGCACACCATCTGGGGCGATTAATCTCTTCTTCTCATAGTATGTAAGTTGGCAAAGTGTTATGATTTTTTCCTCATGGGGGAACATCATAATTTTGAATACGGAGGATGCCACTATTGTCACTGTATACATATAACTTCGGCCAAGAAAGATAATATAATCCAAAAGTGCGTCGACGACTTCAATGAGCACAGTTTCACCGATGAATTGTACTGAAACGTCGTGGAACAGGCCTATGGGGGTTGATGGATGCCTGTCATATGCTCTGAGTGTGATTTTATATGGTTTACGATATGAAGATCCAAGTTTACACCAATTTTTTTGGACATAATACATGTGGATGCTCCTTCACCAACGATGCAGTGGTGAATGGTAATATTTTGGATTGTGATTGAGATTTGGAAAGAGACTAACGATGGAATACGCAGGGCAACATTATCCAAGTCGAAATCTAGTAGGAAAGAATCGACAGGGTTGATTGTGCCTAGTGGTAAAATTAGGGCTTTCCATTGGGTTGAGCATGTCTGCAAGACTTCCAATGCTGACATAGCTGATGGAGATTGGGCTAAGTCATCAACTATATTGTAGCTATGAGCAGCCTTGGAGTCATGTCATGTTTGTCGCAAAGGCCAATGGGATCTATAGGGTGTCGAGGGATAGCCAATGGTGTTATAGGCATTGAAGTGGTCGAGGTAGATGGGTTGGTATATGGGGGGATTTCGTAATTTCTATTTCGTGTCTACAAGAGAATGTCTTCCCCTGCCATGTAAATGTCGTGACTATATTTATTTTTTCAATTCCCTCCAAGGAGTTTCATGTTGTTGGGAGGGATCTAGGTGAGTATTAACCATTCCTTGATGGGGGAAGGGGTTTTGCATTACTGGAGTTTGTTGGTTTTTCCCTCCCTACCCCCTATTATATTTCATCCATTCAACTCAGGGAATTGAGGATAATGATGGGTATAATGGTTGTATTCCCTGTAGATTTCACAAGCGTGATTAGTCCATAGACTTGTGTTGTTGTTTTGCCTCTTTAGGTTTTTATTGGTTTGTTGCTAGTTTTGATTTTGGTTGGTGTTGCACCCAAACAGTTTCCACAAAGGTTGTTGCTGATTTCCACGCCCTATAGAAATTATCCAAAGGGATTTAATATGATATTGTAATGTACTAAAACAAGATATTGAATTCTTCTACAAATTTTGGAAACCAAATACGATCACACAATCACATAACAAGCAAGCGAAAGAATCAACCAATCGCACAACACAAGATGTGTCTGGGGACAACAACTCACCAAAAACTTCTCAAAACCTCACTATCTGTATATTGCATATGGTCAAGATCATGAAACAATGCAATGATTTTCTCTCACTGAGAAACTTTTTCACTTTGCTGAGTGTCTCACTCTAATCTCTGGCTTGATCTAAGCAAGTTTGGTCCAATATTTAACCTTTTTCTTTCCTAGTCCTGGCTTGCCTTCCTTATGCATTCCTGGGCTAATTGAACCCCTATTCATTAGGAAAATACCAAATAATGATTGTGAAATTCATCTAAGGCTTCCTGATGACCTCGTGCATGATGTGTACAATTTTCTAATTATACAACTGATAATTATCTTCCCTTTAATTTCAATCTCAACTGGGCCTTTGCCATAATTGACATGCAAAAACTATTTATAGTGAATTATCAATTAACGGATTGATCACTACTTGTGAACTAAATCAGATTTAATTCACTGGACCTATCACTATCTCATCTCTTAGTTAGAACTAGTTAAATTTATTTTAACGCAGATACTTGGGTTAACTAATTGCAACTCACAAATAATTATTGGACCCCCTAAAAATAGGAAAATCCTCTACTGCATCCTCTTAGACCCCCAACTTGAATTTACTAAGATAACTCAATTTCTCTTCCAATTTAATTAAGGGAAAATTAAATCAAAAGCCTCTATGGTGTCATTTACGGGTTCCATTTTCAAGGTGTCATTTCTTCATGCCATTTTCAATATTTCTTGTTGCCAATTTCAACACCCCCCTAGCTAGGTTATCCCTTTGACTTGCTATTTTATTTTTTCTTAGAGTAATTGGTTGGGTTAGTTGTGTTAGGTTGTCTAGATCATTGTTGTTGTTGAGCAAGAGAGAGTTTCACTAGATTAACCACTACATTAGCCTGTGCTGGTGGGTTATTTTGTTGAGGTGTGGGGAAAGGGAAATATGGATTTCCTTGTCCCTGGATAGTATATGAGTTCTTGGAAGGGGGAATTACTTCCACATTCCTAGGGGGGTATTGGTTTCCCTGTGGGGGATTTTATGGACCACCCTACATGGGAGGGTATTGGCCACCCTACATGGGATGGTATTGGTTAACATGCATAGAAAAATTCAGCATATGCATAGGTTGACTAGGGTAATATCTGGTATGTTTTTGTGTTCGTGTTGCAGGTGTAGCACCAAATGGATGGCAATTGTACGAATATACAGGATACTAATAGGTATTGTCGGGTTGGCTTTGGGTTATGGAGCCAATTAATCCATTGGTAACATTAAATGCGCCTTGTGTCTCTTGTTTAAAATTTTATAGGTGGGGGGCATCTGGAAGGAGATGATAGAGGTATCCAGACTGTGGGTATATGAGATCTATTTGTTGAGCTTTGTTGATGGATTTTTCATCGTTTTATGGGGATGATTTTTCCACGTCTTTTGATATTTCTTATGTGAGAGATCTAAAAAACAAGTCAAGGAGGATTTTGGATCTAAATGTGCTTTGCACACACTATGATGTTTCTACCATTCCTGGATGTGGCCCGATATGTGCATAGTAGGTATTTTTTTGAAATGGGTAAGGAGTTCCAGTCCCGAGTCCTGAAGGACCGGGAGTTGGAGGAATGTGAGGAAAGTGGTGGCTAGAGAACCAAAATTTCCATGAGTCCTAGAGGGTTTACCTACATACCATTTTGTTGCAGCCCTTGCCAAGGTGCGTTGAAACAATCTTAGGTGAATAATATCTTCTGTGATATTGTTAGATGAACACCAAAGGTGAAAGGTCATGACATGATTTATGGGGTCTTCTCCTTGTTTCCCTTTGGATTTTGGCACATCCAAAGGTAATTTGATTAACATGGGAGGCCAATTTGGGTCATGTGCGATAGGATCATTAGTTAACTGACTTAAATCAGGTAGATTTAAGGAAGCTAAAAATGGGACCTGAAAATTTTTCACCATCGCAAAACAATTTTGAGTAGCTATATGTAAAGGGGTCCCTTGTGGGAAAGTGTCAGGGTGACTATCCTGCTGGGTGCCCTATGGAATTTCTGGAGGATGGTGTGTGGGCTTCCCAAAGGGGTAGCATGTGGGGACCCTTGTGGGGTCGTAAAATGGGTGCCTTGACGGGGGGGTCCCGGGTAAAGTTGCACCGATAAAGGAAGATCTTATAATGGTGGATGTATGGTGTCTTCTACACATAAATGGAAAGAGACCTGACATACCTCCCAGTAATGGGGGAATTTTTGAAAACGTCTATATCAGTGAGGAGTTGTGGGGTCCCCTTTGGTGTCAAGTAGAGTGTGTGTTACTTGGTGTGACGAGGGAAGGAGATATGTATCAAAGCAAGTAAAACACATAGATAAAACAAAGAGAAAATAAAATGATTACTTTCCCATTAACTTGTGCTATGTGATCAATCAAACAAAAAATGGTTTTCGTTTCTTTTCGTGTATGATAAAAGATCATATGAAGACCTAATTGTCCTTGCAACTCTCAAAGTAATTGGGCCTTGCCAAGATATCTTTTAGTGGGTACTATGACAACATCCCGAAAGAACTAGCGACACTTTCAAAGAGCCGAAGAATCAACCAAGGTAACAGAAGAAGATTTAGTGTTGCCTACACCTCCACTAATAGGAATGGATGCCCTAATTTTGGTCACTAAGAAACCTTCATCGCACGTGAATAGTCAAGTCTTTATCTTATTGGTAGTCAATTACCAGTATCGAGCACTAGACGGGGCGGGTAGCCCCGAATAGCATCGCACACACTAGAGCTAAGCCAAACCCCCTCTGAATCGGGTCTTTGACGTGCTTGGATAGTCTTTTCCGTGGGATGATGAAGGATTTTAAGCACCCTAAAATTCGACTTCTATGTTTCAAAAATGTAAAATTACCATGCTGACTTATGGGATGCCTACCCTCAATGGTCCTAACTTGAACTATACATTCTTTTGTGGCCCTTGTGGGGATATTTAGTTGGTTCAAGTTATGGTTTCTTTTAGGAGAATTTATTTTCCTAGGGTTTGAGATGGTAACCAAAATTAAGCTAAGTATAAAAAGCTCTAGAAACTGGATTCCTTTGTTGAAATTGACAACAAGACACATTGAAAATGGCATCCAGAAATGGCACCATAGGAGGCTTCATATTTAATTTCCCCTTAATTTAATTAGAAGAGAAATTGTAATATCATCATGAAAACTTGTATTGGTTAACACGAGTGTTTCGTAGAGCAATGAAAGATGTTTCATAGTTCCATCAAAGATGTGCAAATGGAGAATTTCTACGTAAATTTGCAATAAAAATATTTGGTTCTATGTAAATTTGCAATAAAAAATAATTTGTTGTATTTGGAAAATGTTTGATTTATTAGATCTCGTGTAAAAAAAATAATAGAGTCTCTCATAAAAGATAAGGTTGGTTAGTTTTGATTAAGTCCATTCTCGTTGTGGTTATTTCATTTGGTTTGGTTGTTAATATTGCGAACAATATGAGGGATTTATTGATTTTATATTTCATTTTTTAATATGAAAAAGAAGTATAATTTTTATTATTTTTAAAAATATTTTAATATAAAATTTAAATAAATTATTTGAATATTTATATTAAATAATTGCATGGGATTGTAGCAAACCCATTTTTTTGAAGTGGCAAGCTCCCGACCTCCCATTTCCTTCTGCTCGATTTGTCGATATATTGGAGATTCCAAGCTTGTTATTCAACAAGTGTCCAAATATGGGAAGAATGAGAAGTAATTTCGTAGGATTCATCTTATTTCATTATGGACTCTACAAGTGGTGTTATGGCGAGGTAAGCTCACTATCATGAATGGATCGAGTTTAAGCTTAAAGAGCAAATGGGATGGTTTATATGGGAAGTTCTGGGGCTCCAAAATTTAGTGAACGAGAATTAGTCAAGCTCGTTACTATCTCTGGATTTGGCTTAATATGATGGAGAATTCTCTGAGAGGTAGGGAGGAGGACTTCGACTCAACCCTTGCGAAATTGGCAGAATTATTTGAGTTTATTATATCTTTAATCACATGTCACGCGGAGTTATTCTTGGTAGGAGCGAGGGCTCACGTTGGATTAATTTGCTAGAACTTAAAATTGACAAGCTTCAGCTAGCCATGGAGATGGTGGAATTTTCTTTGGATAACCTGCGAAGGGCAGAACAGCGAGGTGCAGAGGATGAGGTTCCCTTGTTAGATAGTAACGAGAAGCGGATAGATCTAGGGTCGCTCAATGAAGACTCATTTGGAGGCCGTGATGGCGAAATCAATGTCCCAACAGGCACACAATAAGGTCCTGGCGGTAGAAGAAGAAGCAAAGGGGAACCAGGTCATGGGGGTTATGTAATTTCTCTATTTTAGAATTTAACTATGTTATGTAGATATCTAGTATTTGGAGGAGTTTTACGGAGAACTTATGGAATTAGTGAGTTTAGTACAGTTAGTTACAAAATAGAGGACATGGCTAGACTTATCTAGACATTTTGGAACACATGGCCATTTCACATAAAATATGTAAAACTATTGGCCTTCAAACAAATTTCTAATTTTCTTAATAGAATGAAAACTATTTTAAAAAAAAAAATTATTAAAAAGAACACTTTAATATTGACCACAATAAAACATTTGATCAAAAGTAGAAAAAATAAAAAATAAATTGTGTAATTTTTTTAATTTTTAATATAAAAATTACATTTAACTTTTATATTATAATAATAATAATTTAATGTGGATGATACATAAAATATTTTAATATGTGGAGTTAAGTAATATTTGTATATATTTGCACAGGGGACATAGAACAGATGGTGATAAAATGGTTTGTTAAGGTACTTTGTGGTGAAAAGGTCACTTATTCAAAACTTGTGGCCAAAAATTCAACAATGCTATGGGCCAGTGTTGCCTAGGACAGGGGTTCCCAAGACTCTGAGTCATCATTGCCCAACACAAGCGTACATGACGAAGTGCAGATGTGTGTACCCCAAAAGTGCGACAATGGCATGATGGGTGGGCACGCTCCTAGACATACGATGGGCGAGTCATAGCGGCGGGCGTGCTCGGGCGACTCGCATAGCGGGCGCTCTAGTCAACACGATTGGACACACATGACGAACACAGGCAAGGGCGTGACAAGGTGCACACTTAGCGGACGAGTGCGTAGGCGAAGTGGAAAATCAGCTAAGTGTTGAGAAGGGAGACCACATGACTTATACCATTGGGTAGTGAACACTTTTGTTGGGCAGACATATGAAGTGGGGTTGTCATGTAATATTGGAGTGGGTTAGCCAATGGTCAAAGCCCCACCAAATGACATTACCATGGAGTGTCCACCATATATATAAGATGGTAGAGAAGTTTGGAAATATCATCGAACAACTTGACATAAACACAACAATTGCAATGCGAAGGTCGGGTGAACCGGCGGATGAGCCCGCGACACAAGCAGAATTGTGCAGCAATCGGGTAGAGTTGGGCAAAGCTCGGGTGTGGCAGTTTGAGTGGAGTCAGGTTCGACAAAACGCAGTAGCAATAGCGCAGGAGGAGTTAGGTGCAACAGGTCAGAATTACGTGCAAGGTGTAGCGGCCTTGGGAAAAGTTCGGTGCAGGTGAACCAAGTGTGTGCAGACTCGGGTGAGTTGTGTAGCAAATCAGGCAGACCCCAACCTGCATGAAAACAGGGTCACTGTGGGTAGAAATGTGTGCAGTTGGGCCACATCGTGCACAGTTCATGTTGTAAACTTGCATAAACAGGTTTTCAACAAAAAGTTGCCCAGATATTGATAGCAATGAAAATTTATATGTTATTATAGATTTGTCATATATGTTTATTGGTTTGGTCTCTAGCATAATCTGTTACTATTGTTGTTATTTTTATTCCACATAGATAACGTTTTAACGAAGAAAAGAACAAGTAATAATATTTGGAGGCGTAGTCCGGAAAATATGATGAAAAAAACTAAGTATGGATATTTAGCCAATGCTGCACTAATCGCAAATGAGAGGAACGGGCTTGAGGGCATGACAGATGGTATTAGAGCCAGTATGAAAGTATGCAGAGATCAGGTATGTATGGAGATCAATGTTTCAGAAAGAAAAGAGTGGCTGCATAGCTTGGGGTTTCTTGACTTATGATATTCTAGGCAGGAACATCCAAGCTTGGTGGACACTTGTGCCACACATAATTTTATGATGATCAAGTTAGCGAAGGAAGTTGGGCTGCAGATTATTCCCAAGGATGTGGAGGTCAAGGTAGTGAACTCTAGGAGTAAAGTGTCAGGATTGGCCAACGATGTGTCGGTCTGAATTGCTGATTGGTAGGGTTTTTTTGGACTTCACAGTGATGGAGATGAAAAACTTTGACATGATATTGGTGTAGGATTTTCTGAGGGAAATAGAGCAATTTTTGCGCTATTTTGTGATGAGATAGTGTTTTTTGGAGACTCACGGACGTGGACTATACCTACCCACTAGCAGCGTAGGGAAGTGATGGTGCATCGTGTTTATGCACTAAGTACGAGTAGGGCATTGAAGGACCTAGAGATCGAGACATTTGTGACAGTTATTTGAGGAGTCGAGGATGATGATGGAGTGGGGACGCCTATTCCTGCTGAGATTTTCGATGTATTGAAGAAAAATGCAGATTTGTTGCCTGATGATCTACCAAAAGTACTACCACCGAGATGTGCAGTGGATCATAACATTGAGCTAGAGCCTGGGAAGCAACCCCCAACCAAAGCTCCTTATCGATTTTTAGGGCCAAAGTTGGAGGATTTGAAGAAGCAAAAAAAGGAATTATCCAAGGTAGTTTTCATACGACCTTCAAGGTCCCTATATGGTGCGCTAGTATTATTCCAGAGGAAGAAAGATACAAATGAATTGAGGATGTGCTATGATTATCGTGCACTGAATAAGAAGACGATAAAGAACACGTATCCTTTTCCACATGCAACAGACTGTTTTGACAAGCTTGTGAAAGGCAAAGTGTTTTCGAAGTTGGACTTGAGACATGGATATTATTAGGTGTGGATAGCTGAGGGAGACGAGAATAAGACCACAATAATGACAAGATATGGGAATTTTGAGTTTCTTGTCATGCCCTTCGGGTTGTGCAATGCTCCTGCCATGTTCTGCACATTGATGAATGATGTACTTCGTCCATACCTTGATACATTTGTTGTTGTATACTTGGATGACATTGTGATTTTTAGTGATAACATGGAGGATCATAAGAGGCACCTGACCTTGTTCTTCGAGGCACTGAGGACAAATCAATTGTACTTGAAGAAGTCAAAGTGCATGTTTTCCCAAACCGAGATCCTGTTCTTGGACACATTGTGAGTCAAGGTCACATACGAATGGAGCCAAGCAAAGTGTAGGCGATTGAGGATTGGGCTGAATCGAAGAATGTCCATGATATGAGAGTTTTATTGGGGATGACAAACTACCAACGAAAGTTTGTAGGTGGGTATTCCAAGATAACTGCACCACTGATAGACTTTTTGAAGGAAAAGCGATGGAATTTGACAAAGAAGTGTCATGAAGTGTTGAGATTCAACAAGATGATGAGCTTAGTGAAAAGTAAGCACCTTCACTAAGTGGGGCCGGCAGGTTATTTTTAGGTGTATGTCTATTTTTAGACATGGTGAGCATATTCTATAAGTTGCAGGATGCTATTTGTAGATGGTTGGTCAAATGCTATCAGTATTAATAAATTTCTACATGGTATCAGAGCAGTATTGATCACTGGAGATTGCAATTGTGAATAATTACTGAGTTTTGCGCTGGTGGACAATTCGAATTTGCTGTAGAAATTTCTTGGTGCGACAGTTGAGTATTCATTGAAATGTATTTCAATGGGTTGCGATTGGAGTATGTCCTTAAGGGTAGCTCGAATTACATAGCCTAGAAGGATAGGATGGAGGCGATGCTTGAATATAATGGGCTCAAGGAGTTCATCGATAGCGATGTTCCTAAGCCTGCTTTTAGCGATGCTACAAGACTTGACGCATGGAAAAAGAAGGTAGCAAAGACAAGAAGAATTCTGTTGGAAGGTGTGAAGGACCATATTGTGTCAAGAATTCACGCGAAAGCCACTCCATTTGCAATGTGGAAGGCTTTGACATATCTTTTCCAAAGCAGCAGCGACCATAGGAAGTTGGCGCTGAAAGATAAGCTCAGAAAAATAAAAATGGAGAAGGGCGACAGTATTCCAAAATATCTCAGGAAGTTTTTCCACTGTAGTGATGAACTTGGAAGTGTGGGGATTATTGTTGATGATGATGACTTGGTGAGATTGTCTCTCCTTGGACTTTCGAAGAGTTGGAATAGCTACGAAGACTCTGTCAATGGATGGGAGAAACTACCAGGTTGGGAGAGACTTTGGTCAGATCTTGTGCAGGAGGAGATAAGGAGAAGTACTAGGGATGGCTCTTCATCGAAGAATGATGATGAATAAAATTGCGCTTTGGCTTCCAAAGCAAGGAAAGGAAAGGGGAAGAAATCCCATCCAAAATCCGAAGCTAAAGGCAAGAAGCTGGATTTGTCCAAAGTGAAGTGTTTTCACTCTCATGAACATGGGCAGCTCGCCACTAACTTCCCATAGAAAAAGAAGAACAAGAAGGTTGTTGGAGTTGCAGTTGGAGAGGCCTTAGCCTCGCAATTTGAACTTGATTTCTCTTTGATCGCATGCTTGGTTTCAAGCTCAATGGCATCGGTGTGGTATCTTATAGTGGTGCGCCTTTCCATATGACGGGAGACAAGGAGTTGTTTAGTGACTTGGAGGAGAAGGATCTCCAAATGCATATAGAAATGGGCGATGATGGTAGATACAGTGCTACCGGCATTGGAACCATTACCTTTGAGAGGGAGTCAGGTAAACCATTTATGTTGAAAGATGTTATGCATGTCCCAGGTTTGAAGAATAACTTGGTCTCGGTCGCAATGTTGGAAGACAGAGGTTATGACGTTGTTATCAGCAAGGGAAAAGCTTTCCCGCGACATAAAATAACGGGTCAAACCAAGAGGATAAGGATTTGAGTTAAGAATATTTACAAGCTGGAGGTAGATGGTTGCGTTGCAATGATGGACAAAGCAGAAGAAGTGGTGATTCGGGATGAGGGCGAATTATGGCACAGGAGATTGGGCCATCTTCACCATGGCACCTTGAAGATCTTGCAGCAGATTTCTACTGGACTTCCCAAGGGCACCCTTGCGCAGTCAGATCAGTGCAAGGGATGTACTATGGGTAAGTTTGTGAAGACCACCTTTCATGAGAAGGAGAACCATGCTTCGGTGATCTCAGAGAGTTCACATAGACATGTGTGGACCTTTCTCGGTTGCTTCAACAACAAAACACAGGCATTATGTTATATTTTTTTATGGCTATTCTCATAGATGCTAGATCTTCTTCATGCATAAGAAGAGTGAAACATTCTCAAAATTCTGTGAGTTTAAAGCATTGGTGGAGAAGGAGTTGGGGAAGCAAGTTAAGGCTCTACGGAGCGATAATGGTGGTGAATATATCTCGAACAAATTCAAAGACTTTGTAGCAAAGAAGGAATTCGAAGAGAACTCATAGCACCTCATAACCCATAACAAAATGGGGTCGCAAAGAGGAAGAATAGAACGATTGTGGGTATTGCATGAGCTATGTTGCATGACCAGGGCCTACCAATGCACTTGTGGGTGGAAGCATGTAACACTGTGGTTTATGTGCAAAACCGTTGCCCTCATAGAGTACTTGGCATGAGTACACCTGAAGAAGCTTTTACTAGTAAGAAGCCTGATATTTCTCATTTGAAGATTTTTGGCTCATCTATTTACATTCATGTGACAAAGGACGCCAGGAAGAAGCTGGAGCCGATTGCAGAAGTTGGGATATTTGTGGGGTACACAGAAACACCCCATAATTATCGTGTGTATTTTCCAAACAGTCGAATGACTATGGTGCGACGGGATATAAAATTCAATGAGGTGAAAGCCATGAAGTTGTCTCTTGAGAGGGAGCTACACTTACATGCAGAGGAGGAACTTATTGTTCCCAAAGATGAGCCTCTAGATGTGGATCAGCCACATCAGAACAGACAGAAAGCGTACCACAGAAGCTGAGAGACTGAAGCTTGATGTGGCACAGAATGTAGGAGTCCCTACATCATAGCGCAGACAGAGACAATCACCTTAACGATTTACTGGATACATGGATCTTATGACCAATTGTGTCGTGACTGAGCCATCTTCTTTTGAAGAAGCAGCGCAGGAGCCCACATGGGTAGATGCCATGGTGGAGGAGTATGGCTCCATTTTCAGAAAAAATGCTTGGGAAATTGTTCCAAGGGCGGTGGGTAAATCAGTGGTAGATTCGAAATGGATATACAAAATAAAGCAAGCTGCTGATGGGAGCATCAAGAAGTATAAGGCAAGATTTGTTGCTAGAGGCTTCTCACAGATCGAGGGGATTGATTATGAAGAAACCTTTTCACCTGTCATACAGTATTCTTCCATAAGGACCATCCTTGCTCTCTCAGTGTAGATGGGTTGGCACATTCATCAGATGGATGTGAAGATTGTGTCCCTTAATGGGATCATTGAGGAAGAGGTGTACATTGAGAAGCCTGAAGGATTTGAGATCTTCAGCAGCAAGTCGCATGTGTGTAGACTCAAAAGAGCGTTGTATGGGCTGAAGCAAGCACCACGTGCTTGGTACACACGGATCGACAGCTATTTCACTGGACTTGGCTTCACCAAGAGTGAGGCAGATGCAAACCTATACCAAATTGTGGTGGAGGGTAAGCTTTTAATCATTGTTCTTTATGTTGATGATTTAATACTAATGGGTGATGAGTAGTTGATACACTCATGCAAGGCAGATCTTGCAAAAGAGTTTGAGATTAAGGATTTGGGCCTCCTTCATTATTTCCTTGGATTGGAAATATGGTAGTGAGAAGGTGAACTGTTTGTGTCTCAAGGCAAGTATGCTCGAGAGATACTTGGTAAGTTTCACATGGAGGATTGCAATCCCATGGATACTCCTCTTATAAGAAATTGGAGGAAAGAGGATGCTACATCGGCAGAGGTAGTGGATGCCATTGTTTATCGACAGTTGGTGGGTTCACTCATGTATTTAGTTGATACAAGACCGAACATATGCTATGCGGTGAACCAGCTTTCACAAGAGATGGTTAAGCCTACCAAGCTCTTTTGGAAGGCAGGAAAGCATGTCCTGAGGTATCTCAGGGGCACATCTGATTATGGCTTATGGTACAAACAAACGGATGAGGTGAAGTTGCATGGCTTCATAGATGCAGATTGGGCAGGCAGCCCAACAGATAGAAATAGCAGATCAGGAGGGGGTTTTAGTATTGGATCTACAACAGTTTCTTGGTACAGTAGGAAATAAATATCTGTGGTACTCAGTTTAGCGGAAGCAAAATACATGGCAGAAAGTCAAGCTGCATGTGAGACTATCTGAATGAGGAAGATCCTGGTTGGTTTGTTCATTTCACATTTAGTTCCTACAGTGATACATTGTGATAATCAGAGTTTCATTAAACTCTTGATTAATCCTGTGTTTCATGATATATCTAAACATATTGATATCCGGTATCATCATATCAGAGATTGTGCACAACGGAAGATCATGTTGCTTCAGTACATTCCTATGGAAGATCAGGATGCAGAAATTCTGACGAAGGTGCTCGACAAGAGAAAATTCGAATACCTTAGAGGTAGGATCAGGGTGAAGGATAATCCCTATCTTGTTGAGAGGGAGTGTTGAGATTCAACAAGATGACGAGCTTAGTGAAAAGTAAGCACCTTCACTAAGTGGGGCCCGCAGGCTATTTTTAGGTGTATGTATATTTTTAGACATGGTGAGCATATTCTATAAGTTGCAGGATGCTATTTGTAGATGGTTGGTCAAATGTGAAAAATAGATGAAATTATATTTTTAGAATATTGGGCGAAGTCTCTTTATAGATCATCGATCTAAAAATATATGCATGTCGATTATTATTAGCTCTTAATAATAATTCGGCAATAAACATCAACTTATTCTCTTGGAGCACTTTATTTCAGTATACAGATTTGGAAAATAAGTGGGCTGAAGGAATTACACAATTCCTAGGGTTTATTGGTGGCTCATGCATGGAGGACTCTGTTAGAACTAAAGTGGAAAAGTTATGACAGAGTTGGAAGAGTAGTTTATGGGGTTGTTATTCATTTTAACTCAGTTAAGTGAGTTAAAATCAGTTGAGCTAATTGTTTCTAGTCTAACTGAAAGATACACTAGTGAGAGTTAAGTGAACTAATTAGTCAATTAATTCACAACTAATAACTCACTAACAACTGAATAGAAACAACAGTTAAATACAGTGCATGTCAGTTCCAGTGGAGACCCAGTGGAGAGATAGGTGAAAGGGTGAGATGGACTATCCTTTGTGACTATAGTGATGCATTCAATGCATCTAATACACATTGGAGTTTCCAATGAGGATTGCGCAGTCAAGGAACGGCCAATTCGAATTCATTCAGGGGTCTTCTTCAGCAGCGATTGTGCAGTGGAGGCAGGCTGTCAGGAGGCAAGAAATTGGTGCATGGAGATGCAAATTTCTACATGATAGTGTGTAATGAATCTACATTGTACTGAGAGCTTGATGTACTAAGCTTTGTATGAGATTATTACATGATTCCATTGATATACATAACATATGATAGTTGGGGTTTTTAGCTTTAAGCTTTCCCGTTAAACAACTATGTTATGTGCGACTAAATTTATTCACATGTGTTTGCAATTGCGTTTTAAATTTCCACAAGTTTAATTAGTGGAAGGATTATGTAGTTTGCAAGAAGATAAATATTGTGAGATTAGGAGGATCCGGTAATACATCTGTATTAATAAATTTCTACATGAAGCATTTGAAGAATTGAAGAGAAGGATGGTGACAATGCCGATATTGAGGCTACATGAATTTGAGAGACCATTTGAGGTCCACACTGATGCATTGAATTTTGTGATTAGAGAGGTTCTATTGTAGGATGGGCATCAAGTGGCTTATGAGAGTCAAAATTTATAGAATAGAGAGTGACATTGTCTGGTCCATGAGAAGGAGATGAATACCGTCATTCATTGCTTACATGTATGGAGACATTACTTGATTGGGAAGGCTTTTTTTGTCATTATTGACAATGTTGCAACAAGTTATTTTTCATCCAAACAAATTTGTTAGCAAAGCAAGCTCATTGACAAGACTTCTTAGCATAATTTGACATGACTCTTGAGTATAATCCAGGTAAACTCAATGTTGTTGCAGATTCCATCAGTAGAAAGGGATAGTTAACAACAATTGGGGAGGAAGAAGACTGTTCTGAGAGGATGAGGAGTAGATTAAACATGATGGATGAGATGCAAAGTAGACTTCAAGCTAGTGTGGAAACAAATATTCAGGCGAAGAACATTCTGAAGTAGGTGAAGGAGGGGAAGACACGTAAGTTTTTCTTACGGCATGGACTCTTGTTCTATGGGAACCAAATTTACATTCCGAAGTCATCTAGGCTTAGGAGGCACCTCTTGAAGGAGTGCCATGACTCACCATGGTTTGGCCACCTAGGGGAGCGTTGTTCTTTAGCATGGTTGGAGAGGGGGTACTTTTGGGAGAGGATGAGGCGAGATGTGGAGGAATATGTACATACGTGCATCATTTGTCAATAGGACAAATCAGATACTCAGAGAGAGGGAGGTTTATTGCAGCCTTTTTCAATTCTAGAGAGACCATGGATGAGTGTCTCTATGGACTCCATCACTCATTTACCGCAGATGCAGGGGTATAATGGGATTATGGATTTTGTCGATCATTTTTCCAAGTATGCCATCTTTGTCCCAACAAAGATACCATGTGGAGTCGAGAATAATGCTAAGTTATTATTCAAACATGTTGTGAAGTATTGGGGAGTACCTTTGAGTATTGTGTTTGATAGAGATCCACGCTTTACCAGGAAATTTTGGAACACATTGTTCAAGCTAGTTGGGACATACTTGCTGCAGAGATCGAGTTAACATCCGCAAGCATATGGGTAGACTGAATGGATCAACGCATTGCTCGAGGACTACTTGAGACATTATGTGACGACTGATCAGAGGAATTGGGTTGGACTATTGGATATAACTCAGTTTAGCTATAACTTGCAAAAGAGTTATGCAACCAGGTATAGTCCATTTGATCTTATCAATGGAAAGATGCCAGTTGCTCCACACACAGTGCTACCAGAAGGTTTTATGAGGAGGCCTCATGCGAGGATATTCTTTACCACATGGGAGGAGGCCTTGGAGTTAGCACCAGTACACCTACATGATGTTGCAGGAAGAATGAAGAAATGGGAAGATAAGGATAGGAGGGATGCACACTTCAATGTTGGAGACATGATTTTTCTAAGGATCACCAGAGATTAGTTTCAGCCACCTAAGGGGACTGCAAGATCTTTGATGAGGAAATATGAAGGGCCATTCTAGATCAAGAACTGAGTTGGGGAAGTTGCATATGAGTTGGAGCTTTCGAACCATAAGCGTTTGAAACATCCTGTGTTCCATATCATTCAGATGAATAAATGTAGACTTGATGTCGATCATCCTAAGTGGGCAAAACCACCAAGGGTACCAGCTATGATAGTGGATAGACCAAACTTGATTTTGGAGAAGATCCTTGATCTTCTTACTACAGGTGTCGAGAGTGCAGCACGAAGGGAGTTCTTCGTTAAATAGAAGGATGCACCAGAGGAGAGTAGTCGGGAGACGGCAGATTCGTTGTGAAGATGGAAAAATGAGATTGCAGAGTTTGATGGGCAGCTGATGAGGTCAATCGGATTGCTAAGGGAGACAATGACTCATGGTGGGGGAGGATGTCAGGACTTCGAGTTGGCATCGCCAAACATAGGTGAGTCGGGCACCCAACACGAGTGCACATGACGAAGCACGGATGTGCGTGCCCTAAAAGTGCGATGATGGTGCAGCATGTGGGCACGCTCCTAGACGTGCAATGGGATAGTCATTGCAGTGGGCACGCTCGGGAGACTCGCATAATGGCCATGCTCCTAGGTGTGTGATGGGCAAGTCATAGTAGTGGGCACGTTCAGGTGACTCGCATAACGTGTGCTGGGGGGAGTGTGTGCCTGAGTCAACACGATTGAACGCACTTAGCGAATAGAGGCAAGGGCACGATGGGGTGCACGCCCAGCGAACGAGCATGTGGGCAAAGTGGAAAATCGGCTAAGTGTTGAGACGGGCGACCACATGACTTATACTATTGGGCGGTGAACGCTTTTGTTGGGCCAACGTATGAAGTGGGCGTGTCATGTAATATTGGAGTGGGTTGGCCAAGGGTCAAAGCCCCACCAAATGAAATTACCATGGAGCGTACACCATATATATAATATGGTGGAGCATTGTGGAAATATCATCGAACAACTTGACATAAACACAACGATTGCAGTGTGAAGGTTGGGTGAGCTGGTGGATGAGCCCACAACGCGGGCAGACTCATGCAATAGTTGGGTAGAGTTGGGTAGAGCTCGGGTGTGGCAGTTCAGGTGAAGTCGAGTTCGGTAGAACACAACAAAAATAGTGCAGAGGGATTCGGGTGCGACAAGTCAGAATTGCGTGCAGGGTGTAGCGGCCTCGAGCAGAGTCGGGTGCGGGTGACACGGGTGCATGCAGACTCGGGCGAGTTGTGCAACAACTCAGGCAAACCCTGTCTCGCATGCAGACATGGTCGCTGTGGGAAGAAACACATGCAACTGGGTCACAACGTGCATGGTTCATGTTGTAAACTTGCATAAACAGGTTTTCAGCGAAATGCTGCCCAAATATTGATAGCAATGAAAATTTATATGTTACTATAAATTTGTCATACATGTTTATTGGTTTGGTCTCTAGCATAATCTGTTACTATTGTTGTTATGTTTATTCTGCATACATAATGTTTTAATGAAGAAAATAATGAGTAATAATATTTGGAGGCGTAGTCCGGAAAATATGACGAAAAAAACTAAGTATGGATATTTAGCATGTGTCGCACGACCTGCCAACTTGGGGAATGGACTTGGGGGTGTGACAGGTGCGATCCTTAGACGATTTTGATGACTTATATGCCCATATCGCGACTACTAAATGGCTTAAATTTTGCCCCTAGGTCAAGGCTACTCAAGCCATAGGTTGGGTGTGCTAGGCATCTCAATACTCACATTACATAACAAAAAAAAAGATATATTTATATATATTTAAAAATATATTAATAAAAAGCATTTTAATGTGGACAATGTAATTCATAAATAAAATATTTCAATATAAACTATGAGAAAAATAAATTCTCGTGGTTAAAATATTTCAAGAAATCTTATTGTTCTATATATATATATATATATATAGATTAAGCATGATTCAATTAAGAATAAAGAGAGATCAAATATTTGAGATGCAAAGTTTTTTACAGTTTTGCATTTTAAAATATGTTTGTTTCTCAAGAGATTTGATCTCTCTGCCCTTGTTAAATCCATGTTTGAGATGAATCCATACAAGTTAAATGGTATATAACACATTCACTTGCCTAATCAAAAGGAGTATTTTTTGTTTACCATTGTTGCTTGAAGATTATTTTTTTTCTTTTTGACTAATCAAAGACTACCCTTTATTTGTGGTTATTGTCTAAAGAAGATGATTATTTTTCTTTGGAATTTTTATTCCTAAGATAATTAAGTTTAGTGTTAAATGCAGAAATATATTCAACACCCTATAACACAACCAAACTATTGAACTGAGAGACCCATTTTACAAACAAATATGAGGGCGATGTGTAATTCCCTTTGCGAATATGAGGGCAATGTGTAATTCCATTTGCGGTCAACATATCCTTTTAAAAATAAAAATAAAATATTCTTTCACATTCACTTGCCTAATCAAAAGGAGTATTTTTTGTTTACCATTGTTGCTTGAAGATGATTTTTTTTTTCTTTTTGACTAATCAAAGACTATCCTTTATTTGTGGTTATTGTCTAAAGAAGATGATTGTTTTTCTTTTTTTCTTTTTTTGGAATTTTTATTCCTAAGATAATTAAGTTTAGTGTTAAATGCAGAAATATATTCAACACCATATAACACAACCAAACTATTGAACTGAGAGACCCATTTTACAAACAAATATGAGGGCGATGTGTAATTCCCTTTGCGAATATGAGGGCAATGTGTAATTCCATTTGCGGTCAACATATCCTTTTAAAAATAAAAATAAAATATTCTTTAAATTAAAAATAATGTCTGTAATAATAAAAAATAAAATAAAAAATACATATTTGCTTAGTTTTACTTAAAAATATTATAAAATGTAGTCTCTTTGCGCTATCCTTTTAAATTCTTTTAAAGTAATTAAAACAAAAGACAAATAAAGTTCATATAATTTATATTTTCACATTTCAATTTCAATTGGATGCACAAATAAACCATTTTAATATCCATGATGTTAATTAATTTATTTTAATATCAACTTTAAGAAAAACATAAATATATATGTATATATACTATTATAGATCCATCTTAACCATAGATTTAGCAAGATCCGAAAGGGATCAAATAGCTAGAAACCTTTTTTTATAGTACAAAACTTAAAATAATTATGTTCTTTCCCCATACATATATATATTAAATTTCATTTTTCATTTTATAAATAGATTCAACGAAATAAAATAGTTTAAACATGTAATTCTAACAAATATTTGATTATTGAAATTCATTGAGAAAACATCAGAAAAACTCTTAGAGATTCATTCTACAACTCATTGTAAAATTCATATGTGATTCCATCCATACTCAATTTGGAGATTAACCCGTGTCTTTCCTACAATTAAAATAAAATATTTTTTTATTAAAAAAATAATGTGATTGACAGTCTCGTCCCGTCAATGCCTGCTTACATCGGAGATATAGGGTCCCTCCTGGCCGCCCCTATACACTGCGGTTCAGTTGGCTTAAATCCGAGGTTATGTTTGCTGATACTACCTATCATTTTCCATTTCTCCGGTAACCTGATTTTCTCATTTTTTGCGCGTCCATTATGTGTGCTAGACATTCACCAAACCCGTTCAATTATTTTTATTTTATTTTTATTTTACATATTTAATTAGTTAGGCAAATAACAAATATCTATATGGAATTTTTTATCTTGTAATCTAGTTCAACTTCAAAAAATTAAATTAAAAAAAAAAACAAAAAAAAGCACGTATCACAATGTTGGTGGGTTTTGATTTGATTTCCTTTTTCATTTTGTATGGTTTTATTTGGAATCCCTAAAATAGCACGTATCACAATGTTGACCCATTGATTTTTAAGTAAATATATTTTGATCAAGTGTTATGTGGAGGAGTTGTGAACAACATTGTGAACTTGATATAAACTCATTTAAATTTGATTTTGACATGGCTCATGTTTAAATTATTTAATTTTTTAACATAAATTTGAAGAAGATTAAAAAGCATCCATGTTGATTTATTGGGTGAGACCATATTGCTCAGGCATGTGATTTAGTAGTTGAATTTCAGTAAATATACCTCCTATTTGTAATAACATTTAGGCGTGTGTTTGATTTTATCTGAAAAATTATAATTTTGATTTTATATAAAGAAGTATGATTAAAAATGAAGTAAATTGATTAGAAAATAATACATTTTGGTAGAATTTAGTAATTTTTTTTGGAAATTTTATGTATAGTTATCAAGCTTTAAGATTTTGGGTGTTTTTGATAGTGCTGAATTCATTTTCACAACAAAAAAATCTAAGATTCAAGCACTCCTACCAAAATATTTTTTAGAAAAAAAAATAGTTGAATTTCCTTGCCAATTTACTTAATAGGTAGATGATAGCAAAATTGGGTGCAAGTGCTAAGAAGAGCTGTTCACTCTTCCCTCTCTCAATTATTTCTTTCACCAAAGGAGTCTACTTCAAAGTCTTGCTTCCATCTTATAGAAACACTCAAATAATATGATCTTTGGGTTTTTTTTAAAAATAAAGCGCTCGTAACTATATCTCACTTTTAAAAGCCCTTTAACTATTTCTTGAACCCTTTTTGGAATATTGCACTAAAGGTAAATGAACCGATGTTTCAAACCTTTTTGAACAATATCTAAGTCTTAAACTTAAGATAATAAAACACATTTAACTTCCAACATAAGCACTTAATCAACAACACTTAACTCTCCAGGTCCACGAACCCAATATTCAATTCTCGTGTATTAAATAAATATTTAATATTATCAAAACCGCTGGGCCATACCTCACGTTAACTCCCGTGCAAGTTACCATGCGAATGTCATCAGATCTCTTGCAAATCTAATCCGACAGGAATCACATTTTTTTTCTCATAGAACTTTAACACGAAAAAAAAGTGCGAAATGGGCGGTATTGTATCGGCGACGTGGCAGAATTTAACTGGATCACATTTTATTTTTGGAAACTGCTCTTGGCCTAAATCCTACGCGATACCAGTGGTATCTCCTCACAAAAACCACTTACC
The DNA here is from genome assembly GCA_034641835.2 of Pinus albicaulis. Classification (NCBI taxonomy): domain Eukaryota; kingdom Viridiplantae; phylum Streptophyta; class Pinopsida; order Pinales; family Pinaceae; genus Pinus; species Pinus albicaulis. The sequence continues at coordinate 704,618,500 of CM076578.1, forward strand.
TCAACCTGGTATTTAACTGTTCAACTCGGAATTCTCACTGCATTTTAGTTCATTTCTTCAATTCGTCTTCTCCACTTGGCACTGCAAATCGACCTCATCGATTCAATTCAACCAAACAACGAACCCCCAGTCTTCTATCTCAACTGAGATTTCTCCAATAGGTAGAAGTTCGGCAGATGGTCTCGCTCTTCCAACAGAGTCCACTATTCGACCTTCTTCAAATTTTCTGTACAGAATAACCACATTTAATTCATTCGCTGAGAATATGAGTTCAAAGACAACCGGAGAGAAACACGGAGATTTCACACAGAATTGATTCTTTTTCAAGTTATACACAGAGTTCTCAAATCGAAGGAATGAGTCCTTAAGGAAAATTGCCAATAACACACACAGATAGCCAATGAGTCTAATATTTATTCATCAGAAAGAAATGCCTCTTGACTCAATATTTTACTGCAAAATCCCCCCTTTACTCTGTATCAGGGGTTACATTTTATAATCCTTTACATGATTGTTCGGTTCCTTCTTGAGGACCGTTTTATTCTTATTTAAAATAAAATCCTAATTACATAATATTGCTCTAATTCTATCAACAGAAACTAAATAGACTGACACGAATCAACTTTTCGACTTCTTCAGTTACTAAACTAACCCTATCTGCTCCAAGTGCAACAGACAGCCAAGGTATTGATACCTTGCTGGTACATTTCCTTGCATACTTGAACCCACCTAGTCACAACATGTGGACAATTTTCTCACATTGCTGACTAGACTCAAATGCCCCTGCATCAGTAGACAACTTATATATCTATGAATTTATCAAGAATAGAATACATTTTTTGAATTGATTAAAAATTAAGAAAATTTTTAGAAATATATTTCTACCATATATAAAACTTAAATCTGACAAGAGCTATAATGATATAAAAAAATTATTTTTAAAAAAATTAATATTATAAATTTTATTTATATTTGAATAGATATTAGTTATATTTTTTAATAAAACACACACACACACACACACATATATATATGGGAAAATACTCTTTATATTCTATATGAGAAATATATGTGTTTTGGTTCATAAGTTAGAAGCCATTATATTAAAGCTTATCATGTCATTTGTGGGAGTTGAACGTGGGAGTGGAGGTTCCAACCATTTCTCGTGGCCACCTTAGATAGATCCAATTCGCTTATATGTGTGTGTGTGTGTGTGTGTGTGTGTGAATTAACAAATTTTAGTAGTGTTACTCAACAAGGTTCAAATATCCTCAATGACATATTTACCCTTCTAAAATTACATATACTTACTATATTGTGATACAAAATATAAGTATCTATTAATTAGGTCTTTCTAGCCGAGTATGGAAGAGATGTTGTAATGTCTTGTCATGTTCTGCAAACATTTTGACTTGAATAAACTACATAAAAAAATAAAAAAATTAATAATTAAAATAAAAATGAGGTACCATTTACCATTGACAGGTATATTTTTCCCAATGAAGATCTATCTTAACTCAGGATCTACCATTAAATCTCTTGAGGTGCAAGCATATTACAGAGTAAATCCCTCTTGGCATTTGGCAAATTCGAATAAATATCTATTAATAATAAACCATAAATACATTAATATACATACATTAACATTAATACTAATATACTATTCTATTAGTATGTTATATTAATATTTCACACAAAGGAGTATCTTCATGCTAAGTCCCATCATTTCCCTGCTCAAAAGCTGGGTGTTTTCAACACTTTAACCACTCGTGCATTTAGATTTTCTGATGAATGTCACCTTGAAGATGAGAAAACTCATCTCCTTAATTTTTTCAAAAACAATGGTTATAATAAGCTTCTATAGGCTTAGGGTTTTCCTTAAAGCTAGGAGGGGTTCCAAGATTAAAAAAAAAACCCAATGATCGATTTTCTGGGGTGCACCTTCCTTTTATCCAAGGGACCACTAGCAAGATTGCAAGGATCCTAAGAAAGCATAAGGTTCCCTCTACTTTTAGGCCCCTTAACACCATTCAAAGTTCCCCAAGATATGCAAAAGACTTAGTGGACCCTAAGAATATGAAAGGTGTTTATCTAATCCCTTGTTCATGCGAGACACCCTATGTTATTGAAACTAGCCGCTCAATAAATCAGAGGATTGAAGAACATGCGACAAACATCAAACATGGGAGGACCCACTCCTCGGCATTAGCAGAACATGCAGAAAAGACAAAACAACACATTTGCAATTAAAACACCCAGGTCATTGCTAGGATAGATCATTTCCATCACCGTAAGTTTAGGGAGGCTATAGGGATTGAAAGGAGGCCAAGCAAGCTGAATAGAGACAATGGCTAAAAAATTAATAGTTATTGGATCCCTACCATTTCCTCTTAAATTTATTTATCATTATTTGTTTAAAAAAAAATTCCTCATCCTAATTTCTACGTTTTAAATTTTTATTATTTATTTGCCTTTTTTGAGTACTAATAATAGTTGATTAATTACTTTATTTTCTTCATTATTGATTTATTTATTTACTTTTACTTCATTTATTTATTTATTTTGTGGATCATTTATTATTTTTATTTATTTTTAATTTTTTAGAATTAATTGTTTTGATTATTTAAGTTTGACTCAAATATTATTTTTATTTAGGTGTTTTGATTATTTAGGTGCGAGCCAAATATTTTTTTATTTAAGTTTGACCATTTATTATTTTGATCTATTTTTAAGTTTTTAGAATTAATTATTTTGGATTATTTCCGTTTGACTCAAATATTATTTTTATTTTATTAATTATTTATTGTTTTGATTATTTAGGCTTGACCTAAATATTATTTTAATTTTAGTTATTCATTTTAATAAAATTTTCCGTTTGATTAATTATTTTCCTTAATTCATTATTAACAACTATATTTTAACCATTATTTCCTTATATTAAAATGTATTATCTTATAATGACTAAATTTTTTTCTCTTCATCTATTTAACTTGATGCCAAGATCTGGTTCTTCATATTGTCTTGAAGATGAACCACACTGGATGGTTCAAAAAGCCTCAACAAAACTCTGATAATATGATTTTTACCAAAATTTTTCTTGCTTTTCATGATATGGAACACATAAACTTAATTCAATTAATCTATTCCTTATTTAATAAATATATTTATTTAATATTAAGTATTATACATTAATTTATTAATACATTGTCATATTATTATATTACATTAACTTTTATACATTAATATATTATTATATTATATCACGATTATAACTTTAATAATAACATGTTAAGGGAGTAGTATGTTATATTAATATTAGAATCTATTATTTTATTTCTTAATATTTTATTATCAATTCATTAATATTTAAGCACTGTAATTTTTTCTTTAATTTTTACTTAGGGGTAATTTATTTTTTTGTATTTATATTATGGTTAGGGTTTCCTTTTGGGTAGATTTGTGTCTTCTTATTTCTCCTTTATTTCTTTATATTTATACATCTTCTCATGTTTTCTTTCTCCTAACCATTTTCTCCTAATGATTTTCTTCTCCTAACAGTTTTCTCTTAATGATGAATCATGTTTTGGATTTGAAAACATGAAATTCAAATGAAAAATGTGGATCTAGTTCCATATATAATTTTTTCAAATAATAAACCAATACAAAAAATATAAGATCATCTATTAACAAGAGGAGCTATAGAGCGACATGTCCTTGTCTAATGTGAAGATAGCAAGGGGATGTATATGTATTTGTTTATATTTTTATGCTTATTGTTTTGGGTAGAGAGGTGCATTCTACATCCCAGTATGAGGACCATGTGTGATTTTGTCCATGCTCAACATGGAATTGACACATGCCCCTCTTAAATTAAAAATAAAATATCCCCTAAATATAAAATCAATGTTGGTAGCCTCGAGGGTTAGCTCAATGGTCGAGCCCCGTCGTTAAAGCACCTTTTCTATGGAGAGGTCACACTTTAGTTCTCTCAACACTTTCCGGGTTAGACTCTGTGGTTGAGTTGGTAGAAAGTGATCCCTTTGGATGGATCTGTCCGGTATAAATATTTCATGGGCGTAGTGATCACATATCTCTAAGGTAACTGAACCACATAGGAAAAAAACAATGTTGGAAAGAGTCAATCTCGCCAGCTATAGAGAAACATTATGAAAAGGAGTGTGTTGCTTCTTTCCCTTAGACCTAAGAAGGAGGGAAAGGCCAAATTCATTAATAACAGGTTCTTTTAAATATCCACGATGAGAAGAAATACGACGGACCCAAAAAGGTGTTGCTAAATGACAAATTAAAATGAGCTTGTTTTGTCATCTGGGCCAACACGACTTTGTGATATAGATATTTAGTTAGTTTTAATTAAAAGTATTATAAAATATCAATAATATCAAGCTCATTATGGTCACTATATTTGTTGTTAATATTACAACTCAATGTGGTAAAAATATTTCACTCACTCTTAGTCATAAATAAAATATTTGGATATCCATAGGACGTAATATAATTTCATTTCAACTTTAAAAAGAGATAAAATAATTAGAAGTAAGAAAAAATGTGAGCAAGATGTTTAAACCTTATACTTTTAAAAAGTATTCCAATGCATGATTTAAATAAACGATTTGAAATTTTATGTTAACTAATTTATCTTGATATCAACCTCATATATATCTATATATAATAGCAAAATATTAATATAAAATATTTTATTGGTGTATATAGTAAAATATTCAATGTGCAAAGAAAAAAAATTAATTGAAAGTTAAAAAATAAAATAAAAAATATCAAGTAATTCCTAATAAAAATAATAAATGGGAGATGTATCATTCATTCTATTCTTAATTTGAAATTAATATGTGTGAGTCATCAATAAATTTTTTTAATATATAAGATTAAGTAATTTTGATGTATACTTAAAAATAAATTAATAACAAAAAAAATAATTTTAATGTGGACAATGTATCCCATAGCATTCAAAAATATAATTTAAACAATAAAAAATTACACATTGGAGAGAGATAACCACTACAAATTCATTGAGTTCTATCAAGGGATGAGAGGGATACACTTTTTTTTCAAATTTTTCTCTCTAAAAGAGATTTACACTTGAAGAGATTTGATCCCCCTCATCACATGCCAGAGTCGTGCTTAAAATGGATATATACTGGTAGTACAAAAGATATAATAGTTTCTATGCTTATGTGTATTTTATAATACAAAAAATACCTTTTTTTATATGTTTATGTGTCCTTGCTATGTGAGGCACTCTATAACCATTGCATCAAATATAATTGATTCAATGGTTTTAGTTTTATTCCTTTTCGTGATGGTGAAAAACTCTAGGAAGTGCAAGTGCATGACATAGATAATAAATTTAGAATGATGTGATGAATCATGACTCAAAATGGTTGAGGTGTAATACATGTTGTGTCATGGAGAAAATATTTTTATGTGCAATACATGTTGTGTCATCGATAAAAGAGTTTTAGGTGTGCCATGTTGCAAAAGAACCATTTTTTGTGATATGCAATATGCTTCCAACTTTTAGAAATTCCCTATGTCATGATTGAGGAAATTGTGTAGCACTGTGATATGTTACAACTAAAAGAGTTTGAGGTGGAATATGCAGAGTGTCATGAGTAAATTCATTTTTTGTATGATTTTTTTGTGTCACAAGAAAAGTTATTTTGTGTGCAATATGTGTTGTATCATGACCAAAAACATTTTGGGTGCAATAAAATGCAAACAACCAATGTTTTATGAGATGAAAAAAATCCTTGAGCACTTCAATTTCTAGGCTCTGAATATGGCTTGGGGATAGTTAATTGAAATGAAGGATAGAAATATAGTTTGCATATGGTTGGGAGGAGAGGTTAAGTCCCTCTACCAGTTGCTAGTCATTCAATTATTAAGATAAGTTGCTTACTTGTATCTTTGTGTATACCTATATAATATAAATGATGATTAATGTTACTATATGACAATGGGCGCATCAACACTATTAATGAGGAATATGTATTCATATGTGTTTTCAATGAGATGGTTTATATGATTACTCTCATGATGTGAGGGACTTTCATATCCCTGTAGTTGTTGGTATATTTCTTGGTTACTGAGCTATTTATGTGATTTCGTATGAATTTATAATGAACCCATTAAAATTGTTATGGTGTGTGTAATTTCATTATTTAGGTGCTATAACTATCAAGGAGCCTCTGTTGTCTAAGAATTAAGGAATTAGTATGTTAAAAATATGTTTATGGCATGCTAAGAACAAGCATGGATTTTTTTTTTATATATGACTGATTGTTTGACTCCTTTAGTCACGGATCAATAAATAAAATAATGCAATCTATATATATATATATATATATATATATATATATATATATATATATATATACAAGGTGAGGGTGAGCCAGCCTAACTCTCGACAACAGGAGAGGTAACGTACGAGGATAGGAGCAACTCTATTTTGGGGTAGGGGGTGAGGGTGAGCCAGCCGAACTCTCGAAAACAGGAGAGGTTACAAACCCACTCAGGAAAGGTAGAGGAAAGGTTAAGTCAAGGAAGGTTCAAGGAAGGTTGGGCTTGCCCAATATAAGGGGTTCCACCTAAGGATCTAATGAGGAAGGTCAGGTTAAAGGTTGAAGGCTGAAGGTAGCCTTCGATCACCATACATCATACACCATATTATTAAATCAAATATATATATATAAGGGGATCGGATAAAAGTGTTCATATCCAGCCTATAGAAGGATATAATGTTGTTGTAGTTAAAACATAGAGCATTGTTAGCCACAGGGTGGTTGTTATAATTCTTGTTAATGGGTAGAATTCATTCCTTTGTGGATTTATTATGCCTATGGTTAGTACTTGGAATTGACTATGCATATGTCTGAAATAGAAACATGGGAATGAGACATTGTTCTTGTCGTGATTGAGGATCTAAGTTGCGTATGATACCAAGGATGGCTTATCAATGTCATTGAAGTCCTTAAGACTTCGAGCTTGTGTTAGTAGAGTAACATGATTGTATCTGGATTGAATGAGTCTTGTAAAATTTGTTAAATAAACTCAAAAATGTATAAGGGTGGAGGAATTATATAATCCTCATGAATTACCCTAAACACATGTAATCATTTATCTTTGTAACTTGATCATATAATTTAGTGCTAATTGTTGTGATTAGATTAAAGATTGGTTCATCTTTAAATCGGGGATTAGAGCTTAATATTGCATCATTCTTTACTATCAAGTGGAAACTCTTTAGGTTGGTGTGGGGATGACAGAAGGCATGGAGTTGATGGAGAGTGCAGAAATTTTTTTTTCCCTATCTCTTGGTGTAAAAATTCATGTCGCGCCATGCCTCATCTTGATGTAATTTGTACTAGCGATTTGTGTTTGGCAAAATTGACAGAGAGTGTAGGAAAGAGAATCCCCTCCGTCACCTAATAAGAAATTCATTGTTGTTCTATGCTTGTTTTTGAAAAATTCCTACCTCGTGCCTCAGTGTTGTGGAGCTATGACATGATGACATGGAGGCATGGTGGGGGAGTTACATGGTGAACCCATCGAAATTTCATATAACATAAAAGAGTGATTTTGCATGGAGGACTGGGACTGGGTGGGAATTGTTTTCATCTCTCATACCCTCTTGTAATTGTGTTGAATAGTTCTATTTTTTATCCCGAAAGGATCAGATTGACGATGGGGTGCCGATTCTTAGAACGAAAAATATCAGAGAGGGCTCAGAAAATCGAGACTGATATCAGTAGGACTAGCACGAAGCATATCTAAACTTCAGAATATCAGAGGTTGGAACATAGGGTCCTTGACGGTTTATTTAAAAGGGACTCGAGATCGTATATCGAAGCAGGGGAATATCAGAGAAGGTAGTCGGAAGGTTGTTCATATTAGAACCTCGACATATCCAAGCCTCAAAAGGTTGAATATAAGAGCCTAGAAATTTCATAACCTCGAAACTTTGTAAGCCCTAATTAATTGAATTCTTTTGAAAGCGCAAAGTATTGTGGGAAATAATAATTACAAATGAATGTGTTGAAAAAATAAAGGACCGAGCGACCTTATTCTCTCCTCTGATAGGAAACATGACAACATGTGATTGGCTCTGAGAAGTTGACAAGGAAGATGATGTGAGCATGATGTGGAAGTACGAAGGACATGTGGCAATTAGATTCAACATTTTTAGGTTGCCTAATGGGGTGAATCCATGTGACATCTGTCACCACTAAGGATGCACCACATGGAATTGATGACATCAACATGATGTCATCTCGGTGGTTGGAATTTTAGAGGTTGGAGTTTTCGTAACTCCTGTTTGATTGTTTTATGGGAAAGTTCTGATTTAATGTGTGGAGCTTCAATGTGACTAGTGTTTGGTTGTGGGGATGCAAAATACCAAGGGAATAGAGCAGTCCTTATCACCTAGTGCTATAAAGACACCACATGGAAAATATCTCAGAGGTCATTATATCAGAGGATGTAGATCTCGTAACTCCTATGAAAAATATATATGAAAAGGTTATGATGAAAGGAGCTTTAATGTTAAGTGGCACTTGGTCGTAGGGACACAAAAGAACCAAGGGTGTAGAGAAAGGCCTAACACCTAAAGTAATATGGAGCTTATATTGAAAATTGAAGTTCTCGTAACTCTATTATAATTCCCTTTTGAGAAACGTTACGATACCATGGAGATCTGATGGGTTGGTGGTGTTTGGTTGTGGAAGCCCAAAGAACCAAGGGGAGAGAGATAATACATAGGGAGGTAGGTCTCGAGCGAGATTCTGAAGGCCATAACACCTTTAAGTGTTATGCCACCGGTCACATCTCCCAGTCCCATGGAGTTAATGCAATAAGGGGCTAATCAAAATGGGCCAAAGGAAAATTTGGATTTTGTAATATCATAAGCTCATGTTAATAAAAGGTTACGATACGTAGGGATATGAGATATCCAATGCAGTGGTGTATGAAGTCATCGATCACAAAACATGGTTCTATGGTTGATAAAAAAAAAGAGGTTAATAAAAAAGGGGCTAAATGCAATTAGAATATTTGATATCGTGACATATTCATAATAAAGTTATGAGATGTATAGGGAAATGATAGTATAGTATAGAGGTAATAAAGGATGAATGGCTCAACAACTATCGACTTTGTTCAAATATCATCCAGTGTAGAGCACCTTCAACACCACCACACCAAATCATTTCCAGCTCCAAAAAGGGGCAATTTAAGCAGTTAGAGGGAGAAAACGATGGGTGAATTGGCAGGTAAATATGGGAGCTAATGGCAGAGGCATGGGTAGATCATAAACCCACCACGAACCTAGATAATGGAGCTTGAGTCCAACTTAGGAAATTAGAGGAATCATAAATGGAGATATTTTGATGTGTCAATTATGACACCTCACGTTTTTCATGTTGTGTTAATATGGCATTTTCAAGAAAATAATAAAGTATGTTATGTAATCATTAGGACAACTAGGCTAGTCGCACAGTTAGACAAATATGTTGTTCATAAAACTGTAGAATTCAAGGATATTTTTTAATTTGTTCTTATTTTGGTTATCCCTATAAAAGGGAGGAAAAAATCATTCAAAGGTCCCAAATTTTCTTTTCAGAGAGAGGTTCCATGGTTGATTTTCTTGTTCCAGAGGTTGTAATTGTTTTTCAAATTTCACAAGTTTGGGCCTGTGACATGTATTTCATTATTGAATATTAATGAAGAATTTTCTAGTGATTCCAAGCATTGGAATATGTAGTATGTGTTCTCCCTTTGTGTGTCACTTCATGTGTGTTTTTATTCTTAAAAAATTGTGCAATTTATAGCTATTGGATTCACTCTTAAATCATAGATTTAATTATGTTATGTTGTAGTAGAAGGTACCTCTGAGATTGTGCAGTTATCTATGTTATGTAATAGTAGACGATACATGTGAGATTACAAATTCACCTATGTTATGATATAGCAGAAAGTACTTGTGAGATATTGGGTTGAAAGCATTAAAATGCACTCCATAATTTATGCACTTCATATCCTTTATATTTTCATGATTCTACTAGGATTTATTACATAGGATTTTGTGTCTATCCAGCCCTTTGCACAAGGTTCCTTCCTTATATTTCTCCTTTCCATATTTACTACAACGACCAATCAATTTTCATTTTCCGTGTGTAGGCTACCACACCTGAACATTTACCCTTGGGAATGATACATTGTTTATGTGTATATTAAATATTCCTATGAGAAGGGTAATTGAGCCAAAGTTTAAATCATTTTACATTTATCTCTTGAGTAGCACTGAGTATTCTTCAAGAGAGACTAATATATCCTAGGCACTGAAATCTCCTCAACCCGGGGGTTGTCTCTAGGAGCTACAAGATATTCTGGCGCCATTGTCAGGGATGAATCAAAATATTATCCTTGTGTACAAAACTTGTACATCCCTTGGTTAGGTGAGAAAAATGGGGTGTGGGTTGAAGATATGTCACCTTGGAGACTCTATTGTTTAAAGCTTTGTTTGATAATCCTGTATTTCAAAAGGCCTCATACTCGCTCTAACACTTCTCAATAGAAAACTCCCCATGTATTCAACCCTGAAAATATCATATCTAGGAGGTTTTGGAAAGAGAGGACCCCTATTACTCTAGATCATATGATCTCATTTCCTGAAGTGTCAACTTCCAACTCTCAGAAGGTTGATATAAACTACTTTTAGTCCTCTTTCAAAGCCTTGGAATATTGAGAAGAATATTGTCAACTATTTAGCTCATTTTACTTGAGATTTAAATTTGAAGAAGCTTTTGTCAGTTCACCTCCTCTCACATTCCCTAATTTCCTAGAACTTGAAGAAGTCAAAGATATCCTCATAAATATTTCAACTCAGAGCACTTCTATCACTCCATATTTGCCCCATATATCCATAATGCATACAACCCATCAATGAGGCCATGTGGTAAATCTTCGACCACCTCCATTGAAAAACATGGTTGTCCTTTTTTTTCTACATAATAAATATGCTCCACTCGAATTTCCACAACCTTTGAATGGGATGCTACAACATTACCTTAAAAATATGCCAAGGCTCACTGGAGAGGATAATATTTTAGCCTAAAAAAATATAGAGACTTTATGTGCATTTGCTGAGAATTCAAACATGGAACATTTGGACGTAGTCCTAAGAATCTTTGTTCAATATCTGGATGGGGAGGCTAGGAAATGGTTCAAGATTCTACCAAATTCTACAATTAATACCTAGGAGTATATGGAGAGTTCTTTCATGTAGAAATGGGGGGAGAAAATGCGCCATGGGTATATTCTTACATAATTTAATGCAATGAAGAAAAAACGTAATGAATATGTTTCATAATTTATAAAGTGGTTTAATAAATTATATACTAGTCTTCTTGTTGAAATTAAACCTCCACGCGTTGCTGCCAAAGTGGTTTTTGCTAGATCATTTGAACCAGAGTTTAGGTTTACCCTTAGAGAAATAAAGTCTCATACTTTGGACCAAATCCAAACATATGCCCTAGAAGTCGAAGAAAATTTTACCTCCACTAGAAACTTGAAAGGGAAAGTTGAAAATGGTGATAGGTGGAGAGGAAAGGAAGAATTCAGTTCTTTAGGCCATGTAAGGAAACTCAAGAACATAAGTTAGAAGAGATGAACACGTTGATAAGGAATTTATCTAAAAATCTTGTAAAACTGGAGTTGGAGTACAAAAACCCTCCTCAACAAATTCAACCAACTCCTAACATAAATTTTAACCGCCAATATAAGAGGACGACCTTGTAGCTTTTCCAAAGGGAGAGAAAATATCAACAAGATCATATTCAACCTCCTTTGTATTTAGAAGATGATCCTAAGGAGATGGTTGAAGAAACTATATAAGTTCAGGAAAAAAATTTCTCTTCTCTTTTAGAGGGAGAAAATAAAATAGAAGCACATGAAGGAGAAGGGAATAATCTAAATGCCCCACTGGATGATGACGAGATAGATAGTTATTGCAAACAATTTGCTAACTTCATGAAAGCCCGGCTGCACAGGTAATATGATCTCAGGTCATCTAGGAAAAGGTCTAGGGGGAAATATCAGAATGAAGAAACTCTTCATCTAAGTTCCCCTAAAACAACAGATAAAAAGAAGAAACCACTCAACCCTGTTTCACCAATCAAGAAAGAATCCTCAGATCATATTCACAAAGAGTTTGGAGCCTTCAAAATAGAGAAATGTCCCCTAGAGATAAATCCAATTTGCAATGAGGATAAAGAACCTGTTGAGTCTGCTAAAATTGATATAATCCCTCTACCTTCAGTCTTCAAAAAGAGTTGGAGAAAGTCAAGATAGTTGTCCCTTTGAATGAATTATTAAAACAACCCAGTTATAAAGCTCAAGTGTCTTATTTTATGAGTTCACCCACCACTACCCCCCTATAAGAAAACCTTTACCTATAGGAAGAGAGGCTCATGGTCGTGTTTAGACCCCATGTGGAGGAGCAAGACTCTTCCACTGCCCCATTTTATGTCACCTTGGTGATTCATGACTTGATACTACATAATTGTATGCTTGAATTAGGAGCATCTCATAACTTAATGCCGTTATCTGTAATGGAACAGGTTGGACTGCAGATAAAAAAACCATACACATATGTATATTCTTTTGATTCCAAAATAGTAAAATTCTTGGGTATGCTCAAGGATCTAGTGGTAAATTTAGTTGAAATCCCAGTAAAAAGAGTAGTAATGGATATTGTATTTGCTAACATCACTTCATGATTTGGTATGTTTTTTTCCAGGTCATGGGGAATGAAAATTGGGGGGTTCATTAAACTGAATTTAACATATGCTACCATTCTTGTGTTTGATGGAGAGGAGCATCGATTATACAAGGAATCTAGATTTATGAAGATAGTTACAAAGGAAAAATTTCAAACAATGATCTTGTGTATGGTAAAGAGAAGTATTTTCCTTGTATTCTATTAGAAGAATATGCTCAGATCATGGGAGACACCCAGGTGGAATTTTCATCTTAGCTAAGTAAAAAATCATGTGATCATGACAAGGTATGGAAATTATACTTTGATGGTGCTTATTCTAGGGAAGGAAATGGGGCAGGTGTGTTATTGGTATCTCCAGAAGGTAGTTTGATCCATCTCTCTTTCAAGCTAGAATTTGAGGCCACAAAAAATGTTGCTGAGTATGAAAATTTTTTGTTAGGGATGCAAGCTACTAAAAACCTTAACATTTGATGCTTGATGGTGTTCAGGGATTCAGATCTGGTGGTGAAGAAAATAAAAAATAAATGTCACACCATGCATCCAAGATTGACGTCCTATAGGAACGAGGTATGGGATTTGATTGAAAATTTCTTTTTAGCATTTAACATTCAGTTTTTTCCCAGGGAGCATAATAGGATGGTTGAATCCTTGTAAATCGTTGCTAGCATTTTAAGCCTCCTCAAAACCCCTTTCTCAAATATGAAGCCGAGGTGATGTATATATCTTCAGTACCAAACAATGTGAAGTACTGGAAAGTGTTTGAGGATGAAGAAAATATGAAGTGATTCATGGAGGTTATTGCAGAATTCTCAAACACAGTGATTAGTCAGGAGGACGAAAAGATAGCAAATGAACCATATACCATTTGGGAGGAATCTATTGTTGGTAATAATATATTGCAACTAAATACAAATACCATCCCAGAGGGTTGGTTCCATTGGAAATGCTTTTCAACTCAAATTATGTAGTTGCTAAGCCAACTAAACAAGAGCTTGAGGAATAGGTGGAGGATTGTAATACTGGCACAAAAGAAGACCCTAAAGTCATAAAGCTAGCTAAAGGAGTTCCTAAAGGACACAAACTAAGATATATAGAACTTTTCAAGGAGTACATGGATGTGTTTTCTTGTTTATACAAGGATTTGAATACTTTTGACACCATTTTCATACAACACAAAATTCCCTTAAAAACTGGAGTGAAGCCATATAAGCATAAGCTCAGGAAGATTAATTCTATGTTACTCCCATAAATTGAAAAGTAGGTGAAGAATTTTTTACATGCTAAGATAATTGTGCCTTTGAGGTACTCGATTGTCTAGAAAATTTAGTACGATTCAAGAAGAAGAATGGGGAAATAAGGCTATGCATGGATTTAAGAAATATGAATAAGGCCTTGCTAAAATATAACTATCCTCTACCTAAAATGGATTACATTTTGCAGAAAGTGGTAATGTACTCCAAAATTTCCATGATGTATGGTTTCTCTAGATACAACCAAGTCATTGTACACCATGAGGATCAGAAGAAAACAACTTTTACTACACCATGAGGAATTTTTATGTATGCCAGAATTCCTTTTGGCATCATAAATGTTGTAGCTAATTTCCAAAGAGTGATGGATATAACATTTGTTGAATATCAGGAAAAATTCGTATTACTCTATCTGGATGACATAAATGTTTTCTCTAAATTAGATGAAGAACACCTCAAGCACTTGCAACTCACTTTTGCAAAATGCAGAAGGTATGGTCTGTCTATAAGCCCCAAGAAATCACAGTTTTCTTTAAGTGAAGGGAAGTTATTGGGCTACCTTGTGGCAAAGGAAGGAGTAAAAATTGACCCCAAAAGGTGGAGGCTATTAATAATATTCCATTAGAAAGGAATCTAAAAGAAATTTAGGTTTTCTTGGGAAACATACATTTATACCAAACTATGCTGAAATCGTCAAAGAAATCACAGAAATGTTGAAGAAGGATAGGGAAGTCAAGTGGACTATAGAAGTATGGGAGTAATTCTCTAGAATTAAAAAATATTTTGTAGAAGCCCCACTATTATCTAGCCCATATTATTAGAGGCCATTCCTCATTTTCTCCTTTTCCTCTCCTAAGGCGGTGACAAATATTTTATTATAGAAAAATAATGAAGGATGGGGACAACCAAATGCGTTTTTCAGCCAGGTGTTGCGAGATACAGAGCTGGAGTATAATATATTAGATAAATAGGCATATTTCTTGGTTAAATCTCTAAAGTATTTTCAAATTTATGTCCTACAGTCAAACATAATAGCTTATGTTCCTAAAGATATTGTGAAAGACACTCTCATGCAGGGTGACAGTGAAGTCAAGAGAGTCAAGTGGATTACCAAGGTTCAAGAATATGATATGGATATCAAACCCACTAAGTTGATCAAGGGGAGCGGATTAGCTAAAATATTGTCTGAGGCCAACTACCAGGCATTGGACATAAATATGTTGGAAAATAAGGACAAATGAGAGGAACAAGACAATTTCAAGAGCTCAACACAAAAAATCCAGATGAAATACCTATTCTCATAGTGGTATAATTATCTTTTCCATTATTTACTTTTTCTGAATTTCCCCCTGAATTTTGACAAATTTAAGTACAAGACCTTGAGGCTACAAGCTCATAAGTTTGTTATTTCAAATTACCAGTTGTACTGGAAGGACCCAATGGGGATTTTGATTTTATGTTTGGTAGAAGAGGAGATTCCCAAGGTGATTGATGAATTCCATGGCTGTGTCTATGGGGTACATTACAACAGGAGAGACAGAACCCATAAAACCATCAAATCTTGTTTCTATTGGCCAAAATTATTTAGTGAGGTTCATACATATGTTAGGTCCTATGAAAAATGTCATATTTTTGCAGAGAAGCAGAAGTTAGCACCCATCTCCCTGATTCCTGTTTTTGTTGAGGAACCCTTTAAGAAATGGGGTCTAGAATTCATAGTAAAAATACATCAACCATCCAATGGTCAACAAAAATGTCAACACTACCTCTCAATAAGAAAGGGAGTATCACATATCCCAATCCTACTTCTATGGAACTCTAATTTTCCTCTTAACAAGGAATTTGTCAAAATATCTGCATATTGTTCCTCTGCCAAAATATAATGCAACAACATGATCCACCTCTGCACACAATATCGTAGATGGTGGTATCAAATATCAATGTTCTTGGATCGATCATGAAAAACTGTAATATAAGATATTTTTATACAACTCTTACTGTCACAGTGAATCACAGTAGGATCCATCATCTTACCAAACAAGCCAACATGAATCATTCTCATCCAGATAAATTCACAAGTTGCTTGACTAGCAGCCATATACTCTACTTCTGCTGAACTGAGTGCAATTGACCTTTGTTGCCTGTTATACCAAGAAACTGTTGCTATCCCAATATTGAATATTCCTCCTGAAGCGCTCTTCTGATCTGATGGACTACCCACCCAATATACATTTGTGAAGCCTTGTAGCTTCACTCCCTCTGTCTATTTATACCAAAGTCCAAAATGAGTGGTGCCTCTAAGGTACCGCATTACATGTTTAGTAGCCCTCCAAAATAATTTGGTTGGTTTAACCATGGCTTGGCTCAACTAATTGACCGCATAACACATGTTTGGTCATGTGTTCACCAAATACATGAGATAACCCACAAACTTTCTGTACACGATAGCATCCACTTCCTCTCCTGAAGTGACATCCTCTTTCCTCCAACTGGTTTCTAGAGGAGTCTCGATGGGTTTGTATCTATCCATGTGGAACTCCTTAAGTATCTTGTTGCGATACTTTTTTGAGAGACAAACGGTTCCCTTTATTTCTTTAGTACTTCCAAATGAAGGAAATAGTGCATGAACCCCATGTATTTGATTTAAAAATCTCTTGCAAGGTCCTCCTTGTAAGACTTTACAAGTTGTTCATCACCGTTCAGAATCAAGTCATCAACATATAATTATATAACCATCAATTTACTTTCTACCAGAATGTGATAAAGGTTTTTATTTGCTTCACTTTTGGTGAAACCCAACCCAGTGAGGAAGCTATTGATCCTGGTGTACCAAGAATGAGGTTCTTGCTTCATCCCATACAACGCTTGCTTGAGTTGAAAAACATGTGACTCTCTGTTGAAGGTCTCAAATCCTTCAGGACGTTCTGTGTACACATCCTCCTTAATCACTCCATTGAGGAATGCTGTCTTCATATCCATCTGGTGCATTTTCCACCCCATATATGCATCCATAGCTAGGATTGATATGATGGAAGAGTAATTCTCTATAGGAGAAAACGTATCTTCATATTCAATCCATTATACCTGAGAGTACCCCTTGGCCATGAATTTGGCCTTATGCTTCCTGATGCTTCCGTCTGCTGCATGCTTTACCTTGTAAATACATATCGAACCAGCTACTAACTTGTCTATAGTTCTTGGGACCACTTCCCAAACATAGTTTCTGTGAATGGAGTTATGTAGCAAGCTATGGTACCAAAAAAAATAAGAACCTCTACTTAGAAACCCAAAACCATAACAAAAATATCAAATTTTCTTCAAATTTGTCCCCATCTCAAATCTCCTTCTGCAATTCTATCTTAAATTTTTATTCCTTCTTCTTCTGATCTTCTTCGACCTATTCTTCTTATCTGAACCAAGTGGATACCACCAATGAATTGTCCTAGGTTTATATTTATACTGATTTCTATAAATGTGAACCGTTAAGACAATTGGAAAGCCGACTTGTGTGTAGGATATCGACATATGTAGGTTGACAGATGATGTATTTTTAGGCTTCAAAAATAAATTTTTCTCCAACTAGAGAGAGTTTGGAGGAAAGTGTATACTTGTTGTTAAGGGTATAATTCTTCTTCAATATTATGCAACATTTATTTCAGATATTGTTTTGTTTTATAGAAATACCAATTTTTTATTCTTACATCATGGTTTCATCCATGCATTATTTATGGCTTAGGGCTTATTTCATGCATAGAATTAGGTGTTGCTTAATGAATCTAGATCTTAATCTTTATTTACATTCATTATTTGTGGAATATCTATGGTTTCATCTTATGTTCTAGGGCATATATATCCATTTGGTCTTGCTTCAACAAAACTAGGGATTCTAGATTAGGGCTTCGTCACATGTGCTCTTATTCATTAAATGCTTCATTTAGAGATGAATTCATTAATGCTAAGGATTTTGGGGCTTCATTCATTCATGCATACATTTCATAGGTCATGGGAATAATTACAGTTTCTATAATGCATACAATGGGTTTATTTAACACAACTAGGGAAACATTAATGCTAGGGTTTCTGTATTCATATATATGTGGTTGCTTCCATATGTCAAGACATATTATTAAAAAAATTTAGAGTTTTTCCAACCAACCTTCTAGGGTTTTCCAACCACCTTACTAGCATAATGATTGAAAAATTCTAGGGTTAGAGTTAGGGTTTTCTCTTAGGGGTTTTCATCATATTGACATCAATGACAAATTAACCAACAATCTCCCAATTTATCATTGATGGAAATATTCCCATCCTTTCAGTATTCTCTTCCACTTTTACATCAATGGAAAATGGGGTGTTTTTTTTAATTTTGTTCTCATCAAGTGCTCCCCCTCGCATTGTGCTTCTCTTTGTCCATGTCACCAGGATGATTAATTTGTCATATTTTCCATTTCTTCATCAAGGACGGTTCTTCAAGATAAGTATGTTTCTCCCCATATTGTCATGTTGGTTTTCATGTCACATATCTTCTTCCAATATCATAGCTTTTGATTTTTTCTCTCCTTAATAGTATGCATGATCTTCCTCTTGATAGGAAAAACTTTGGTGAAACATATTTTCTGCCTATGATACCATAATTTGATCACCAACAAGAATTGATGGCTTGAGAATTTATGGCACATTCAACATGATATTATTCAGGTACAACCAACTTGCTTCTCCATAAATTTATGATTATTTTTCCTTGTTTAGTTGACAAGTTTTCAGGTTGTTTAGGAAGAGACTTAAAGTAGAAATCTCGAGAAATATATCCAACATTATGGCATTTGAAGCATTCAGTTTTGTACATGAATGATGGAGCATGATTTTTTTAGGTGTGCACATTGGATTATCTCCTTGCAAATTTACTTCTGGGGAACTAATTAGATTCATCTATGTTATAAATTCTACAATCACTTTCCATATGTCCAAAATTTGTACAAGACTAACAATAACCTAAGAATATAGTTCGATACCTGGAATAAGAGGATTGTATCGGTGCACTAATGAAGTTATTCTGCCTTGATATTCCTTGATGATATTTATTTCTACTTGCATCATCAACATAAATTCTTGGAGCAAAGGATATCCCAATGCTATTTTGATTCTCTTTGCTTCAGATGAGGATATTAGGACGAATTTCATGCTTCTCCACATTCTTGTCTTTTGATACATAAGGGTTTGCATTAAATTTTGTAGAAGGACCACTTGCATATCCATACCAAATTTGTCAAGAGGGGATATTTTATGATTGAGGATTCCATCTAAGTCTTAAGAACTCTTCAATTTCTTTTTTAGTTGATAAACTTCTTTCTTTAGGAAAACAATCTCTTCTTTCATATTTTCACAATATTCATCTTTCTTTGCCAATTGATTCTTAATTTCTTCCTTCATCGTTGTTCCTTCACATGCTTGGAAATTAAACGAGATAACATATGCTTCAAATCTATTAATCTCTTCATCATTTTCTTTTATTTGACATGCCATGTTTTTTCTTTCCTTCTTTGCTTCATCAACTTGTCCTTTTAGAAGGACCAATTCTTCCGTTAAATTTATTAACTTCAACTCCTTGCATATGTTTCTCTGCTTCTTCTAGCTAATATTTTAGGGAGGTGACTTACTCTTCACATTGACCAATTTATTCTATGGATTTACTCAATTCCTCATATCTCTAGTTGAGATAATTTTCCAAAATGTCTTTCCTTATTTTTTTCTTTTTCTAATTGGGTTATCATGGAAATGGAATTTTCATTATGTCTCTTCTTATTATGATGCAATTCCTCCTTAAGTTTATTGTGCTCCTTATATCTTTCTTGTACTTGAAACTTGAAAAGTTCAATTTCTTCCTTTGTATGTTTATGATTAGAATTTTGTACACGCTTCTTGAGTTCTTCATTTTCCTCTTTGAGTTTAATTATTTATTCTAGAGCAGCCACAAGTTCTTATTTGAGGAGTTATTCATTATTCAGTTTATCCTTAGTCTCCGTATCTTCAATTTTTGGTTCTTGATTTATGAAATTGGTGACTTCATCTACCTCCTTTGACTCTTGATTTGCTTTGTTCCCTTTTTCACCATCTTCTAGAACTAAGGTCACAAGTAAAAGTCATTTTGAATGAATACCTTGAAGATTATTCCAAAACTCTATTGATGATGAACATTTTGAATTTTGAATTTTAAAGGATTTGATAGGATGCTTATAATCACCTTCATAGCTATTGCATTGAATTCATTTGACTCTCCTGAGCTTCCCATAGTCACTGATTCTCATACCTCAAATTTAAAGGTCATAAAAAATGCCTCCATTCTTCTTTTACATATTTCAAAATTTGTTCCAATGCACATTGGGGCATTACACATCTGATCGCCCACTACGGAGGTGACACCTTCAGAGGGTTTTCAAGCATTATTCCTTGAAATTTATAATTTTTTTCTAAGGATCTACCTTCCAGATGCTAGGCTATGAGCGAAGGTATTTACATTGATACCAATTATTGGAAATATTGAGATATGAGGGGAAGGGTGGATTAATATTTATTTTACAATTGTTACTTTTATGGAAGTTAATATCACTGAATAAATTAGAACACAAAAATATAAAACAAAAGAGTAATTTTATTTAAAAAAATGGCGAGGAATTCAGTTGTCGTTTTACAATAATTCAAGTACAATAACACTTTAGGGCTCCAACCCTAGATGAAGACTCAAATCTTCAATCAAACCAGAATCCAACTTATACTATACCACCAAGCTCCAACTTGGTATACTTGAGGACTCCAATCCTCTAGGGCTCCAACCCTTTGATTTTATTCTTCAAAGTTGTTTCAAGAGTTATTTAAGGCTTCCAAAATATTCTACAACAATACTTGATAATCCCTCCATGAAATACTTCAATACTTCCCTTAATTAATCTCCAAAAACACTTCATTCATCAATGAAAACTTTAGTAACCATATAAGGTGTCTTCAAGACTCTTCATAACATCCAAATTTTTTTCTCCAAGGTTACTCCATGAGGTTGCAATCATGCAACAAGGTATCCAGGAATGTCTCCAACATCAATTTCTATAAGAGTCTTCAATATGAATTCAAAAATACTTCCAAATTATCTACTTCAATAAACCTTTAATAAAAATGTTCCAACCCAAAATATTCTTTAAGGTGGATTCAAGGTTGCTCAAAAAGATTTCCTCAAGGGTCCTTAATAATGCTTCAAAATAACTCCTTCAATAAGCCTTCAAACTATGCTTCATGGAGATCATAAAAAATGTTTCAATAAATATCACAAAAATTCTTCAAAGTATCTTTAATATTTACTTCAGAGATGATAAGTAAAATGCCTCAAAAGCTACCAAAGATGTTCTTCCAAGATTTGAGATTTTTCTGCAATTTCTAAGGTCAAAGGTTCTTCATCTCCTTATGACCACAATTATACTCAAGATTGCTTCAAGAGTGTCTTCAAATGAGTTTTAAACCAATAACTTCAAGTGATTTCAAACCTCTAAACAATCGTTAAAGAATGCCTCCAAAAATGTTACATGAGTTTATTTCAAGATGCCCACAAATAAGTAGCTCCAAAGATATCTTCAATAGGTTTGCACACTGCACTTACAAGGTCTAATATCTTCAACAATTCTGAGTTTTGTAACACAAGAATATAAATACAAATTTTGTATATTCAAGGTCCAACAATTTTCCAAAGGTATTTTCTTCAAAGAGAAGGGACTCTACTGTTAGTATGAATCTTTTGTCGGAAAAAGACCACTTTAGCTACACATAAAAAATATCCCTAACATCAATTATGGCTGCCAATATCTTCAAATATGCAGTTAGTCGATCAAGACAAAGCTGCACAAATCCAGATCTACGCATAAAAAAACATTAAGTAGTAAAAATGAAATTTTTCTCCATGCATCCAATAGACCAGACCAGAACAATATTTTTGAAAGAATTTTTATATTAAAGGGCACCTGAGAGGAAAACAAGAAAGGTGTTTCCGATTCTCCTCAATGGGATGGGTTCTTGAAAGTCCTCAGCATTTCAGATCTAAAGTTTCTCTCTCTTGTTAGTGTAGAAAACCCAGACAAACATAGAACTCAAAGGGAGCTCATAAAGCAAATAATGGAGAATGTGACAATGATAATGGCTCAAAGTCAAACCAAGAGTATAGATCTAGAGTGATCTAATATGCAAAATTAAAGGTGACAAATGAATAGGAAAACCCTTCTATTTATAACAAAATATTAGGGTAGTCTAGGACTTGGTGCATGAATAAAATATTATTAACCAAATTCTAGAACCACCTTTTAGGAATGTTTTATTATATTTGTTGGAGGGAAAAGGTATTTGAATTGGGTCAAATCCCTTTATTTGTAAATAATAAATAAATAAATGATTTATTTATTATTTTAAGGAAGTGGTTGAATGATAATTAAACAAATAATGATTTATTTATTTATTTATAAATGATTTAGTCATATTTAACAAGGAATATTATTTAAATAAGATTTAAATAATTATTCCTAGAAAATAATACGATAAATGAGGATTTATCTATTAATTTCCTTGTTCTAGGTTAAATATAACCATAATTAAATTATTGTTTAATTAATTATTCCATGAGGAAAATCAAACAAATATAGATTTGTTTAATATTTCATTTTGGGGTTTTCTGTTTAGACCATAAACAACCTAATAAATGTGTTTCATTAAGTTATTTTACATAGTGAAAGCAATTTTACTTAGGGTAAAATTGGTCTTACATGGTGTACTTGGGTCCATCTAATGATAATAGGTTAGATGACCAAAAAATGGTGTAACAGATTGCCCCCCGTCGTATGAGTGTTAGGAGCAAATCGTATGACTGAAGTACGTTGTAAGAACTCAATCACCAAACATCAAAAGAGAAGTCAGAGAGAGAAATGTAAGGTAGTCTAAAGAGCTAAAGAACTAGACCCTGAGGAGATGAGACTTACAGGTGAAACAAGTCTCATTTTATGAGAGGATACCTGTGCTAGAGGCGGCGGGGGAGGCATACCTATGCCCGTCGAGACAAAGTACAAAAGAATAGTGCGTCCTGTAAATAAGGGACCAAATTATAAAGTACATGCTGGCATAAACATGAGCCAGATAAAAGATATAATGAGGAATCCCACATACATGCTATGCCTGGGATAACAGCCAAGACTTATACAATAATATCTGAGTACATGAGATACAAATACAGCCCAAATTCCCCCTATAAACGGGGAAGGGCTCGCAAAATCTGACTGATACATGAAAATCAAAGAGGTGTTGCAAGTAGATAAGGCCAACATCATCAAATATATGGAGCTGCATCAAAGGCTGCAATGAAGAGGTCATCCGGGCATGTGGGGGGCTATCTGTAGGGCCACCCCCTCATGAGGGTTGAGACATCTCACACACACCCATGAATCACCAATAGCTGCTGTTGCATCACTGGACCATCAAGTATACGGATCTCGATCATGCTGAAAGGAGCTGGAGTGGAGAAAAAATCAAGTCAAAGGGTAATGAGAAATCCCTTTGCCTGATCTGAGGCACCAAACAAGTGGAGAATTTGGAACCAAGGTACACCGCCCTCTAGACCTATCTTCTGGAGTGAATGAACTGATGTCGATAGAAGGAGTTTCGCCGTAGGTGAGGCAATACGGGATCCTCAACTAAGGCATGAGAGAAAATAGTAGAGTGACTGATAGACTAACACTAATGATGATGATGAAATGGGGGATACTAAGTAACGGATGGATGACTTCCCTTGTTAGAGCATAAAGGGCATAGATGACTTGGCAACGACGGACACAATATCATGAGGGATAAGGGACAGTGGGACTGAATGCCATCATGTGCGACATGAGAGAGGGACCAAGAAATGAAGGATGGAGGACTATAGTGGAGTACAAAGGTACTCGGGATAGACTCCATGAATGCAATGATGACTCAACTTGGATGCTCTAAACAAGGGCGACTCGATGGTGCTGCCACATAGTAAAGGTCCAATGTGGGACCATAAAAACATGAGTACAAGAGGGTAGCTTATGAAGAAAATCAACAAGAACAAGGAAAAGTATGGAGGCAAAGTGGTGCCTAAAATACAAGTGTTGTAAGTGAGGAAATATGATTTGAAGGAGAGGTGAATGGACCCTCCATGGAGAAAATGTGTCGTGGTGAGGTATAAAATCATGAAAAACTAATAGATACCCATTTGAGTGTTCGGTGAGAGCTTTCCAACGGTGCAGACGATATGTCAAACAGGGCTATGGTTTGGTCGCAGCGGGTGAAAGAAAAATCAGGGGTTTCTCTTCTAATAAGGCATTTTCCCTCCAAATGCATTCATTTGCTTGTGTAGTTGTGGTGAATGTGGAGAGGATAGAAGGCCCTAAATCTTGCGGTGATTGTAGCAGAAAAATCGACCATTGGAATCGAGATCCGTCAGTTGCAGGTAAGAGGCCTAATCCTACTCTTTCTTTTTGATGGATTGAAAGTTCAGATTAGGGTACCAAATCTCAGGAACAGACCCTCCTACATCTTCACGGCTAGGTCGCACTATTTGGGGCAAAAACTGCAACCTGGGAAGCAGGTTTGGGCCTGAAAAGTGCGACCTATCCCAGGATTTGGCCAAAAAGTGCAACCTGTCAGATGGAGGTGATTTCAGTGCTGCTGTGGGCTGAGATTCGGGTTTTGTTTAATTGAATGCAGTTTTTCCTATCTGTATACTGACAAAGATGATGTTTTTGTGCAGATATGGCGGATATACAGATCAAGTGGAGAGAGAGAGACCTGGGTACATTACGGTTGGAAATCCAAGCAGCAGGGTGTCCGTCGTGCACTGGCCAGGTTTGGGTTTCTGAAATTTGTGGAGAACTCTCTGATGAGAACTGGGGAGCCCTTGTTGGCCCGGATTGTCAGTTATTGGGATCCAGATCATGAGGCCTTTAAAGTGTAGGGGCACAGGATCAAGTTGACAGTCCAAGATTTGTATTTCTTGACAGGTCTCCCACCATTAGGGATAGTGGGAAATACATAGCCAGTGTTACCGCGAGGGCGGAAAATTATGGAGTTTGTAGAGCAACATTGTCGACAAGGCCTCCAAGTCAAAGGGACTCGGATACCGATTGGGTATCTAGAGAGGTTAGAGACCCGTGCAGTGGTGACAACAGTGTTGCAGATCCTGGGCATCCAAGCGCTCCATCACATCAATGGAGGGTAGAATATGATTGTGGAATCAGTGTTGAGCGAGACCTACTATGGGTGGGCCCAAATGATGTTGGTGTCATTGAAATGATAGCTGTCACTTTGCAAGTGGCAAGTGAACCATGATTTCTCGTATGGGACTGTATTGTGCTCCTTCTTTTTCGAGAAGATCCTGACCTTGCGACCTTGTGTACAGCTACCAGATGGGGGTCCGAGGGAACCCAGGATGCACCGTTGGGGGCGCTTACTGTGTAGAGGAGGAAGAGGGGTGGTCAGGCGGGTGTTCCGACCAGAGTTTTTTGCCCATTGGGATCAAATGCCATTATACATAGACGACTATCCCTATAGTGGGATGAGTTATTGTGGAGATCCGGACTTTCCACTTCCACTTGGTCGAGTATGGGGGCCTGATGGTAAGTGACAAGTAACTAATATTTTATGTGCATGTTAAAGTTTGTGAATACTATATGTGGTACTGATCCTTATACTTTTGGTATGAAAATATAGTGTCGGTAAAACCAGCCGGATATATGGGACGACCTGCAGTAGCAGGAACTACAGGTTCTAGTGGATCGAGAACGACACTGAATGAGGATATGACCGCTCTCCTGGAGGACATCCGTCGTAGATGTGAGGGGCTGCTGATCGATGTTTTGGAGCAGGGTTGGCAAGACTTAGATGACTAGTACATGGAGCTATGTATTGGGCTACCTTCGGAATGGCGAGGTGTCATGCGGCACATGGCAATGGCTGGTCAGACTGTGCGTGATCTACAAGCTGCGGGAGCGGAGCCATTGGCTCGGGATCCTCCAGAGAGTGATTAGATGTAGGGCAGGTGGTGCCCCCTAGTGGGAATGTAGGGGCAAGTGGTGCCCCCCAGTGTTGAGTTTTGTTTTTGTAACATGCTATGGGCATGTCAGATGTATCAGAGTAGATGGACTCTAAAAACATGTTATATGATATATATTATGAATATGTATTTTGTTGATGATATGGAATGTTATTGTCTTGTGTGTGACAATTCCAGTCTAGAATATGGTTTGCAATGCTATCTACGTAGTGATTTTGTTCTCTAGGTATATGATTGAAAGTAATGAATCTAAATTCACGTATCAAAAGTTTCACTCGTAAATAGCGTCTAAATAGGATAGGGTTATGCACATGATAGACACCATTGAGTTGTAAGACAAGAATTAGGGAATCTAAACGAACGTGAAGATGGAGGATGTGATAAGAGAGGGCATCGGCTAAGAGGCCACGTACTACATCGTATTCGGCCTGATTATTGGTGGCATTACCAATGCAGACCCCATTAGAAATAATGAGGGTATGCAAGGGGGTGAAGATGGCCCAAGCTGTTGAGGCTAGATTCCGGGAATAGCGACTTACCCCATCGGCATAGCCAATATAATGTGTGGACGAGAGGTCCTGCGAAATAGTGGCACAAGACAAAAAATGGGAGGAGGAAGAGTAATGATGGCAGCGTGAGTGTAGAGTAGACATCAAACGACAAATATGGGAGGGAGTAGTCTAGGTAGGATGGCTATGACTCATAGACCAACTAGAGGGTGATGTATGAGGGCTATGGGAGGAATAGCTGGAGCTGATGCTGTGGAGAACATCATAGATACAGATGGTATCATCCTGGTTATGGGTGGGCAAGAAAAGGTCGAGGAAACCACATGACGCTGCAAAGCTACCTAAATCATCAGCATGGGAAGAAAGGCTCACATACGAATTGTCATGGGGGATGACAGAAGAACAAGTAAAAATATGGTCAAAGGATGTGGAGCCCAAGAATTTTGCTGAAGGGGGATCAAGCAAAACAGACGGAGTGGATTCAGATGGAATGTACTTCGAGGGTCGCACGGATGATGATAGGTATAGGAGGGGGGCAGCAGGTTCCGTCATCTCAACATCAGGGGGAGGAATGTCAATGGTAGCAGGGGGATCCTCGAGTTGGCTGGACGCATAATACGCGAGGATGGGAGAGGCGGATTGATTTTGTTCAACCTCGTACTCGCGAATGACCTCTAAAGAGGCTTGGTAATGCGTGAGGTGAGGACAATGGTGAGAATAATGGCCATGGACACCACAAAGAGCACAAGGTTTGTTGGTGCGAAGAGTCTTTGGGTTCTTGGCTATGGACAAGGAAGAAACAGAGGATTCAGGGACCATAGACTCTGGGAACACAACTTTAACCATGGGTTTGATACAGGGTAACTCGGGACAAGTATGTGTGTCATGACCGATGCCATCACACAAGGCACAAGGCTTGGCAGGTGGAGGAGGGGTAGGGTCAACCGGGGTAGCCTTGTCTTTGGATGCCCCTTTGCGAGCTTTGCCTTTCTTTCCGGTAGTTTTCACAATAGGAGAAGGGTCTTGTTGAGGTATTGGTGGCACTGTAGTGACAGAAGAAGCTAAGGGAATCGGTTGAACCAGTGTCAAGGCAAGGTATGGTTTTGGGTGACCTGGTGGGGTCTTGGCTAGAGAATTAAGATACAAGACAGGTATTTATAGGGTCAAATTAGGTAGGGAAAGGGTTTCCATGATGGGGACTGAATAAACTCTGGGAGGGGGAGCAAGGAAAGGTATCTGACTGGCAGGGTAATGGCCAGGAGGGACGAATCCCATATGGTTGAGACCTGGGGGAACTGACCCAGGAGGGTAGGGAGGCTCGTGAGTACTAGCTGGATGGGAAGGTCCAGGCAGAAGAGGTTCGGCCAACTGAGGCGAAGGGCTAGGAACGGGTTGCATCGGGCGAGGTTGAGGTTGCTGACTAGCCGAAGCGGGCCGCTTAAGGTCAGCCCGAGAAGATTACATCATGCAAACATTCACTAAGCTGGGATCAGAGACAGGAGGAGGAGGAAGACCAAGGAAGGTTCCAAGCAAGGAGGAGTCTTTGTAGACGCGGGGGGAAACACTGGTCAAAGAATCAACGGTTTGCTTATTGGTTACAAAAGAGATGGTGGACTCAGGGGAGGTCTGAGATTTTGGTTCATGATATGTCAACTGGTCAATGGTGACTTCCATTGTGAGGAAAAAACATCTTGCGGTGGACCGTGGATGGGACAGCAGACATGGCATAGTTGTAGCTATGCCCCAAAATAATGTTATAGTCAAGAGGGGAGTCGATGACTTCAACATCAATGCAAATAGTCTTGCCCACAAGGGTGATAGGACAGTTACAGAATAGGCCAATGGGCTGGGAGGCATGGTCGTCCCATGCACGAAGGGTGATTGTGGAAGGGGCTAGCTCAGGAGATCCAAGTTGTTTCCAAACCAAAGCAGACATCAGACATGTAGATGCTCCCTCATCAATAATACATCGAGACACATTAGCATTCCAAATTTTGACAGGGATTTGGAAAGCGAAGGAAGTAGGAAGGGGAGGATGATCTGACTGACGAGCATCGAAAACAATCAATTGGTCATCAGCAGGATCTACAGCACCCATGGTAGATAGTAGAGCCTTCTTTTGAGAAGGACACGACTGGAGGAGTTCCAGTGTTGAAATGGCGACAGGATACTACGCCAAATCATCTACTACACTATAAGAATGAGCAGCTCGACCGGAAGCAGCATTTCGGCGTAATGGGCCCTTAGGAACCTTGATAGGAACCTCAACTTTGGGTTGAGGGATCTGCAAAGGACCATTGGGTGTTGAAAGAGGTTCTATAGGACCTGAAGAAGGTGACTCGGGGACAGATGGAGCGGGAGGTGTGGGGTACTGACGAGACCGAGTTTGAAGGTTAAGGTTGATGGTGAGAGGTTGGTCAGAAGTCATCATGAGAATCTGGTAATTGGAGGAACCGTAAGGGGAAGGTTGAGTGGTTACCGGGTCATGAGGTGGTTGAGTAGCCACGAATCCTTGTTGAGGGAAAGGATTGGTAAACACGGCTAGTTGAGATGTAGCCACATTGGGGGGAACAATAGGGGAGGTATGTTGTCCCCGCAATGTAGCTTGAGACTCCCACATCTGCTGCATCTGTGGTAATAGGGGAAAATCGTGAGTGTAATGACCGTAAACACTGTAACACGAACAAGGCTTATTGGTGCGAAGAGGCCTGTCCGGCTTGGGTTGAGAGCCCTGTGGCTGGTTAGCAGTGTTAGAATCAATACTTGGAGGATTAGATCCACGATTACCAGGGGCGGATTGATTTTGATTGCCTTTCCGCTTTCTTTGAGAAGAAGGAGGATTAGTCGCGCCCTGCTATGCAAATACTTGCCCTGGAGGGGGTAGTAGTTACTGCTGCGGGGGTTGAGAAGGCAAGGGAGGTAGAGGTCCAAATGCTGGAGGAGCTGGGACACCAGGCTGTGGGTAAGGATAAGGGTTAGGATGGGCAACATTTAGGTAAGCAGGAGGGTGGGAAAAAGGAGGAGGCATGCCGTATCCTGGATACATGCTACCTGGAGGGGGGAAAGTGTTGGAGGTGCTGGCCCCTCCCGGAGGGAAACCATAGCCCATAGGAGGTTGAGCGTAGGTATGTGAAAGAGCTCCAATGATACCATCGGCAGAGTGACATGCCCCCTGGCGTTAGCGCCACCGAGTTTGGGGAGGTTAGGAAGGACGGTATAAAAATAACCAAATTAAGCATAGATGAGGCCATATTTCAAGGCTATTTGGAGGGCAGCTTCTTTGGTTTGAGGGAACTGGGATGCGACATCTTTGCCGATGGCAGGTAAGAGAGAGCGAAGGAACCAGTCCATATAGACCTGATCTTCAAAGGTGGGAGCTCGACATAAGCTCCTTCTTCTCTGCCATTCCTGGACATGATCAGAAAGGCGGGTCGAAGATGATTGACGGAAATAAGTCAAGAGTTCGGTATAGTGTCGTATCGGAGAGGGAGCTGGAAATAAGATAAGAAGGCTTGGGCAATGGTCGCAAAGGTGGTATGGGAAGAGGTAGTCTGATCAACATACCATTTAGAAGCCTCGCCGATAAGCGTGTGTTGGAACAATCTAAGATGGATGGAATCATCAGTAATGGAATTGGATGAACACCACATGTGGAAAGATCATATATGGTTGGAGGGATTTTCATTAGCAAGGCCTTCAAACTTGGGAATGTTGGAGGGGAGCTTGGTTGGCATAGCAAGCCAACTAACATCGTGGCGAATAGGATCGTTGATCAACTGATTGAAATCAGGGAGACTGAGACCAGCCATATAAGGGAGCAAAGGGATAGTCGAGGTAGTTCCCGTGGTGGTTCCGCTAGTAACAGACCCAGCAGTAGGACCGAGGTTGCTGCTAGCGTTAGGCCCTGAACTAGACATGGTGAAGGTAACAGGGGGAGAACTAGAAGTATGGGGAGAACCCGAAGAATCAGAAGAAGAGTTGGAGTGCGGACTTGGGGGAGGACTAACTCGACGATGGCGGGAGGGAGTAATTCGACCAACCAGAAACTGAGGGTGAAGGCCAAGAAGTCTCTGGGATAAGCGCCTTGGAGGCGCAATGATGACAACACAAAGGGAATAAGAAGGACCAACAAGGTAGGGAGGTGCAAGATCAAATGATGACGATGTCGAAACAAGGGCAGAGAGGTGCAGTGTCAATTGATTTTAAAGTCTTTTCCTGGTGGTGTTAACCAGGCTCTTCTTCACTTAGGGTTAGTGTGTGGCATGTGTTAATTTTAATTTTTAAACCTAGACGTTTTGAGAGTAAAATAAAAAGTGTGCTGCATAACTGAAAATAAATCCATAGAGAATAGTAAATAAGACTGAAATAACATAAAATTAACAGCTAACAATGCATCGATCTAACAAAAGAAGGCGAGTCTCTCAAAAATAGTCTAAAAGAGGGAAAAAACCTAGTCAAAACACACGAAAAAGGGGCCAATAGATCTAAGGTCGGGAGGGACAGGGATCTAAAGGAGAGATCTGCTGAAAAGAGGTGCAGAAAACAACAAAGAGACAAAGGCAAGGTTGCTGTAACAAAGAAGGAAAACAACTAAAGGCAGAAGGGACAAGGAGGTGACCTTAGAGGCAAACCCAAACAAAACTATATGAGGTGATTTGAAAGGGAGAAGATCTGATCTAAAAGGGATATGAAAAGGAGCTATCAGATCTGAAAAGAAGAAGGCTGAAACTCTGAAAATTCAGACGTCTGAAACAGTTAAAAAATCTTCCACAAAAAGTGGAGGGTACTAAAGCCCTAGGGGGCAAGATTCCCACTTAGTTGAGTAAAATAGATCAGAATTAGGTCTAAACGGGCGGAGATATATTCCCACTTAGTTGAGTAAAACAGATCAAAATCAGGTCTAAACGGGCGGAGATAGAGGCTGGAAAACCCTGACAGAAGCTTCAGACAAACCCAGAAAAATTGTTGGAAAAGTGCAGAAAAAGTGCAGGTCACAGGTTCTGACCTG
Source organism: Pinus albicaulis (assembly GCA_034641835.2). Taxonomy (NCBI): domain Eukaryota; kingdom Viridiplantae; phylum Streptophyta; class Pinopsida; order Pinales; family Pinaceae; genus Pinus; species Pinus albicaulis. The sequence goes on from CM076578.1 coordinate 704,650,175, forward strand.
TTTTTAGTCTAGGTCACAGTTTTGGGGTAGAAAAGTGCGTCCTCTAGGCCAGGTCACAGGTTTTGGGCCGATAAGTGCGACCTGCAGATCTGGATCTCTCGGCGGCAGATTTCAGAAAAATTTGTCGTCTCAGCTGCAGCTGATGTCTGTCACCTGTGCAATAGGGCCAGAAACACACGGAAGTTAAACATTTTGATGTTTGAGGGTTTTTGAGGTGAAAAACACCATAAAAATAGGAAAAAAAAAATGAAAGAGAAACCCTAGGGTCTGAAATAGCTGGATATGCATAAATATATAAAACGACAATGGTCGTAAAAGAAAACCCGTGTGGAGTCGCCAATTGTTAGTATGAATCTTTTGTCGGAAAAATACCACTTTAGCTAAGCATAAAAAATAGCCCTAACATCAATTATGGCTGCCAATATCTTCAAATCTACAGTTAGTCAATCAAGACAAAGATGCACAAATCCAGATCTATGCATAAAAAGACATTAAGCAGTAAAAATGAAAATTTTCTCCATGCATCCAATAGACAAGACTAGAACAATATTTTTGAAAGAATTTTTATATTAAAGGGCACCTGAGAGGAAAAAAAGGAAGGTGTTTCCGATTCTCCTCAATGGGATGGGTTCTTGAAAGTCCTCAACATTTCAGATCTAAAGTTTCTCTCTCTTGTTGGTGTAGAAAACCCAGACAAACATAGAACTCAAAGGGAGCTCACAAAGCAAATAATGGAGAATGTGACAATGATAATGGCTCAAATTCAGACCAAGAGTATATATCCAGAGTGATCTAATGTGCAAAATGAAAGGTGTCAAATGAATAAGAAAACCTTTCTATTTATAACAAAATATTAGGGTAGTCTAGGACTTGGTGCATGAATAAAATATTATTAACCAAATTCTAGAACCACCTTTTAGGAATATTTTATTATATTTGTTGGAGGGAAAAAGTATTTGACTTGGGTCAAATCCCTTTATTTGTAAATAATAGATAAATAAATGATTTATTTATTATTTTAAGGAAGTGGTTGAATGATAATTAAATAAATAATGATTTATTTAATTATTTATAAATGATTTAGTCATATTTAACAAGGAATATTATTTAAATAAGATTTAAATAATTATTCCTAGAAAATAATAAGATAAATGAGGATTTATCTAATTAATTTTCTTGTTTTGGGTTAAATATAACCAGGAATAATAATAAAATTATTGTTTAATTAATTATTCCATGAGGAAAATCAAACAAATATAGATTTGTTTAATATTTCCTTTTGGGGTTTTCTGTTTAGACCATAAACAACCTAATAAATGTGTTTCATTAAGTTATTTTACATAGTGAAAGCAATTTTACTTAGCATACAATTGGCCTTACATGGTGTACTTGGGTCCATCTAATGATAATAGGTTAGATGACCAAAAAATGGTGTAACATCTACTTCTTAAGAGATTTATGTTACTGGTTTGAAACTATTCCAAAGATAGCTTGCTTACATAGGTCAAAATATGGATAGAGGTTGAGATTCCAGGCCTAAAAATAGGTAGAAATTAAAACAATCAGTTTTATTTCCAAAATAAGAAAATTCTATGGAAATATTATAATGATTACTATTCATATGTCTTTTGGAATGAAAAATTGTGTATAGTGTCCTTAATTTTAGGATCAAAACATTCCACATGATTTCCAAAGTAAACCTGAAGTATATGTGGATCAATTTACCCATGTGATATTAAGGATATATTTTCTGACTAGGTGTTGGAGGAAACAAACTCTAGAGGAACACTTGCTATTTTCCTTGGAATTTCACAAAAGTATAAGTGTTATATTGTTTTAGTTGAAACTTTTCTATGTAAAACATGCAATATACAAAATCATATGTACAACATAATGTATACAAAATTATCCACTGAATACGTTTTTACAAATATTTTTAGTGTGTGAGCATTGAGGGTATGTCCACCTCATATGGTTTAACATATATTTTCTCAATTTACCCCATCTACCAATCTAAGTTACCAAAATATGAATATGGATCCACCCATATTTTTGAAGACGTTGGATCCATTTATGACGAGGAAACAATTACAAAAATATAAAAATAATATTATACTAAATAAAAAAATAGTCAATAATCAAAACCATGGAGGAATTACATGATTGGTTAAAAAAATAAAAAAGAGAGTTATCATGTGTATTAATATTAGCCATCTATGTACCATAACTGATAATTTGTTTACTATTAATTATTGATAATTTTGAAGATCATTTCAATGCGGCCATGTAGAAGATCACAAGAGTGCTCTTGTGAGGCATATCCACATGTCCATATCAGTAGTGAATAAAGTTATTTTCTTGATGGTTATGATGAGACTAAATAATAATGTCAATGAAGTGAGCAACAACATAGTAGATAAGGAAGGATAAGACATTGACAACATAACTTGACCATGATTATAAAACAAACCTTGAGAGAAAACCTTGATAGCATAACTCGGGAGATGGTTTTAACTTAACGGTAGATCAAAGCTTGACAAGGAATGTAGTTTATAGTATTAATGATTTAGGAGTCCATAGTTTTGAATATTTTCATTAAAAATTCATTTTTTGGGGATCAGTGGGTCAAAAAATCACTCGAAGTTTCAGGAACTACTTCAAATTTAGGATCCATTTCATTCTCACAGGATTCGTCTCATGGCCTCTGATATGTTTCCTTCTGCAGGGGTATGCTTGCATGATAGATCCTGGGAAGACTCTAACAAATCTAGATCTGGATTGAATTTGTGGAAATGCACACAGAGGTGGCATATCTTGAAACATAGCTACTAATTAACTCGTCAATGCACTTCAAAATTGTTGAACCCCACAAAATAAAGAAGAGACATAGTTGGTATAAATTAAAAATGAAAGTACCCTCAAAAGAAACAATCATGTGTTGAGTATCCCTTACATACATCAAATTGATATTTGACATTTAAGCTTTTGTTATTTGAGACTTGGGGCTCAAATGCATCCCACATGCCTTCTAAATAACCGCCTTCTAGTATGGTTCCCAGCGGGTTCCTTGGGGTTCATCAAGGTCCCAATGATTTAGGGAATTCTAACATTGCCTCCAAACATTCCAATGGTGATATCTTGTCGAAGGATTTGTTGGGTCAGTGGGTGCTTATAGGGAACAAATTCCATTGGTGGTGAGAGATTTGTGAGTGAATGCTTAAAAATCATATCTTATCTTATATTCATTGGATGTCATTACATGTCTATGTGTTTAGAATTTTGGAATCTTTTCATGATCTGTTTCAAACTGAGGATCCATTTCATTCTCCACAGTATCTGTATCATTGCTTCTGATCTTTTTCCATTTGCAGGGGTACACTTTCATGACAGATCCTGGGAAAAATACAACATATCTAGATCTAGATTGAATTTTTGGAATTGCACATAGAGTTGGCTGATCCTGTAACAAAGCTACAAATTAATTGGTCAATGCACTTAAAAAATGTTTAACCCTAAAAAATAAAGAAGAGACATAGTTGATATAAATTAAACATAAAGTACCATCAAAAGAAACAATCTTGCATTGAGTATCCCTTACATACATCAAATTGATATTTGACATCTAAGCATTTGTTATTTGAGACTTGTGGCCTAGATGCATCCCACATGCCTTCTAAATAACCATCTTGTAGCATGGTTCCTAGGGAGTTCATTGGGGTTCATCAATGGTCCAGTGGTTCATGGAATTATTAAGATTCCCTCCAAATATTCCAATGGTGATATCTTGTCAAAGGAATTGTTGGGTCAGTGGGCGCTTATAGGGAACAAATTCCATTGGTGGTTAGAGAGTGAGAAGCGGATGCCTAAAAGTAATATCTTATGTGATGTTCATTGGATATCATTACATGTTTGTGTGCCTCTTTCTATATGTAACCCTAAAGATATATGCATGTACTTGTGGCCTGTGAGGCCATAGCCATTTTTGTAAAATTTTTTATTAAAATTTGTTCTTATTTTATTTCTTCTATATTAACAATATATATAATATGATATATTATCTGATCCTTGTAATATCTTCAAAAAAAATTATATTTCATATTATCAATTACAAAATGTATGTATGCTATGTGACTGGATCCTTACAAATGTTATCATAACCATATTGGTCACTCAACTGGTTGACCCTTAAAACTGGAAACTGGTTGAAACTCAACATGATCTAGAAAAAAAATGCGAAAAACTTGGATGGCCAAAAAATACATTAATGTTCAAATTTTGATTAAAAATAATATATTCTATGATATCCTTGTGAATTCAAACCATTATACACCTATTCAAAGTTTTCTCATTTATATAGAAATTATGAATGCATATAACTAAACTAACATCGAGTGTAATCATAACCGTGATAAGTTTCAGTTTTTTTTATTTTTTGGTTGTTGTCATGTTTTGAGTACAGACTTGTGAAATTCGAAATCGGATGTCGCTTTATGCGAAGATATATATATATATATATATATAATTTTTATTTTTTCATGTGGTTCGCTTGAGATCCGTGTTACATTTGCACAAAAGTTTCGATATCATTCAGATATCTAAAATTTCTAATTTTTAATTTGAATATTTATGTGATAAAGGAAATGCAAAAGGTCCCAATTATAAAAATCCACCCAACAATAACATTGGTAGTTTTCTTTCATTCAACCTGTAACATATTGCATCTTTCTTCATTAATGCTCTTCTTCCATATTCTATACACTTATGACATTTACTTTGAAATATTTGGTGCATTTGTGAGTTATAGGTCATTTGTAGGCTATAAATGTCTTCAGAGTTTCAATTCTAATTGAGTATTCAACTGAGCATATTGATTCTCTTATACATAAATATTTTTCTCTCCATCCACTTTTCATAACTTCCATAACCATTAGGTAAGGACCTACAACTTCGATGATGTTTCGCTTGTTTAGTAAAATATTGTCGAGACTTTAATTTATTGAAAGTTGTAGAATTTACAATCTATGAAGTTTCAAGATGTAATTTTTAAAAGTCTAATTCTTTAAAGGGTACTAGCTCAAAGGAAGAGCACCTGATTTAAAAGTAGGAGGTACATGGTTCGATTCCATCGTGCCCTTATATTCATATGGAATGGCAGCGATCAGTTTTTGGTGACGGGGGCTCTTTTGACCATCACCAATGAGCTTATGGTGACATTTTTAAACCCTCACCAAAATATGAAATGGTGACGGTCAATGAACGCCACCATATATACACATCAATAGTGACGACCATGAAAGGTTTGTCACCATAAATCATTGTTGTTGATATGAAATGGTGAGGGTCAATGTTTGTCATTATAGTCATTATTCATGACGGATCTTGAAGTCACCAATGAGCTTATCATGACATTTTTGGACCCTCACCAAATATGAAATGGTGACGGTCAACGAACGTTGTCATATATATGCACCAATAGTGACGAACATAAAAGGTCCATCACAATAAATCGTTATTGTTCATATGAAATGGTGACGGTCACTATCCATCGTTATAATCAATAGTCGTGACGAACCTTGAATGTCAGCACAACACATACTTTCAGCGACACCACCTTTGGTGACCGTGGCTATTTTCCATCACCATTGCTCATATGAAATTGTGACGGTCACTCTCCGTCATTATAAATCATTATTGGTGATGAAATTTGAATGTCACCACAAGACCTATACTTTCGATGATGCCACCTTTCGTGACGTTTAGTTTTTGGTGACAAAGGTTTTTTTGACCATCACCAATGAGATTATGGTGACATTTTTCAGCCCTCACCAATGTTCTTTTTTCTTATAGTGTGAGCTATGTGCATGAACTCTGCTGCTATGTGCACAGAAGGGAAATATTGTATTGATTGAAGATATCTTAATAAATAAGGAAATTTTGGCGAACTATGACTTTATATGATTGCATTAGATTTTTTATGCGCATTATCTATTTCTTATTTTAGTTCTGGATTTTTTTGTTGAATGCATATGTGTTTCCGTAATTATTAGTCACAATGGTACATTGAATTTATGCACGAATATTGTTCTTCTTAAGTATTAGATTTGAAGTATAATAATCTATCTGCGTAAGGGTTTGTTCTGTAACAATAGGTGTATATGCAAGGGATAAGTCTGTTATCACTATCTTGGTGTGTGCATCTGCTTTACTATTTTTCTATAATTAGATCTAGTTTTGTGAAGTTACGCACAAGGCAGTAGGTATTATATCTATTGGATCCACATCAAAAATCTCCCTTAGGGTGCAGAAACCTGGTTCCATCACCCCCCCATACTACTTCGGGTGAGACTTTGGTCTGCACAAGAATATCACTACCAAAAGGGCTAGTAGTTGGAGGCTTTTGTTGGTTGCATGATTACTTCGAACCTGGGTTAGGATCCCTCAATCCAATAAACACAATTTACCATTTTTGGCAGTTTTTTGGGTCCTGAACTTCTAGAGTCGTTTTAAGGCTCTAAATGACATTTTTTGGCAAAACCAGCGCCAACATGGGTCTGAAAATTTTAGTCCTTCGAAAGATATTTCTAATGAGGTATTTTTCACATCAAACATATATCTTATGCCAAAGTTATGTCCCCAAGAAGTTGATGAAACAATTTTCCCAAACGGGTCCCATAGTTTTGGCGCTTCATCTTGTAGGATTAGGTTTTTGGATGTTTAAGGTTTTCCCATGTTGTACAATAATAAAAAGACCCTCGAGCCTCATTTTAACATGGTTCAGAGGCATGTATCCGCCACATATCTTCTCAGATATAAGCTACCATCCCTCCAACTAGTTTATTTTCCATTTTTTCTATAAGCATTTTTCAGTATTTGATATTAATGAAATGAAGTGTTATTCCTATTGCATCTCTACAATTATGTTTATTTATATATTTTATTATGTTCCTGCATAAGTCTGGATCACAAACCCAAGAGCCTAACTCTATTCCAAACTAAGTTTGCAAAATTAAAATTGTTCTACAAAATATATAATCCACTGTCTTTTATTTGTTAGTCGAATCTTAACTACTTAAAAGAAATAGAAATAAAAGAACTAACAATTCCTCCATGCATAATTTGAGATATTCGAATGGCATCCAAAATAAATTCTCTCATTGAAACCAAGACCATTATTGGGTAAAAAGGAAGAACATGTTAGTAAATAAGGGAAATTGTATTTACAACTTATATTGCATTAAAACAAAGGCTACTACAAAATCAAGATTTTATAGCGGCCTTTTAAATTTAGTAAACAACATAAAAATGAAAACATACCTCAAAAATCTCAAGAAATATAGATGAATATAAAGTCTTTATTACGAAGTATTCAAATCTAGAGAGATAACAATATTGAAATTTGATGACTTAATGATTATATGTGTATCCCTTGATTGTGTTTTTACTTCATATTTTGTAGACTTTTGTTTTTTTTTCCCTTAATTTATTTAGGGCTCTAAGCTGATTTTTCTCTTGAATGAGGTGCATAATACAATACTCAAGACAAGTAATTGTGACTAGAAACTATTGGTGCCATTATATATCAAGTATGGAGGGGTCAGAGCTAGAATTTCTCTTAGGACATTTTTCTGAATTACTATTACCATCATGAACATATTTTTCATTACCAGAAAAACCAAAATTATTCTTAGTCTAATTTCGTTGGATAAAGTTTTCAATTATGTCAATGATATGTAAAGCTAGGCACATTGTTGAATTATGTTATCGATGAAACCATAGGTGTGTTGATGATGCCCTAGATGTTTGATGTTGTCCCTAAGTGTATTGTTGAAACCCTAGTTGTGTTGATTATGCCCTAGATGTTTGATGGTAACCCTTGTTGGAGCATATACTAGCCTGTGCATAAATGAAATCATAAATGGTTGATTCCCTAAGCATCATATCCTAATAATGACATCCTATTGAAGGCATTTATATGGAATCAACCCTAGATGTATGAATATTCCCATGATGCTCTAAATATTTAAGTATAATGACAAAATGTAGGTATATCAGAGAATTAGATGGAAGATCCCAATATGGAAGAAAGGACTATCAAACTTTGTTGAATATTGATTTAAAAAAAAATAAACGTGGCCGTACTCCTAATGTCCCTACAAATGAATTGTCTAATTGGTCCAAGAAAGCAATTACAACATCATCAATAATGTACCAACCACATCCTTAATACAATGATGATAATTATCAACCAAAAATTTTCAGAGTTGGAGATTCCTAGCATATATTTGTTTGGGTTTAAGGTTCATGGTTTCTTGGGGATATTCTTGAACATATTTTGGAGAGTCACTTACAATAATTTTGAAGAGTTCTTGTGGAAACTTTTAGAAGACACCTTGAAGAATTATTGAATATCTTGTGAAGACATCTTGAAGCTTATCTTGGAGGCATTATTGAAGCCCTCATGAAGTAACCTTGGAGAAAATTGTCTGGGTAGCATGAAGAGTCTTGGAGACACCTTTTGCGGTTGCAAATTTTCCATTATTAAATTAAGTTCTTTTGGATATTAAAATAAGGGAATTGTTGAAGTCGATTTTTAAGATATCATTAGGAATTTTTGAATAATATATTGGAAGCCCTAAAGTAGTACTTGTAGCTATCTTGAATAATTGAAGCAAAGGGTTGGAGCCCTAGAGGATTAGAGTCCTTAAGAAGACTAGGTTGGATCCTAAGACAGAGTAGAGGGTTGGAGCCCTATAGGATTGGAGTCACTGAGTTGATCAAGTTGGTGCCTTGTGAAGTACAAGTTGCAGCTTAGTTGAATTGAATATTGGAGCCTTCATCTAAGTTTGGAGCCCTATAAAAATCATAGGTGTGATTGTATTGATTGTGTTAGGGTCCTATAATAATAGGATTCATAATTTTGAATTGACTTTGATTAGTCTTGTAACATGTACATACTTTTATTTCTGCAAATTGTTTTCCCATATTAGAAAAATAAAAAATGTAAAGAGGGTAAAATTCCTAAAAGAAAAATCAAAGGACTTGAGAGAAAAAGGGTCAAAAAGAATATAAAAATGGACCCCAAACAAAAATACATAAAAATAAAAAATGAAAGTGATGCAAATCCAAATGCCACTACTATTTAATTTTACTGCAAAATAAAGATTGTGTGCAACTTTTTAAAATTCCACAATCCACGAAGCTGAAACTGTTTAATCTTGGCAGATCAATAGTTAGGTAGAGAAGAATAAGGAGCTCAACAGTTTAATTTGAGCCCTTGGAAGAAATAAGGATATAATTAGTTAGTTTGTTGTTTAAAAGAAAAAAGAATAAGGGTTTGCAAGCTCAAATGCACCCATGTAAATGAAGAAAATAATGCTAGGGTAGTAGACGGGTAGGTAGAAACAATTTTCATAAGCATGGAGATCAGAAAATTGGTTACTTCATTTACTAACTTCCTTACACAATCATTTCCCTTGTAAAAAATACCCCCTCCCCTTCGTTTTTCCCTTTTTTTCCCATTATCACTAATTTTTCCTCACAAATGCCCCCTTTCCTAAGTTAAAATACATTTTTTCCTTTGGAAAAGTAAAAAAAAACAATTTTAATAATTCTCCTTTTATTAAAAAAATACCCAAAAAACCCAAAAATACTTTTATCCTAAGTATTATTTAAAAAATATTATGTTGGGTCCCACAGTGAAGAAATCTACCCCCAATATCATTTTAAACACTATACTTAGTGTATTTGACATCCCGTAGTTACATTTAATTATTAACATTTGACTTAATATATTAAATGCCATATTAAACCTATATCCCGTATTATATTAAATCCTTTATATATATATCCCAACCCATTATTTTTATTTAAAGTATGGTTTAATATTCCCCACATGTTATATATCCCGACCCCATGTATATTAAAATAGTTTTTATACATTTTTACCTTACCCCATTGGCTATAAAACTTGACCATATCACAAATAATCCTACCATATAATTTATGCCCTGGGCCCCACACCATCAATCACCAATACTCTGTCACATCATCCTAGTTGTCCGAACTTCACCCGCTAGATCTGACCGCCATTATCTCCTATCGCACATCCGATAGCGCGATAGTTAACATACACTCAACCTTGCAAAAAACACAGTTTTCGGAGTCTCCTTCCCCGCTACATGGTGTGTTTATATTCGATTGCATCAATCAGAATAATTCCGTGAACCACCTTTGGCGCTTGCGAAAACCACTAAGCGGTTCTTTCCCTGGCGCACAAACCACCTTGTCAATTCAAATACACCTGCGCATTCAATTTAAACACTGTTGATTAGAAATGCATATAAACCACCGAATTGTGCCCTTTCATCCTTTCTGTTACATTTTTCTATAGAAGAAGCATTACAGACCGAAAAAATTGCTGCTGACTCCATTTTTAAGACAAAAACAAGTATAATTCAACCAATTTGTTGCTACAAGACATCACATAAATATTAAAAAGAATTATAAAGACCTTTGAAGCCTCAGGAAGCCTTCTTCAACCCCAGAACCCTTCTGCGAAATGAAATCTGCATTTTTTCCAGGTATTCTTCAAAATAAAAGACTTATTCCTTGATCTAAAGAAGTAATACAACTAATTGAATCATTTAGGAGCCTTTTGCAAACCTAAAGAAAACCCTGTTGCTTCCTAAATCCTTTTTTTATAAACCATAGGCACCTTTTCACAGATTTTGAGGTTCATGACTGTTTAAAATCACCTAGATTGAATAAATTGAAGAATTTTAAGCCTCTTTACACTTGAAGAAAACCTCCTTGTCTTCCAATCCTTTCATACTGACCCTAAAATGCTGCTTTGCAGAATTTTGAGGTCCTAAAATTGTTTTTTAAGCTCAGAAATTGAAAATTAGATCAACTAAACCTTTGCAGACCATAGGATAAACCCCTGTTTCATTCTCAATCCTTCTGCAAACTATTGTAAACTTTCAAAGGTTCTCCTACATGCCTAAATCAATGTTTCTAAAGTTAAAAGAGTAATAAAATTGATAAATCAAGTAAAGCAATGGCTTCCAAAAACATTGTAGCTATCAATTCTCTACAACCCCCTGTTGTAGATGTAGAGCACATTCCCTTAGTCGACATAGATTTCAATATTACTAACACAGTCATGAAATTCAACCTTCTTGAGCTCCACTGCTAGAGCCAAGAAAAATCCATAGATCAGGCTGATGAAGTTTTCATCTGGGAGTCTAATTTACCAAAACATGTTGTCCCAAAAACCTTCCAATGCCCAAAAGTGATTAGACTCTATCAATCCTTCTATTTCACTGATCAGAGAGCCATAATAAACCCTGAAAAAGAAATTTTATTTACCATTACCCCTGAGTCAATTAATCATATGCTACAGATACAACCTAGGCTTGATGAAATCCCTTTATCCATTGAGGCCCTCACTCAGCTATACCTGAATTTGGACTTTGCCAAGATGTTCCAGATATTTCAAACTTTCATGCCTTCTTCTGTAAAAATTCCCAAGATAAATCCTCCATACCCTTCTAAAAAATTCTCTAAAAGGACAAGACATATCATCTCCATGTTGTATTTCATTCTTGGTTATTTTACAGATGAACATGTTGATGTTGCAATGCTAGGTTTTTTGTCTACTTTCACACCTAGTCAGCCTCTTGCTACCATTTTTAAATTTTCCCAATACCTTGTTAACAATTTTCATGAGCATTTGGTCAAAATTCCTTCTGAAGGTGTTTTCAAGTATTCCTCATTCTTATTCCATATGTTCTTATAATTTCAGTTTGATAAATTTGCTATAAACCTTCAGAAGCTTGATGTGGAAGGAAACCCACATTAAGTCATCTTTTGGACTTCCTTGATAAGGAAAGACTCCAATGAGTTCATTTATACAGATTTTACTAATTCTTTCATTCATCCTATGGTCAATTTGTTGAATAGAAGTACTCAACCCAGAATTAGTGAAGAAATTATGAAAGTCTTACAGTTGTCAGAGCATAATATGACAGGTGATTGTTACTTGTACCAAAACCATACTTAGATAAGAGTATATGGATCAAGTCTTGTTCCATATAAACTGCCAAAATACCTCCCTATGAGGTTATTTTCCCTTGAGTACATAAGATAGATTCTTAATTCAGATGCAATTAATTTCTTGGCAACAAAGAAGAAGACACAGTTCAAATTGAAAAATCAGGTTGGCCCTTTTATCTGTAACATTAGAGATGTAGGTCCAGAGGCTGAAAAATGTTTACAGGAGTTCAAATTCAATAAATTTTTTTGTGGTATTATGATACCCTTGGATTTATAAGTAAAATGAGATTTAAATGAAAATTGACTCCCTATGTACATGAAAAGAAACCAGACATAGAGAAATTCTCCAACCAATGTGAATGGTTGGAGAACACCTTGGTACAGGCAAAGAAGCAAAGTGATACTAGTCAAAATTTGCAGACTCCAGCCCAAGAAGACAATAAATCAAAGAGAAACAGAGAGGAAGGATCCTATACTACAGAGACAACAACATAAACCAAATTCAAATTGAGATATAGTAAAAAGCCAAAGTTAAATCCTAAAGAAGTGGAAACAATAGAGGTGATTGATACAGAAACAGTAACAAAGGAAAATGCACCTCCTACAATAATTGAAGAAGAAGAACAACCTACAACTTCAAACACTCAGCTTATTCAGAAGTAGCACAGTATTGAAGTTTGCTCATCTAAAAAACCAGCAGAAAAGGACATGGATATCAAAGAAAGATACAATGAAATTAAAGCTAGAAATGAAGAAATTAAAACTGAAATATATTCTCAATATCTGAAACAAACTCCTAGCATTCAAAATAGGCCACTTTCAGCCTTTGAATATAAGAATAAAAATATGCAGATGGCATTTCTTCAACCCATAGTTCAAACTCCCAAGTCATCTTCTGATTACAAAAAGACATATTTTGAAGTTTTGGCCCAGGATATTCATCCTCTGGATCAAATTGAGTTTCATAAATAGGTAGGGGAGATGATCTATTCTATAATGACCACCAAGGCCATGAGTGTACAGAAGTTACAAAACACTCTTGAAATATCAGAGATCATCTCAAATTGGAAAAAGCATCTTCACAGGAAAAAGACACTAGAATTAAATCCTTGGAAGAATTAGTAATTGAAGTAGGATTTTATCCTATTAATGTAAAAGTTGCAGATGAATTGATAAAGAAGAAAAATGCAGACATCACTGCAATTAAGAAGAAACTAAAGCTGCCCCCTACAAAACATCCTCAAGTTAAGGAAGTACTACAGGATACAAATCAGAAAGATGAGATGATGAATCTCATTCTACAGTTGACTGCTCAGATAAAGGAAATGGAAAATGTAATGGAAAAATTGTTCCAGGAGAAAGAAGCCAACAAAAAACCAGTCCCAATCACTGTCATTCCTGTAGTCACTATTGTTGTACCTTCCACACTAGTAGAATCACTAGTTCCTACAGTCCCCATGGCTACAACATTACCTGTCACTTCATCAACAACTTTAGCAACAGAGTCTTCAACAACAAAAAGACAACATTCAGATGACGCAAGAAAGTTGGTAAAGTTTATGCAGGACATGTCTATTTAGACTAATGAGATTAACAGATTAAAATAATAGCTTAAAATTCTTGAAGATGAAAAGAAACTTTCCAAGATAATGCATAAGAATGAAGAACAAAGAGAAAACAGATTAAATGATTGGTTGAAAATTTTAGAAAAAGATCTAACAGTGAAAGAACCCATGGCATAGATCAGACAATAGTTATGGGCCAATATCATTGAAGCTGTCAATAATATTTGGCCATCAATCCAGGTTATATATGAGCAGAAATATTTAGTCAAATCAACAAAAGAAGTCGTTCAAAAATTAAAAGAAGATCTTGGTAAGAAACTTGAAGAAGTTCTTGAAATCATCAAGTTTCTAAATTCTAAGAACATGAAAGAGCTAGAAGAAATTGGTATTAATGACAAAACAAAAACCATCCTAGAAGTTAGGAAGGTAACTTCTAAAAATAATTTGATGATACAATTAGAAGAGAAATTCAAAACATGGAGGTTGCTATCACAATATGATGAAATTTGATGTCCTAAGGCAGAAAGGCCTTCCAAATCCATTAGTTATTCATGATAAACTATTGAATCAGGATACTATGAAAATAAAACGAGAGAATTTGCCAAGAATCAGGCTAATCTTCCCACCTCACATGGTATTCCAACAGGGAAGGTAATCTACAAGAATTTGGAGAATTTGTTTTACTTACAGCATGAGGTGAAACACATATTTATCAACAAGCCCACATTCTCAAAGTATATTCAAGCTGATGAGATTTTCAGAAGGATGATACAGATAAAATTTCCAGAGACATAATTCTAGGAAAAAATGACTGATTTATTGTGAAATCATATTGCAGTAAGCACAAAGAAATTAAAATAAAACAAAGCTTTTTGTTTTTACATTTACAATTACAATTTTGTAGTGAAAGGGTATTAGGTGAAAGAGTATCAGTTCAAAGTCAAAGTTTAAAAGTAAAATAAAGAATTACAAAGCAGAGATAAATCTGCCAGCGTAAAGCACACTTCACTATCCAACTGCAGCTTCATTGAACATCGAAGAGAGAAAGTATCAACAAGTAAATACAACAAACAGTAATTTCAATAAAAATAGGGACAACTAGTATTAGTTAGAGAGTTGTCACTATCTTCTTGCATTAAGATATTTATTTTCCATGAATAATTCCTAAGTTTGTTTTAGGATATTTTGTAAAGAGTTTCTGTATAAATACTTCTCATATAGAAGTATTGAGGGTGGATGAATTGCTGAACATTTCTATAGTTGTACTATTCTGAACCTAAGGGTGATTGTACCAATTTCAAGTCAGCAGACTGGATTAAAGTAATAAAGCATCATATTACAGGATTCATGTGTTGGGCCACTTCAGTGAAGTATTTTCACTTGTTTCTTTGTCAATTTATTATGTTTTTCATCAATACTTGTATTTTGTTCTAAATCTAAATGATAAATCAGGAATTGTTATTTCAGAATATGTTAAAAACACTCTGTATTGAACTTCTTATCATTTACATGTTTTACACTGATATCTAGACTAAGGAACCCTTAATTTTTCCCTAGTTTCGATTGACCCCTTCATTTTCACTCATTATATGGATTTGAGAACCCTTAATTGCTCTCTTACCCCGATTGAAACCATTTTTACCATCAACCTTGAAGATCTGAAGTAACTCAACTATCTTGCCCTGTAAACATTTCTCTTTAGAATTTGATCCTAATCTGACTACTTGACACATTGACTCCATTAGCCCAATGGAATACAGAACTACATCTATCCATCTGAGTAAATTATTTCACTACCAAATCAAATCAAAATTGAAAACCAATTTACCCTACATAACTAGCCTAAAATCAATCAAAATCAACAAAGATAAATCATATAGAGATTTCTCTCTCTGAGCATTAGGAAGGCTAGATCCTAAGGCTTAAAAGTAGGTTTGTGGCCACCTCTAATATTCTTTAAACTAAGAAATAAAAAATCTAACAACTCTTGAGAATTAATAGAGTGATAACATATTGGTTGTTGTGAAACTAGCTCCAAAAAGATAGGAAAAGAGATATCAATGCCTTAGAAATAAGCCACTTCGTGGGGGAAACCTCCAATACATTACATGAATGAAAAATTCTTGGATGATTCAAATTAGAAAACCTCCTTTCTATATATAGGAGTCCATGTGGCCACAATGTAATCCTAGCCGACCTAACAATAATAATTTAAGGGCACAATAATAACAATATGGGGGTTACAAGGTACAATAATAACAATAAGGGGGTTACACTAACAAAAATAAGGGACTATACTAGTAATATAGGGACCTAACATGCCCCTCTCCTTCAAAAAAGTGTTGTCCTCAATGCTTGAGTAGCTCTGGGTGCTTCTGTATAAAATTCTCATCCTCCCATGTAGAATCTTGAGTGGGTAAGTTCTTCCACTTGATGAGATACTCTGAAATTGATCGATTCCGTAGTTGTCGAGTTCTTTTTTCCATGACTGCTTCAGGTTCCAATATGATTTTCCCTTCCCCATCAAGTTCTGGCAATACTGTTTGAACTGGAAGATTTTCACCTACAACCTTCTTTAAGCATGAAACATGGAAAACTGGATGTACTCGCGAAGAAGCAGGAAGCTCCAATTTGTATGCCATAGTACCAATCTTTTGCAACACCTTGTAAGGACCATAGTACTTTGGCGATAATTTATTATCCTTCTTTGCTTGCTTGAGGGACATTTGTTTGTATGGTTGTAGCCATAAAAATACCCAATCTCGTACATCAAAACTTCTCTCGCTGCGATGTTGATCTGCCTGTTGTTTCATTCGATTTTGTGCCAAATTCAAGTTATCCTTTAAGAGTTGGAGAACTTCTTGCTGATGCTCGATGTGATCTTCCACTGCTTGAACCTTCGAATTTTCCCTTAAAGATGATGTGATGGATGGTGGATGATATAAAGTGCCATAAATGGGGTCATTTTTGCTGCAGTATGGAAGGAAGTGTTATACCACCATTCAGCAAGAGGTAACCACTTGACCCATTGTGTTTGTTTATCAGATACAAAACAACGAAGATTTCCTTCCAAACATTTATTTACTATCTCAGTTTGACCATCAGATTGAGGATGATAAGATGAGCTATGAGCTAATTGAGTACCCAAACAAGAAAATAACTCCGTCCAAAAATTTCGAGTAAAAATGGGATCTCTGTCGCTCACAATAACCCTTGGGCTTCCATGTAGCTTTTGAATTTTGTCCATAAATGTAGTAGCAACTGTACTTGCTTTAAATGGATGAGATAATGCACAAAAGTGTGCATACCTGGTAAGTCTATCAACTACCACCATGATGACATTCTTGCCTTCGGACTTCGGTAAACCTGTGATAAAATCTATTGAAATCTCCTCCCAACGTTGACTTGGAATGGATAAAGGTTGTAGAAGTCCCGGGGTCTTAATTGTCTCCACTTTATTCTGCTGGCAAACCAAACATTCCGCCACAAACTTTTGAATATCAGATTTAAGGCCATCCCAAAAAAATTCTTTCTTCACCCTGTGGTAAGTTTTTAAAAATCGTGAGTGTCCTCCTAAAGGAGAAGTGTGCAATTCTAGAAGAATCTTTTGTTTTAGTTGGGAATTCTTACAAAGATATAAGCGATCTTTGTACCATAAGGAATCATTTTTCCAACTAAATGTATCAGATGTACTAGGATCTTGCTGCAACTTTTGAATGAGTGTCCATACATCTTTGTCCTTCTTCATTCATCTCTTGCTTCGGTTATCCAATCTGGTTGGATAATAGAAATGGCACAAAGCAATGCTTCCACCTCTTCATTCTTTCTTGAGAGTGCATCTGCAACAACATTAAGCTTTCCTTTTTTGTAGATTATTTCAAAGTCATAACCCAACATCTTTGTGACCCATTTTTGCTGCTCTTCTAAAGATATTCTTTGTTCCAAAAAGTGTTTGAGACTATCATGATCAGTTTTTACCTTGAAGTGTCTTCCCATTAGGTAAGTTCGCCATTTATTTAGTGCATGCAGTATTGCTAACATTTCCTTCTCATAAATAGGTTTCTGTAAATACTTTCCTTTGATTGGACGACTTTCAAAAGCAATAGGTCTTCCTTCCTGCATTAAAACTGCACCAATTCCATTTCCTGAGGCATCACATTCCACAATAAAGGTTTTTGTGAAGTCTGGCGTAGCTAAGACCGGTGCTAGACACATTGCCTCTTTAAGATGTTAAAAGGCCTTAGTTGCTTCAGGAGTCCATGAAAATGCATCTTTCTTCAATAATGTTGTTAGAGGTGCTTCTATTCTCCCATAATTTTTAACAAACTTGTGATAATACCCTGTTAACCCGAGAAATCCTCGCAACTGCTTTATGGTTGTGGGGACTTTCCATTCCTTAATGGCTTTAATTTTGTTAGGGTCTACCTTAACACCCTCGTGAGATACAATATGACTCAGATATTCCACCTCTTGTACTCCAAAGAAACATTTGGATGTTTTTGCATATAATTGTTTCTCCTGCAATAGTTTGAGCACCCTGTCAACATGTTGAACATGATCCTTCAAAGACCTGCTGTAGATTAGTATATCATCAAAAAATACTAGCACAAATTTTCTAAGGAAGGGTTTGAAAATGGAATTCATCAACCCTTGAAATGTAGAAGGTGCATTGGTAAGGCCAAAAGGCATGACCAAAAATTCATAATGACCCTCTTGAGTTTGAAATGCTGTTTTTGGAATATCTTCAGTCTTCATTCTAATTTGATGATATCCTGAACGAAGATCCAACTTGGTAAAATAAATTGCTCCATGTAATTCATCCAATAATTCATCAATCACAGGAATGGGGAATTTATCTTTAATGGTGAGCTTATTGAGCTCCCTATAATCCGGACACATGCGCCATGATCCATCCTTCTTGTGTACCAATACTACAGGAGCAGAGAAAGAACTTTGACTAGGTTGAATTATACTCGCCTCTAACATTTCTGCAATCATACGTTCAATTTCACTCTTTTGTACATAAGGATATCTATAAGGCCTGATGTTTGGAGGAACACTTCCTGGAATCAAATGAATAGCATGATCATGATCACGAATAGGTGGGAGTCCTTTGGGAGTTTCAAACACCTTGGAATGATTGTCCAAGACTTGTTGGAGATCTGCAGAAATAGATGATTTTGATGTTGTAACTTCTAGTGAGCATAATTGTGAAATTACACCTCGTTGTTCTTTCTTTAGAAGATTTGTCATGACATTAGAGCTTATTATCTTTCCCGGCTTCCCTGTAATACCTCGTAATTCGACTTCCTTTCCTTCTGAAAAAAATTTCAAGAAAAGTTCTTGAAAATTAAAAGTTATCGTCCCCAAAGATTGTAACCATTGTACTCCTAGTACAACATCAACACCTCCCATAGGAATGGAAAGCATTGAACTAGTCAATACATATTCCCCCATGGTTAGCTTGATATTATGGCATTTTCCAGAGCAATTTATAGTTCCTCCATTTGCAACCATCACTTGACATTCTGGTGTTGGGTATAGGAAACAATTCAATTCCTTGGCTACCTTACAATGAATAAATTATGGGTACTACTTGAATCAATCAACACTATTACCTTTTTCTTCTTGATATGTCCTTCTATCTTGAGAGTTTGAGGAGTGGTAATTCCTGCCAATGCATTACACGATATGGTCGGACTCATTTCTTCCTCTTCTAGGGTTGGTTCCTAGTGTATATCCTCTTCTTGTTCATTTTCTTCCTCTTCACAATCTATGTAAAATAATTTCTTCTCAACACACTTATGACCTTTAGTGTATTTTCTATCACAACTGTAGCAAAGCCCTTTTGCTCTTTTTTCTTCCAATTGTTGTGGTGTCAACCTTGTAGGTTGTGGAAATTTAGGAGTAGCAACACTTCCATCTTTATAGAAGTGAGTGGTAGGCTTCCTTGTCGCCATAATTTTGCATTCAATTTTTCTTGCCAACCTGAATGCCTTCTCCAATGAATCAGGTTCCAAAACGCGAAATTCATGTTGGATGTTATCCTTTAAAGTACTTATGAAGAGATCAATCCTGTGTTCCTCTGGAATATCAGTTACCCTTATATTCAATTTTTGGAAGTCCTCAATGTGCTCCCCCATTAAACCATTTTGTTTGAGATTTATCAATTGGCTAAAGAAGGTGTTGCTCTTTGTATCCTCATAATGTGCTATCATTTCCTCCGTAAAAATTGACCAAGTGACAATTTTTTTATGGGAGCAAAGCCATCGATACCATACAAATGTATTTTGTCCTAAATGCAAAGTTGCAATGCGTACCTTTTGTGTGTTTGCACATTATGGAGATCAAAATATTGCTCCATCTGTAGTATCCATGTTACAGGATCCTTTCCATCAAACTTCCTCATATCCATTTTTGGAATATGGTGGTTCTTCCCGCCAACATTAGAGTTTTTGAAATCACGATTAACATTTATTTCATTTCTCACCTTAGATTTCCTCTCTGTCTTATCTGTTGATCATTCTTATCAACTTGATAAACCTTCATACCAAACCTTCCATATCTCCTCCAAACCTTCCATTTTTCTTTCACACCATTCTTCAAATATCATCGTAGCTTCTATGCCTTTTCTTCAAACCATCCATCTTAGTTTCCACTCCTTTCTTCAAAACTTCCATGTCATTTTTTGTTGCTCTTTGCGAGAGCGAAATTTGTTGCACTTGCTCTTGTAATTTTGATATGTCATGTTGCCATTCTTCGTCTTCATGAGTCATAGTAGAGCCTTCTAAAGGCTTAATGGGTGTTGAATTATTTTTAGGGGCCATTTGAGAATCCAATACTGATATCTATTCTATAATATTCCCTTGGAATCAATTCAACTTGATTCTTCAAACAAGACTTATGCAATTCGGAAAAAAAAATACACACCTTTTACTTGCTTTTGAGGAGCTCAATATTGAAATTGAATTATCCCTATAATTGAAAATCCTCAATATATGAAATCTTGCCCTCTAGTATTCCTCTGAAGCTTCTTTCAAATGCCACAGGTCTGACTTGATTTGTATTCTTCAAGGTAAATTTATTTTAAATCTCCCACAATGACCTAATTATGGAATGTTTCAGTAGAGTGAACTTGTACGACTTTCCACGTGTCACTGTTTCCTCCTTTGGATTTGAAATTGATAGAACAAAAAATAGAGTCCGTGTACTTGCGGCCACTTTTTACAACATTCCAATTTGATGCTCAGAGAGAGAGATATGAATATTTTCCCACGAACACCTCTTTGAGATGAAATTCAAAAGCCTCAAAAAGCCCTAACTTCCACAGATCATATCTCCAAAAATTTTGTGAACCAATATCTGAAATTTTGTGAAGATGTTCCTCAGGATTGCGGCTTCGTACTCTAAAAATTTCAGTTTCTGAACCTTCGTATAAAAAACGTTATTACAAAACTACCATGATGAGTTGTTTAGGTTAAATTCAGGAGCCTGCAAAATGACCTAACTTGTACAGATCATATCTCCGAAAATATTGCGAACCAAGCTCTGGAAGTTTGTGATGATGTTCCTCAGTATTTTGGATTCATACTCTAAAAATTTTAGATTCTGAACCTTCTTAGAAAAAATTTTATAGCTAAAATTCCGCGATGACCTTTTTGGAGCAGCAAAACCCTAGAATCTCAAAGCTCTGATACCAAATGTTGTGAAACTAGCTCCAAAAAGAGAAGAAAGGAGATATCAGTGCCTTAGAAATAAGCCACTCCGAGGGGGCAACCTCCAATACATTACATGAATGAAAAATTCTTGGATGATTAAAATTACAAAACCTCCTTTCTATATATAGGAGTCCATGGGGCCACAATCTAATCCTAGCCGACCTAACAATAATAATTTAAGGGCACAATAATAACAATATGGGGGTTACAAGGGTACAATAATAACAATAAGGGGGTTACACTAACAACAATAAGGGACTATACTAGTAATATAGGGACCTAACATTGGCGGCCATATTGGGGACCTAACGAATCCTCAGATTTAAAAGAGATTTTAAAGGAAATATTTTTACTTATATTTTCACCTTAAGATTTTTTTAAAGAGTTGTGAGTATCTTTTCATAAAAAACTGTAATTCTGGCTTCTAGAAGAGTCTACTATACTAGGTCCAATCCAGATCCAGAACCTGCTATCATAGTAGATAATCCTGACAGAATTGTAAAGAAAAACAAAAAAGTAGAAAGTTTAGGTAATAATAATTCATTGATCAAAGAAAATTCTCTTCCAAATAAATTATCAAGTTTACAATACATTGAATTTGATCTAGCTTTTGAACAAATAACATATTGGCGACCATACTGGGGACCTAACCAATCCTTAGTTTTAAAATATATTTTAAAGGAAACATTTTTACTTATCTTTTCACCTTAAGATTGTTTTAAAGAGTTGTGAGTATCTTTTCAAAAAAAACTGTAATTCTGGCTTCCAGAAGAGTCTACTATACCAAATCCAATCCAAATCCAGAACCTGCTGTCATAGTAGATAATCCTGACAGAAATGTAAAGAAAAACAAAAAAGTAGAAAGTTTAGGTAATAAGAATTCAATGATCAAAGCAAATTCTCTTCCAAATAAATTATCAAGTTTACAAAACATTGAATTTGATCTAGATTTTAAACAAAATTTGTTTATAACTAAATCAGAAAGTGACATACATAATAGTGTAATAGATCATGATTTCATTTCATTCATTGAAAGTAAGAAGGAAACTGCTTCACTACATTCATATGAAAAAGTATTAGAAGTTTATGATAAAATTGATGTTATAACTGCAACTTTGATTAAGGAAATTGAAGAAGTTTATTTACAACATTCATTTGAATTGACTTCTTTATCAGCCTATACCCCTAAACCTTCTACCAATCATTTATATACTAGTATTTTAGAAACTGTAGGTTCATCCTTATTTACTACCACTTCATCCATTGTTTCCGCCACACTTCATGCCACAAATTCATTTTTTCCCAAGCAACATTTTCAACCTAGAGTTTTATTTCCATCACCAAATAGTTCAATTTCATCCCCTAGCATTTTTTCTACCTTTTCCAACACTTCATTCTCATTTACAAGTTCTTATTCTATCATCCAAACTACATTTTCTAATATCCCAATCTCTTCTACAGGTGCTTTAACTACATCTGCAAGTACTTCAAGTTCTTCACCAAGTACTCCAAACTTACCTCCTAGCCAAGTTAGAATCCAAGCCATGGCTGCCAGATATGCCCCATTGGTCCTACAAGCCCCTCTAAATGCCATGCCCCAATATTACCAAAGAAAA
This sequence comes from Pinus albicaulis, assembly GCA_034641835.2. Classification (NCBI taxonomy): domain Eukaryota; kingdom Viridiplantae; phylum Streptophyta; class Pinopsida; order Pinales; family Pinaceae; genus Pinus; species Pinus albicaulis. The sequence continues at coordinate 704,673,128 of CM076578.1, forward strand.
ATACCTTAATTTGATGGAACCACTCACTACACTACACAACAACATGTTAATAAAATGACAGATTACTTTGAATTGCATGAATTAGATGATGTTGATGTTCAAATGAGACTTTTTGCTCAAACTTTAGTTGGTGATGTTAAGAAGTGGTTTAAAGGTTTTCCTGCTGGTAGTATTTCAGATTTAACTGCTTTCCATAGAATGTTTCTTAATAGATGGGAGAAGAAGAAGAATCCATTACAATTTTTTTCTAAATTTGAAAATATAAAAAGAGCACCAAATGAAACAGTTCAAGACTATTGTACAAGATATAACAATATTTAAATGCAATCCCTGCTAATCTTAAACCTCCTCCAGACTCTGCCCTTATCAAATTCCCTGATGAATTTGATACAGATATGGCTTACCAACTAAGAGAGAGAAATCCAAAAACCTTAGAGAAAATGCAAAGTAATGTTGTAAGTGTAGAGGAAAATTTGTTAGCAAAGAAAGCTAGATTAAGAAATGAAAGAAGAGTGACAATAAAAGAGGAAACATCAACCTCAGACCTTAAAATAGATAACTTAGCAAAAAAATTAGAAAGAATGATGGATAGGTTAGACAACATGGAAAGGAAGCCACAGTGGGATAGCCAACAAAAAGGACCTCAAATTAGAAATCCCAATTTCAGAAAAAGCACCAACACTGGTAAATCTAGAGAATCAACACTTGACCAAAAAATAAGACCACCTTTCCAAGAGAACTATGCTGAAATTTCTCACCAAAACGAAAATGATGAAGACACTCAAATCAATCTAATGGGAATTAATGATGATAACACCATTTTTCTTACACAAGAAGAACATGAGTTATATGAATTACAACAACTACAATTAGATTCTAGTGAGGCTTTTGATTACAAGAAAGGTTATGAGTTTGCAATTAATGAAGTTCATAATAAATATAACCTTAGGAGAAAGAAAAATGTAGAAGCCCCTACTAAGAAAAATGCCCAAACTCAAACAAAGAAAATAGCAGAGGTTCCTATAACTAAAGTTCTACAAATTCTTCCTAGGGAAACCCAGTAGAATTCAAGTTCTAATTAGAAATTTTCGAGTCCCAAAATTTCACCTAGTCCTAAAGTTGTTGACATAACAGATACTGTTGGTCAAACATTAGCAGATCCTAAAAAAAATGCAGCTGCTAAGACAAATTTTTTTGTTAAAATGAAATTTCAGATCCAAAAACATATGTTGTTGATCGCCAACCAACTGATTCTAAAACAACTACTGCCAAAACAGTTGCTAAGACTCAAAACCTACCAAAATTTCCACTGCATCTCAAACTATCCTTGAAAAGAAAATTAAAAGCAGAAAACAGTGGAAATACAAACAGAGAATGAAAAACCAACTGTAGAAAAAGAAGATAAACCCACCCAAACTACAGTTACAAAGGAAGAAATAATTCAGTTAGGAAAATCACAAGCACCATTCAACATCCAAGCTAAAATTTCCAAACTAAAGATACCAATTCCTTTGACAGAGTTGGTAAAACATGACCTATAAAAATCACACATCACTAAAACTTTACAAATTAATGATGGAGAAGACTCTGTAAATTTAAGTGATGATCAACTAGAACTAATCTTTGGTCCTGAATTTAATGGAGAACACCTAGAGGGAGGATTTCCTCCTTTCTATATTAGCTTGACTGTTAATGATCAGATTTTACATAATGCCATGCTAGATTCAGGGGCTTCACACAATTTGATGCCAAAAGAAATCATGGAAACCTTGAATTTAGAAATCACTAGACCTTATAAAGATCTCTTCTCATTTGATTCCAGTAAAGTGAAATGTCTAGGCTTAATCAAAGATTTATGTGTTACTTTAGTTCAATACCTTGGAAAAAGCATAGTCATGAATATTGTAGTAGCTGACATCCCTCCTAAGTATGGAATGTTTTTATCTCGCTCATGGGGAGCTAAACTGCAGGGATATCTACAAATAGGCATGTCTTATGCAACAATATCATTTTTTGGCAAACCCAAGAAACTTTACAGAGAGAAATTAATGAAGTACATGGTTAGTAGTGTAAAAATACCTCGGAACTATCCTATTTATTCTACACCTACTGATATGGACTCCTTCATTTTATGTAATTCTGAAATTGCCATTTAGAATAACACTAAACTAAAACGAAAAAACAAAGCACCAAACAGTGACACCATTTTTCATGAATCAATGTGGCACCTAAATTTTGATGGATTAGTTAATAAATTAGGAGCAGGAGTATGAGTTTGGATACATAACATGGAAAAAAATCATGCAGAAGGTCATGCCTTTAGATTAAATTTCAAATGTACAAACAACATGGTTGAATATGAAGCTTTGATTTTAGGACTACAGATTATTAGAAATTTAGGAGCCAAAAGAGTGTCAATCATGGGTGACTCTAAGTTAATTGTGAAACAGATAAGAGGAGAATATTCTGTATATAATCCTAGATTAAGCCAATATAGAGAAGCAGTTTTAGATCTGATTAGTGAACTAATTGAATGTGACTTTGCTGGAATTCCTAGAAAATAGAACATGCAGGCACACAGTTTAGCAACTTTTTCTTTAAGCACTTGCAATCTGCCTTTTCAACCAAATCATAAATATACAGCAGAAGTTAAACACATGCCTACAATACCAGGTAATCTAAAATATTGGCAGATATTTTCACAGGATGAACATATTTATCATTTCATGAATGTTGAAGGAGAATTTCAGAAGTGTAACATAGACACAGATTGTACAGTAGATCAAACCATACATAGTGAGATTGATATAAATGTTGTAGATGTAAATAATTTAGATTTCACTAAACCCACTAAATTTACTCAAGTAGAAATAGATAATTTAGAGAAGGTAGAGATTGAAGAATTAGAATATGATGATTCTGACATTTTAAACCTTAAGAACAACTTTTTACCTAAGGGATTAGCCCCTTTAGAAGATCTTTTTGATTCAAATGATGTTGCAAGAAAACCATAGATGGAACCATTAATATCTGACATAGAAGAATGCAATATAGGAACATAACTAAAGCCTAAGATGATAAAAATTTCAAAAGCCTTACCTCAAGAAGAAAAGGTGAAATTCATAGCTTTGTTTAAGGAATTTTAGGATGTATTTGCATGGAGTTATGAAGACTTAAAATCTTATGACACTAGCATAATACAACAAAAATAACCCATAAAAGAACACCAAAAATCTTTCAAACAGAAGCTTAGAAGAATCAATCCAGTTTTAATGCCTTTAATTGAAAAATAAGTTAAGAGAATGTATGAAGCCCAGATAATTGCACCTATCAGATATTTTGATTGGGTTTCAAACCTAGTTCCCACTAGGAAGAAGACAGGGGAGATCAGACTGTGTGTTGATATCCAGAATTTAAATAAAGTGTCCTTAAAAGATAACTACCCTCTCCCCAAGATGGATCGCATTTTACAGAGGGTGATTGGTTCTTCCAAGATTTCATTGCTTGATGGATTCTCTAGATATAACCAGATTTTAGTTCAACCAGAAGACCAACCAAAGACTGAATTTACTACTCCTTGGGGTACTTTCATGTATGTGAAAAAGCCTTTTAGATTAATGAATTCAGGAGCCACTTTTCAAAGAGCTTTTGCTAAAGAAATTCATGATTTTCTTGTTATTTATCTAGATGATATTACTGTATTTTCAAAGACTGATAATGAACATCTAGATCATCTCAAACAAGTGTTTATCAAATATAGGAAATTTGGCATTTCTTTAAATCCTAAAAAGACTTTATTTGGAATTGAAGAAGGTAAACTATTAGGACGTATCATATCTAAAGAGGGAATTAGGATAGACCCAGCTATAATAGAGGCCATTCTAAACATTAGTCATCCTAGGAATATTAAATAATTGCAGGCTTTCTTAGGTAAAATTATTTTTCTCAAAAGATTCATTTCAAACTTAGTAGAATTAATTAGAGAACTTAAAGACATTTTGAAAAAATACTTAGTAATTAAATGGACTATAGAGGCCAAACAATCATTTAAATCAATAAAACAAGCCTTAACAAAAACACCAGTCCTAATAAGTCCTAATTTCAAAAATAAAATCATTATTTTTTCCTTTGCTTTAGAACATACTATTGCTACAGTCTTACTGCAGAAGAATGATCAGGGCTATGAGCATCCCATTTCTTTTTTTCAGAAAATCACTTAGAGATTCCACTTTAAAGTATAACATAATGGAAAATCAAGCACTAGAATTATTGAAGACTATTAAATACTTTAGAGTGTACATTCTGTACCCACATATCATTGCTTATGTTCCAAATTCAGTTGTGAAGGACATTATAACTCAGAATGGGCCTGATGGTAAAAGAGGCAAGTGGATTGCCACCATTTTTGAATATGACATGGAAAATAAGCCACCCAAACTTATTAAAGGTAAATGTTTAGCCAAAATCATGGCTAAATCAAATTGTCATGCTTTAGATATAGATTTTATTGCTCAATTAGATGATCAAGAAGATATGGCGACTCTAGAGATCAGTGAAGCCTTTTCGGACTCACCATGGTATGCAGATATCATATTTGTATTACTAAATTTACAAGCTCCTCCTAGATTATTAAGAACTCAAGCTATATTTTTAAATTTAAAGGCAATGAAGTTTTGTATCATAGAAAATGCACTATTTTGGAAAGATCATGGTGGAATTTTATTGAATTGCTTGCTTCAAGATAAAGCTGATAAATTTTTGGAAGAGTTTCATGTAGGTGACTGTGGAGGACACCTTGACAGGAATTCAACTGTAGATAAAGTATTGAGAGCTAGTTTTTACTGGCCTACACTGTTTGCAAATGTGAAAAAGTATGTGACCTCCTGTCAAAAATGCCAAATCTTTGAAGGGAAGAAAAAACTACTACCTTTACCCCTTAAACCCATCTCCACAGAAATGCCTTTTCAACAATGGGGTATTGAATTCATTGGTGAAATTCACCCTCCATCCTTAGCCCAAAACAAGTGGTTTTTGACAACCACAGACTATTTCACCAAGTGGATAGAAACCATACCTTCCAGGCAAGCCACTGATATTGTCATAATCTCATTTTTAGAAAATAATATATTGTCAAGATTTGGATGCCCCCAAAATCTCATTACTGATAATGCAACTGATTTCAAGTCCAAAAAGATGATTTACTTATGTAATAAATAGCACATTGTTGAATCCTCCATTAAAAGCCTTATGAATATCATCAAGAAACTACTAGAAGACAATAAGAAAACCTGGAACAAAAGGTTAGTAAATGCCTTATGGGCACATAGACTTACCACAAATAATTCCATTGGTACATCCCCTTATCAGCTGGTTTATGGGATGGATGTTGTTTTACCATCCTCTCTAGCAGTATCTGTGATGAAAATAATACAAGAATTGTAGGTAGAAACCAATGATATCCAGAGAAGGATAAATCTAACCATACAATTGTAGAAAACCAGGGAAGATGTCTATCTCAAATCTCAAGTTGTTCAAGAAAATATTAAAAAGATATTTGACAAGAAGACTAAGGTAGATGATTTTTATATAGGTGTCAAAGTTCTTAAATGGGATTCCAAGAGAGAAGATAAAGGTAAACATGGGAAATTTGATTTCTTATGGAAAGGTCCTTATGTTATTTATGGTTACAGAGGTAACAATGCTTTATTTTTTAAGGAGTTGGATGGATTAGATATGCCAGGTGGACCTATCAATGGTAGAATGTTGAAGCATTACTATTCCCCAGAATAATAGTAATTCACTTTGTTTATTTTTCTCATTGTACATAACATTGTAGATTTTAGATTGGACTGGATGTTTTTCCAACAAAGTTGAAGCCCAGAGAGAAGGCCCTAAGATTTGAAAGACAAAATATCATAAATATGAATAATGAAGAGCTCAGAAAATAGTTTCAAGGCCAGCAACAGTCAAATTCAAAGGCTACTAGTCTCAAAGTTCTTGACATTTCACCAGGAAATGCAATCCCCATGTGGAGCCACTGTTAGGGTCCTATAATAATATGATTCATAATTTTGAATTGACTTTGATCAGTCTTGTAACATGTACATACTTTGCTTTCTGCAAATTGTTTTACCATATTAGAAAAATAAAAAATGTAAAGAGGGTAAAAGTCCTAAAAGAAAAATCAAAGGACTTGAGAGAAAAAATGTCAAAAAGAATATAAAAATAGACCCCAAACAAAATGAGATAAAACTAAAACATGAAAGTGATGCAAATCCAAATGCCACTACTATTTACTTTTACTACAAAATAGAAATTGTGTGCAACTTGTTAAAATGCCACAATCCATGAAGGTCAAACTGCTTAATCTTGACCCTTCATACTCTAAATTTCATGTTGTTAGATAGAGAATAAAGATCTAGCCAAACAGTTTAATCTTGGAAGATCAGTAGTTAGGTAGAGAATAATAATGAGCTCAACAGTTTAGTCTAAGCCCTTGTATGAAATAAGGATATAATTAGTTAGTTTGTTGTTTAAAAGAAAAATGAATAAGGGTTTGCAAGCTCAAATGCACCCATGTGAATGAAGAAAAGAATGATAGGTTAGTAGATGGGTAGTTAGAAACAGTTGTCATAAGCATGGAGATCAAAAAATTGGTTATTTCATTTACTAACTTCCTTACAAAATCATTTCCCTTGTAAAAAATACCCCCTCCCCTTCATTTTTCCCTTTTTTCCCATTATCACTCATTTTTCCTCACAAATGCCCCTTTTCCTAAGTTAAAATACATTTTTTCCTTTGGAAAAGTAAAAACAATTTTACTAGTTCCCCTTTTATTCAAAAAATACCCAAAAAACCCAAAAATACTTTTATCCCAAGTATTTCTTTAAAAATTGTTATGTCAGGTCCCATAGTGAATAAATCTACCCCCGATATCATTTTCAACACTATACTTAGTGTATTTGACATCCCGTAGTTACATTTCATTATTAACATTAGACTTACTATATTAAATCCCATATTAAACCTGTATCTCGTATTATATTAAATCCTTTATATATACATCCCAACCCATTATTTTTATTTAAACTATGGTTTAATATTCCCCACATGTTATATATCCTGACCCCATGTATATTAAACATAGTTTTAATACATTTTTACCTTACCCCATTGGCTATAAAACTAGACCATATCACACATAAACCTACCACATAGTTTATGCCCCGAGCCGCATGCCATCAATCCCCAATACTTCGTCGCATCATTCTAGCCATCCGATCTTCACCCGCCAGATCCAACCGCCATTATCTCCTATTGCATATCTGATAGCACGATAGTTAACATACACTCAATCTTGTGAAAAATGAAATTTTCAGAGTCTCCCTCCCCGCTACGTGGTGTGTTTCTATTCGATCGCATCAATAAGAATAATTCCGCCAAACATCTTTAGAGCTTGCGAAAAGCACTAAGAGATTTTATCCCAAGTGCACAAACCGCCCTGACAATTCAAATACACCTGCGCATTCAATGTAAACATTTTTGATTAGAAATGCATATAAACCACCTAATTATGCCTTGTCATCCTTTCCATTACATTTTTCCGTAGTAGAAGCATCGCAGACCGAAATTTTTTTTACCGACTCCATTTTTAAGCCAAAAACAAGCATAATTCAACCCATTTGCTGCTACAAGACATCACAAAAATAGTCAGAAGCATTATAAAGACCTATGATGCCTCAGGAAGCCTTCTTCAACCCCATAACCCTTCTGTGAAATGAAATATTCATTTTTCCCAGGTATTATTCAAAAGAAAAGACCTATTCCTTGATATAAAGAAGTAATACTGATAACTGAATCATTTAGGAGCCTTTTCCAAACCTAAAGAAAACCATGTTGCTTCCTAAATCCTGTTTTTCTGTAAACCCTAGGCATCTTTTGACATATTCTGAGGTTCAAGACTGTTTAAAATCACAAAGATTGAATAAACTGAAGAAGCTTAAGCCTCTATACACTTGAATAAATCCCCCTTATCTTCCAATCCTTTCATACAGACCCTAAAATTCCCCTTTGCAGAATTCTGAGTTCATAAGCTCAAAAATTGAAAATTTGATCAAGTAAAACTTTGCAGACCATAGGATAAACCCCTATTTCATTCTCAATCCTTCTGAAGACTGTTATAAACTTTCAAATGTGCTCCTATAGGCATAAATCAATGTTTCTAAAGTTAAAAGAGTAATAAAATTGATAAATCAAGTAAAGAAATGGCTTCTAAAAACATTGTAGTCATCAATCCTCTACAACTCCCTGTCGTAGATGTAGAGAACATTCCCTTAGCTGAAACAGATTTCAAGGTTACTAACACAGTCACAGAATTCAACCTTCTTGAGCTCCACTGATAGAGCCAAGAAAAATCCATAGATTAGGCTGATGAAGTTTTCATCTCGGAGTCTAATTTACCAAAATATGTTGTCCCACAGACCTTCCAATGCCCAGAAGTGATTAGACTCTGTCAATCCTGCTATTTCCCTAATCAGATAGCCATAATAAACCCTGAAAAGAAATTTTATTTACCATTACTACTGAGTCAATTAATCAAATGCTGCAGATACATCCCAAGCTTGATGAAATCTCTTTATCAATTGAGGCCCTCACTTAGCTATACTTGAATCTAGACTTCCCCAAGAGGTTCCAGATATTTCAAACTTTCATGCCTTCTTCTGTAAAAATTCCCAAGATAATTCCTCCATACCCTTCTGCAAAATTCTCTAAAAGGACAAGACGTATCATCTCCATGCTTTCTTTCATTCTTGGTTATTTTACAAATGAACATGTTGATGTTGCAGTGCTAGGTTTTTTTTCTACTTTCACACCTGGTTAGCTTCCTGCTACCATTTTTAATTTTTCCAAATACCTTGCTGATAGTATTCATGAGAAGTTGGTCAAAATTCATTATGAAGGTGTTTTCAAGTATTCCTCATTTTTATTCCATATGTTCTTATACTTTCAGTTTGAGAAATTTGCTATAAACCTTCAGAAGCTTGATGTGGAGGGGAGCCCATAATCAGTCATATTTTGGAATTCCTTGATAAGAAATACTCCAATGATTTCACTTATACAAATTTTACTGATTTCTTTCATTTATCCTATGGTCAATTTGCTGAACAATAGCAGGCAACCCATAATTAGTGAAGAAATTAAGAAAGTCCTATAGTTGTTAGAAAATAATAGGACAGGTGATTGGTACTTGTACCAAAACCATACTGAGATAAGAGTATATGGATCAAGTCTTGTTCCATATAAATTGCCCAAATACCTCCCTATGAGGTTATTTTCCCTTGAGTACATAAGACATATTCTTAATTCAGATGCAATTAATTTCTTGGCAGCAAAGAAGAAGACACAGTTCAAATTGAAAAATCAAGTTGGCCTTTTATCTGTAACAATAGAGATGCAGGTCCAGAGGCTAAAAAATGTTTATAGGAGTTCAAATTAAGTAAAATTTTTATGTGGTATTATGATCCCCTTGGAGCTATAAGTAAAATTAGATCTAAATGAAAATTGACTCCCTATGTACATGAAAAGAAACCAGACATAGATAAATTATCCAACCAATCTGAATGGTTGGAGAACACCTTGGTAGAGGCAGAGAAGCAAAGTGATACTATTCAAACTTTGTAGACTCTAGCCCAAGAAGACAAGACCTCAAAGAGAAACAGAGAGGAAGGATCCTATACTACAGAGACATCAACAGAAACCAAATTCAAATTGAGATACAGTAAAAAGCCAAAGTTAAATCTCGCCAATAAAGAAGTGGAAACAATAGAGGTGATTGATACAGAAACAACAACAAAGGACAATGCACCTCCTACAATAATTGAAGAAGAACAACAACCTACAACTTTAAACACTCAGCTTATTCAGAAGCAACACAATATTGAATTTTCCTCATCTAAAAAACCAACAGAAAAGGATATGGATATCAAAGAAAGAGACAAAGAAATTAAATCCAAAAATAAAGAAATTAAAACTGAAATATATTCTCAATATATAAAACAAACTCCTGGCACTAAAAATAGGCTACTTTCATCCTTTGACTATAAGAATAAAAATATGCATATGACATTTCTTCAACCCATAGTTCAAACTCCCAAGTCATCTTCTGATTACAAAAAGACAGATTTTGAAGTTTTGGCCCAGGATATTCATCCTCTGGATCAAATTGCGTTTCATAAACAGGAAGAGGAGATGATCTATACTACAATGACCACCAAGGCCACGAGTGTATAGAATTTTCAAAAAACTCTTGAAAATATCTAATATCAACTCAAATTGGAAAAAGCATCTTCATAGGGAAAAGACACTAGAATTAAATCCTTGGAAGAATTAGTAATTGAAGTAGGATTTGATCTTACTAATGTAAAAGTTGCAGATGAATTGATAAAGAAGAAAAATGCAAACATTATTTAATTAAAGAAGAAACTAAAGCTGCCCCCTACAGAACATCCTCAAGCTAAGGAAGTACTACAGGATACAAATAAGAAAGATGAGATGATGAATCTCATTCTACAGTTGACTGATCAGATAAAGGAAATGGGAAATGAAATGGAAAAATTGGTCCAGGAGAAAGAAGCCAGAAAAGAACCAGTCCCAGTCACTGTCATTCCTGTAGTCACTACTGTTGTACCTTTCAAACTAGTAGAAACACTAGCTCCTACAGTCACCATGGCTACAACATTACCAGTCATTTCATCAACAACTTCAGCAACAAAGTCTTCAACAACAATAGCACATCATTCAGATGAAGCAATCAAGTTGGTAAAAGCTATGCAAGACATGTCTATTCATACTCATGAGATTAAAATACTTAAATAATACCTTCAAAGTCTTGAATATGAAAATAAACTTGCCAAGATAATGCATAAGAATGAAGAACAAAGAGAAAAAAGATTAAATAATCAGTTGAAAAAGTTAGAAAAATATCTAACATTGAAAGAACCCATGACACAAACCAGACAACAGCTATGGGCCAATATCATTGAAGTTGTCAATGATATTTGGTCATCAATCTAGGTTATATATGAGTAGAAAGATTTAGTCAAATTAGAAAAATAAGCCATTCAAAAAATAAAAGAAGAGATTAGTAAGAAACTTGAAGAAGCACTTGAAATCATCAAGTTTATAAATTTTAAGAACAAGCAAGAGCTAGAAGAAATTGGTATTAATGACAGAACAAAAACCCTCTTAGAAGTTAGGAAGGTAACTTCTAAAAAGAATTTGATGATACAATTAGAAGAGAAATTCAAAACATGGAGGTTTCTATCACAATATTTATGATGAAATTTGATGTCCTAAGGCAGAAAGGCCTTCCAAATCCATTAGTTATTCATGATAAACTATTGAAGCAGGATGACTATGACAAGAAAATGAGAGAAGTTGCCAAGGATCAGGCTAATCTGCCTACCTCACATGGTATTCCAACAGGGAAGGTAACTACAAGAATTTGGAGAATTTGTTTTACTTACAGCATGAGGTGAAACACATATTTATCAATAAGCCCACATTCTCAAAGTATACTGAAGCTAATGAGATTTTCAAAAGGATGATGTAGATAATATTTCCAGAGATGGAATTATGGGAAAAAATGACTGATTTACTGTGAAATCAGATTGCAGTAAGCACAAAGAAGTTAAAACAAAACAGAGCTTGTTGCTTTTACATTTACAGTTACAGTTTTGTAGTGAAAGAGTATTAGTTCAAAGTCAAAGTTTAAAAGTCAAATAAAGAATTACATAACAGAGATAAATCTGCCAGCGTAAAGGACACTTCACTGTCCAGCTGCAGCTTCGTTGAACAACAAAGAGAGAATATATCAACAAGTAAAGACATCAAACATTAATTTCAATAAAAATAGGGACAACTAGTATTAGTTATAAAGCTGTCACTATCTTCACGCATGAAGATATTTCTTTTCCATGAATAATTCCTAAGTTTGCATAAATACTTCTCATTTAGAAGTATTGAGGGTGGATGAATTGTTGAACATTTATATAGTTGTTCTATTCTGAACCTAATGGTGATTGTACAAATTTCAAGTCAGCAGACTGGATTAAAGCAATAAAGCATCATATTACAGGATTCATGTGTTGGGCCACTTCTGTGAAGCATTTTCACTTGTTTCTTTGTCAATTTCTTATGTTTTTTATCAATACTTGTATGTTGTTCTAAATCTAAATGATAAATCAAGAATTTTTATTTCAGAATATGTTAAAAGCACTTTGTCTTGAACTGCTTATCATTTACATGTTTTCCACTAATATCTAGACTAAGGAACCCTTAATTTCTCCCTAGTTTCGATTGACCCCTGCCTTTTCACTCATTATCCGGATTTGAGAACCCTTAATTGCTCTCTTACCCCGATTGAAACCATTTTCACCATCAGCCTTGAAGATCTGAAGTAACTTAGCGATCTTGCCCTGTAAACATTTCCCTTTAGAACTTGATCCTAATCTGACTGCTTGACACATTGACTCCATTAGCCCAAAGGAATACAGACCTACATCTATCCATCTGATTAAATGATTTCACCACCAAATCAAATCAAAATCCAAAACCAATTTACTCTACATAACTAGCCTAAAATAAATTAAAATCAACAAGGATAAATCATATAGAGAGAGCCCTCTCTGAGCATTAGGAAGGCTAGATCCTAAGGCTTAAAAGTAGGTTTGTGGTTACCTCTAATATTTTTTAAACTAAAAAATAAAAAATCTAACAACTCTTGAGAATTATTAGAGTGATAATAGATTAGAACTTAAATTATTGTAAAAGAGGATTGAATTCCTCATTATTCTAATTAATAATGTTATTTATTTGTATTTTGTGTTATTTTTTTAAGTGATTTTAAATGGCATAAAATTAACTATTGTAAAAGCTTGTTTTTCTTTGATGAATGTTGTAAGGGCATTTCTAGATTGATAAAACCTCCTTAATTGGCATGTTCTTACCTCTATTATGATAGGCCCTTGATATATTTCTTTTAATTTGTTTAACTTTCACCCTATAGTGAGGATTATATTTAGGCTAACTAACTTCTTATCGTTTTGGAGGTTTAAATTGAGGGCTATAGATTGAGGGTTATAACATTTTCCCTGAATCTTGGTTTTAATTCCACATGATGGAATTCATTTTTCTTATACGTACTCCCGGTGACATGAATAGGTACAGTTTTATGGATTTCAACCCCTTTGTCATAATTTTTTTTTTGTTACTCTACATGGAATGATTAATCAAATACATCCTCATTGAAAATGCAAGAATTAGGTATAACTAGATTGATTGGTGGAGGATTGTGTGAAACCCTAGGTGCAAGATTCGATTTCTTATAAACTTGGGTTTTTTCATAACCATTAGGAAGGAGGAAATCATCCCAAGCATCGCTAGTTTTGGAAAAATTATGCTTCACCTAAAAGCATATAAGATTGTGATGAGATAAAGACATGTTAGAGTTTTTACATTCAACCTGATATGCCTTGGTAATTTTAGCGAGGATTTTGTATAAATAGTATCGAAGGTTAAGTTTATATCCCAAAAATACCATGAGAAAGTGAATATGGTAAATAAACACTAATCCATAATGCCATTCACATTGTTATACAATGACGTAGAAAAAGCAACAGGTCTTGCCACTTAGGTTTGAGGAAAGAAACTGACATAGCTTTAGCATTGTATGTGTACCCCTTACTAGTCAGGAACTTATTTCAAGGTATTTCATACATGGGGCAGTTCTTTGACTAGTTCCCACCCCTCATAGGGAGATGGGTCACTTCAGCTATGAAATTCACATCCACAAAATTATACATATCACAAAAATTTTCCCTCTTTCCATTAAAGGCAGAGGTGAAAGCTTTAACTACTCCTTCACTAGAACTTTGAAAGAGTTAGATCAATTCCCACCATCCAACCTGCTGAAAGAGGGAAAAATATTCATCATATGTCTCGATGATATTAATCCCAATTTTCTCGGTTGTGATCACATGTGGCATGGTTGAAATGTTGGTATAATTTTGATAGGGATTTGACTTGAAAATAAGTAAAAGAGTTGGACGAATCTCTAAAATCCTAACTAGTTACAAAGTGATATGTAGAGACTTGAACAAGGAAAATGAATTGTGTAGAATGTGGAAAATAAAACCCTATGTGATGTATTGGATGATTGAAAAATATAGAAAAAATTGTACTGGGGAGTAATAATCACAAGCAGAGGAGTGTTATAACCTAAAAAATTGAGTCATGTCCATGATGAACAATGTGAACAATTGTCAATAGCCACATTTAACAACTTCGATTCATAATTCCATGTAACCAAAAACTCACAAATAACACATTAAAAACTAGCCTTATAAAATCTATGCACGATTTCCGCATATCATTTCACCATATGATGCATCGAGAACTTTCGGTAATAGGTTAAATATGAAAATAACCATAGATAGTATAGTTAAATTTGATATGGACAAACCCTAGAAATGAGTTAAATATTAATCTAAGTTCAATAATGATGAGGAATAATACCACAAAATAATGTCATTTCACATATAGGGATATGAACACATTCGAAACATAGGTGTACCAATGTTATGACTAGATTTGCAAGAAAAAATATATCAATAATCATTGGACCCATATAATACATAAATATATGGTTCGAGCACAAATTTATCCAAAAATTAAAATAAGGAATCATGTAAATCATAATGAAAACTTTAACATTCATATGTTTCCTAGGTTGAATAAGTTTATAGCCTCATGAAGTGGCTTAAGAAGCATAGGTCATATAATTACTATATAAAAAGAATAAGCAACCTCGTGTAAATAAAAGTATCATTAACCATAGTCAGCTAAGTTTAAGATAATTTTTCTAGCTCTTTGGAGCTCATAGCATGCCAATTATGAAATGAAAATAAATTTGTATCACAATCTAGATCAAAACCTACATTTCAAAACCATTATCAACATTTTAGTTCAGAGCTAGTTACGAAAATTGAAAGCAAACAAAGAAATCAAAATAGGGGCCCATATCATGAAAAGTGAGATGGGATTATGTTGGTTGGAAAGAATTAGCAACTTACTGGACAAACCAATTATCTCTTTTTGAAACTATATTATATTCAAGGAATAAAGTTTTAGATATTGTATGAGAAAAAAATGCTAAACATTATGAAAAATGATTGCTCGAGTTATGCTTGAATACAAATAATATTAGACTATTTGAAGATGTTTGTACATAAATTAAAACATTGTATAGAAACTTTGCATAAAGTCCATATAGAATTTCTGAGAAAAAATAACCAATAGATTAAGAGAATGAAATTGTTAACTGGGCAGGTGGAGTAATTATGAATTTGATACCATAGACATTGCCTTTGTTTCCAGCAAGCATCCATAGCCTCAGTAGGGGTTCCTTTTAACATAAATTAGATGCTTGGGTCCCATAGTAATATTTATATATTCATGATTAAGCATTCTAACTATTTTCTATAGGGGAATAAAACTCAAAATCCCCCTAAAGGAATCAAATTACATGTAGATTTTGAAATATTTGTACATAATTTATTGAATAATTGATTTGTAATCCCATATGTCATAGACGAAGCCACTACTGCAAGAAGGCATCTATAGCCTCGGTAAGGACATCTCTCAAACCCATTTTACCTTAGTATTATTATCCCAAAAAGACATAAAAAATTAGCTAATACTATGAGTAATTATCATTAATATCCACTGATATTTCATAGTAAATGGGGAAGTGGGTCTAATATCTCCTTAAGGGAGAAGATGGCATAAAATTTTTACAGTCACTGACCTTACCCTAATTACATTACTCATTTAAATTGTGTTGGTTATGCAATAAGTTCTTTTGATGAAGTATGGATTGAAATAGAAATTGGTTTTGCAATGATGATTAGATTTTCTAGATGCCTTGAACATGAAACTATTTCTTTTATCAATTGATACTAAAGAAAGAAAATAAAAGATTTAAAGCATAAACAAATAACATCCTTTTAAAAAAAATCCATGATAAGATATTTCAGGCATAATTATTCAATTTTCAGGTTGTGGACTTCATTGAACAAGAAACAACAGAAAAAAGAAAACAAACTGAAAAATAAAATGCATACAACAATATTTACAAATAGATAGATCCTTGCAGGGATTCAAGAAATATACTTGTTTAGAAGTTGCTCATTAACCAGAAGGGGATCAGACCGGCCTTCCATAGTTTTTAGAAGGAATGTACTTAGGAAAATATTTTCTATAAAAATGAATGGACCTTGCCATAACCTCTTAAACTTGGAATGTTCCTTTTTGTCCTCATGTGTCTTGTCCCATTTAAGAAACAAGTCACCTACATCAATATTTTTATCAAAAGAAGGCTTGCCATCAAACCAACATTTTACGATCTATTGATGCTGATTGTTATCTTTATTCTTCCAACTTAACCAAGGAATAGATTATGTTTTTCATAATAGATAATTTGAGTTCATGTACTTGCTGAGGAAATTGCAAAGAAAGTAAGAAAATGTTAGGAGGTAAAATATTTTTTCTACCATAAAAAAGGAAAAATGAAGAATTCCTTGAATTGCAGCTTTGGGGGTTACCCGATCATCCCATAATTTGGTAAATAAGGGAGTATGCCAGTTATTGTGATGCTCATAAAATTTTCTTTTAAGGTTATCAAATTTTTTTTTGAGGACTTAACAAGACCATTACCTTGAGGGTAGTAGTTTGTTGAGTACTTGATTTTAATCCCTTTATTTGAGGCATAAGCATCTAACTCTTGAGAGGAAAAATAAGATGCATTATCAAATACTAATGATTCCATAACTACAAAACGAGTGATAATGTTAGAATCTAAAAATGTTATTACTTGTTTAGCATTGACCACTTGCAGAGGTGATGCCTCCACCCATCCTGTAAAATAATCAATAGTTGTTATGATATATTTATGTTGTTTATAGGAAGGGTAGTTCATAGGAATAAAAATATCTAAGCCCCATTATTGGAAATGAGCTTCAAAAATAACAAGATGAAGGGGAAAGGTAGTTTTTTTAATCCTACTTGTAGTATTTTGGCAAGTCTCACATCTTCGGACTAGGGCATAAGCATATTTAATTAAGCTGAGACAATAATACCCAAAACTCAATACCTTGTGAGTAGTGCTATCCCTACCATAATTAGCATGATCGAGACCAAAATGGAGTTCATGGAGTACTTTTTGAGAACCACCTTGTTATTTTTACGGGAAAAAAAATGTTATTGACAGTTGATAGGGAGTTTATTTGAGGCTCAATGCTTTTCTCTTTTTAGCTTCAAGATGGGCTGATGATGTACCATTCAATAATTAGAATCTGATATCAAAATAACAAGAATTAGAATCAACTGGTACACATAAAATTTCATCTTACATAAAAAACACTTCATTATCAGAACAAGGGTCTCCTAGTTGGGAAAGTTAATAGACTCAAAAAAAAGTTTTCAAAGACCTTGAAATTTCACTATTTGAGCTGATTTTATCTCCAAGTCATACTCTTGGAAGATTGTCATCTAGTGGGCCCTATTTTCTCCTAATTCCTCATGCACAAGAAAGTTTCTTACTTTTGGATAGGGAACAATTACCTTAGTTTTAGATTTCAATAGATAAGATTTGAAATTATTTACTTCTTTAATGACAACAAATGCGTATTTATATACTGCTAGGTACCTTAGCTCTTAAAGGTATATCTCATAAATGCAATGGGAATTTCACAATCATGCTTTGTTTTATGTGTAAGGACAGTAGCGAAGAAAAATCAGAAGCAAATGCATAGAGTATAAAATATCTAAATAAATTTGATATCATCAAAGCAAGAGCCTCAGAGATGGCTTGCTTAATGGTACAAAAGACATGTTTTCTGTGGTCTATCCACTTGGAATTTTTTTAACCAGATCTTGAAGTGGCTTAACTATCTTAGAAAAACTAGGAACGAATAATCTCACGAAATTGATTTTCCCAAGGAAGGGTTGCATGACCTTTTTATATTTAGGAGGTGATAAATTATAAATGGCCTAGTTTATTTATAGGTTAATCACTATGCCATATTTATACACAATACACCTTAAGAATTTTCCCTCAGTAACCGCAAAGACAAAAAAATTTGGATTCAAGGAAATGCCAAATTTTCTACGTCATTCAAACGCATTTCTAAGATGTGAAATATGATCAAATATTTGTTTAGAATAAATAATGACATCGTCAAGATGTATGACAACAAATTCATTTATAAGCTACCAAAAGGTAATATCCATTGTCCGTTGGAAATTTTCCCCAACATTAATCAAGCTGAAGGGAATATTTCTGTAGGAAAAGGTTCCCCGTGGAGTTCTAAAGGAAGTTTTGAGCTTGTAAGAGGGAGCCACCATAACTTTTCTATAGCCTGAGAAACTGTCCAAAAGAGACAACATATCGAAGCCTCAAATTTTTTGAAGGATTTTCTTAATGGGAGGAACTAGGTAATGGTCTTTTTTAGAAGCTTTATTTATGTTTATGAAGTCTACATAGAGAAAAATGTCTATATTATTCTTCCTTATTGGCACTAAATGTTGGGAATACTAAGAGGGGGTGAGTCAATATTTCTTGTCAATTAGTATATTTCTAAATTTACATAGCATTAATTAATACTAGCATCAGATAAATAAAAACATCATCAACACCATTCAACAATGCACTATAATAAAGATAATAGACATAGATACTTTTATGTGGAAACCCCTCCGAGACAAAAACCACTAAATGCTTATTAATATTTTTATTCAAAAGATTTACATCAAGTTTTTAGCTCCAAAACCCTATTTATAAGTTCCAACCTATATGGTGCTCCTAGTCCCTACTTACCAGTTGTAGCTGGAAGGACGCTCCAATGCCCTATTTTTTAGGCTCTAACCTAACATATGCTCCAACACCCTGTTTACAAGTTGTTACTAGATGAACACTCCAATACCCTGTGCAAGCTACAATCTGCCCAAACACCACCTTGTCGCCCTGAAGTGTTTTCATGCTCCAACCTAAAGGATATTTCACTCTCTCGCCTTGCACCACCCTGCCACCTTAATCAATTGACGAACCATATTTCACAATTTTCAGATTAGATCCACCATTGTTCAAAAACAATAAGAAACTACAATAGAAACTATGGTCAATCAAATCTACTTCTTCTCAAAATATTCCTAGTGTATCTGCATCAATAAGTTATCGATCTGCAATCATGCAATTTGTAACTTGCACCGTACAATATGAAACCAAAGGCTGCAACTACAATCTTTAGCATTGTCTCTGCAACCTGCCTAACCACTTCTGATTTCTTTACCTCTACTCACTCAATGTATTCAACAGTACATCAAATCACTAACTTTGTTCAATAAATTTGATCAACCTGCCATCTTATATTAACATAAATACCTTTTCTCTAATCATAATACAAACATGAAACGCTAGCTCATATAGCATTGTAAACCTTGGCACAAATTTTCTTCTCACATCGTCCAATAATACCACAACATATATATGAAAATGAGCTCAATGCAGTATAAACCATAAATATTGCATGGTCCTTCAAAGCATATGAATGTAGTTTTGGTCAACAAATATATCCAATCACATCTGTCTCTGAACCACAATTGCCCAACTTCTTCCATATATTAATTTGGATAAATATTTACTCTATAAATATAGGATAATCATCATAAACCATATAGAGCTTAATCATTCTACATGATACCCCTTTTTGTGCACATTATAAAAAAATTTCAAATTCCAGTACTGATGCTACAACAGGGAGATAGTTAGTTTACTTATTTGTTCGAAAAAATGGAATGCATAACAAAATAAAGTTAGTTTATTTCAAAAATTTGACTTGAATATTGAACATGTGACTTTGGGTAAAGATAAAATTTATTTAATTTTACATCGAGAAGATCATCCATATGTGTTGTAAAGACTATTGCCATCCATTCATAATTCACGCCACATGCTAATAGAGCCCTTCAATCTCCAATGTGAATATCCTTAAATTAATTCATGGGTAGACACTTGCAAATATTAATCCTTTGTTTTTGAAGTTGTATCAACCCAACTTAGCATAGTGCCATCACTTTCCTGAAGATTTCAGTGATTCACTTTTTCTACAAATATTTTAGAGTAGCCTTTGATTAGGGCTTAAAATTTGTATAGGATTTTTCATTGGAACATCTCTAAGGATGACTTTGGTTTTTTTACGGTGTATTTTTAATTTTCATAAATGTCTTAGGATGCATATGAACTTGTAAATGTCATATTCTTCTCCACAGTTCTATTCTAGAATAATTGTGCCCACAAAAATTATCAATATTTTTTCCCATTTTAATGCACATAGGACAATCTTAAAAGTAATGTGTGACTGAAAAATATTAGCCGCAGAGCACATATGAGAATTGAAGATCACTTGCAAAATTCGACAAACCAAATGAAGTCTTGTTCCTCAAAATCCTTTGCTAATTTTAGGACCTGGGCCAAAATTTCAATGAATAACTTCAGGATATGGTGAATTTAGTGTATGGATGTAATTCCAACATGCTTCATATGGATGATCGTAGAGATTATACAATAGGCCACATTGTTTTGTTTTGAAGTCGGCCACATAGTTGATATCAAGCCTTTGAAATCATGTTACTACAATCATGAATCTTTGTTGGAATTCTTTCAAATAAGGCCGAAAAAGATTTTAGCTTCTTCGTTGTTCTTTTTGAAATAAAAAAAATGAATCCTTCTTCCTGCTCCTTCATTGGTTACGAAGGCCACTCAAACTTCAAAGTTTTGGCTTTGAGGAAAGCAATTGACCTCAGAGATACTTGACAACTTGTGCACAAAAATAAGGTTGAAACAAACGTACATAAAAAAACCTTACTCCTAAAGAAATATGCATAGGATTAATGATCAAGAACAAACCTTAATATGATTCCCTAAAAATAGAGTCCTTAATCCAAAAAAAAATACTTTATTCAAGGTCAAAGGCACAAATATTTCCTTCAAGGTATTTGGCATTCAATTTGTTTTAGAAGGAAGGTTGTATGACCTTGTAGCAATTGTGTACCAAGACAAAAATCACTTTGTTGATCAGGAAACTAATAGAAGTCCGAGGCTCTGAAATATACTTCTTCCTGTAGATGAACCAATGTATCCCTCAAATTGAACTTGATTACCCTCTCCTCTCATTAGATATTCAACTCACCTCATGGTCGAAGAAGAATTTAGAGTTCAATCAAGAGATATGTGTTGATTTTTTTTTTATTTCCAAGAGATGACATGAGATGCCTTTTTATAGTTTTTCTTTGGCTGAAATGGGCACCTCCAATGGGGAGAGATCTTAAAATTTTGGGATAGATAATTATTTAAAATCCAAAAGCTTAGACGGAAAAACATTTAGATGGTTTTTAAATTTTGAACTTCAACTGACTTTTAAAGCCAACAACCCTCACATATCCTTGACCTTTAGAAGACATTTATTCATCGTTAACCTTTTTCCATTATTTAATTGTTGAATAAATTCCTTATTACTTGACTATTTGACTTGACCCAAGAAGAGTTGTCACATCGTCATCCTTTGGGGGTTTCTCTGACAAATTGGGTCCTTCATCTTCAAACAAGGATATCTCCCAAACTGTGAGGTCTCTCATGACGTGCCACATACCACTAGAATTGGCTTGACAAGGATAATCCAAAGATTATGCTAGTGATATTAAATTAACTGAGCTTCATCCACAAAAGTCTCAACAAATACAGTGCTATTAAGGTTTCCAATGATCCTTCCATTGGGGCTTCCAACTTAATGCAATCCAGACAAATATTAAGAGCATTCATTATCGTACGTTGGCATTAATGAAAAAACCATTCAAAAATATCCCCCTTTTTCATTGATGAAAAAACATGTACTCCCCATGTGATCACTGCTCCTCTTGGCTGCATGCCTCGATCTTCTTCTCCTAATTTCTCTCCCAATTTGACATCAATGGAAAAGGGTGACTCCCCCTAAAATTATGCATGCTTATTTGTTCCTTTAACATGCTTGTGACTCCCATGACGAGATGCCTTCTCTATATTCATGGATTTCAGCTTCGAAATTCCTTAATTCTTTCTACAACAACATGTCTCCTCCTGACATACTATGTTTCATATGGATTGCCATAGTTGATTCTACTTGTCAATATAAACCTATGACATGGAACCTTTTGTGATTCTATCCAAAACTTCGCCTGTCAAATATACTATATTGAAATTTCTCATAATGTTGAATGTCATTCTAAAGACTAAGTTCATATCTACCAATTATTAACTTGTCAAAGATAGATCTTCAAAAGCACAATTGCTGCTACATAGACTCCCTTTTTTTAATGTTTACAGGGAGTGAACATACTGAGCTCTTCATAATAGTGTGTGAACCAGATCTTTCACTGGATAATCCTGAACATCTTCCATGGGAGTTTCATCATGCCCTTTTTCCTTTATAAAACCTGAAAGTATGATTTTTGAAACTTTCTCATTTTCTTGGTCTTATTGCATATGTTTTCTTCTCCAGACTTTCATTTACCTGAAGTTAGTGGTGTTATTCTTGGAAGATTCCATCATGTACATGAAATCACGAGATATGTGACCATTGTTATGGCATTTGTAACATTCAATGTTGTGACTGAATAATGGAGCAAACAACATATACTTTATGTTGTCAAATTCATCGTGAAACTTGTCTTGTAATCCTTCAAACTTTATTCTAGGGTTTTGATAATGTCTTTGATGATCTACCATGTTATACATATTACAATACCTTGTCATATGCCCAAATATAAAACATGAAAAAAAATAACCATTAAACATGTTAGTGTACCTAGATGAGATGTAATGTCTTGATGATATTTTGTAATCATCCTTCTTTGGAGGAGGTGCAACCTTTTGTTGATTACTTCTTGGAGAAACAATGTTTTTATCCCTCTTTTGTCCTTCATCTTGATTTGATATTTGAGGGATATTGTTGTCAGCCTTTTCATAAATCTTGCTCTATAGGGATTTGGAGCTTTTACCTTCATCGCATGGGATTTACCTACTTCTTTATCCTTCATATTCAATTTGTCCATGTCATTATTCTTCCTTTTTTTCAACCATCAATTTCTCTTTCCTGGGCTTATCTCTTCAAATTAGGGTAGCGTCAAGTTCTTTTTTATTTTGAGAAATATCTTCCAGAAACCTTCTTTTCAAGACTTTCCTTCTTTATTTTTATTCTTCTACATGTGTTTTTATAAGAGTGACCTTTTCTACTTCTTTGTTAAGAACTTGTATTTTTTCCTTCTACCTTTCATTTTCCTTTCTAAGCTTTCTAATTTCTATTGAAGATGCATCTAGTTCCTTTTATTTTTTATCAACTTTAGATACATACATTTCATCAAATTCCTTTAGTTTCCTTTCATGGTATTTCTCTTTCCTTTCTTCTTCTTGCACTTAGAGTTTCAAAAGTGAACTTCTTATTTGAGTGTGTGATTTTCCTTTTTTTTTTGTTCTTCCATTCTTTGAGGGCATTAATTCATTCATTTTACATGTCCTCTTCTGCTTCATCATCATCATCATTGTTAAAAATTGTGATATGAGGATCTGCATTATTATCACCATCTTTTTCTTTACTTGTATCTTTTTAACCTTCATGGAGGTCTTGAAGTTTCTCCCAAATATGTTTGGATGTTGAGCATTGACAAAAATTTTCTTTTACAGTGTCTGACAAAGTATAAAGGATTAGATTCATGGATTTTGTGTTGTAATTTCTAGATTCGTTGGTAGATATGTCTTCATAGACAGTTGAGTGTCATACATCATATCCGTGAGCCTACAAATCAGCTTCCATTCTACCATTCCATAATGTTAAACACATGCATGGTAAACAAGAAAGTAAACACACAAGGAGAAAGAAAATTATGAGTTATCTTATTATTCACCATATATGTACATTTATAATACAACGGTGTGACTCTTGGATTCCACATTCCAAGGTCACTTGGACTCCTTTTGTCCATTCGGCTTCCACACCTACCCATAGAGGATTGGGTGTCCAACATTCCCCCCCTTAATCTGAAGGGGTATGTGTGAGTCTAAGAAGAGAGTTGTCATACAAATCTGCAAAGTATGCATGACAACACTTAGGCTGAATCAACTCTTTGAAATGTTGGCATAAAGAGGTGGTTTAAGGATGACCACCAACACTGGAACTCTTAGTGCAGTTCCTGGAACTCTTCCAAATATGGCAAGAAGCTGAGGGCTTCTGCTAGAGGAAGTGTCCCTCATATTTGAAGAGGGAGGCCTTCAACCTAGAAGAAGGAAGGTCTACAACCTGTGATGGTTTAAGGATGACCACCAACACTGGAATGCTTAATGCATTTCCCAGAACTCTACCAAAGTTGGCAAGAAGTTGAAGACTTCTGCTAGAGGAGGTGCTCTAAATTCTTTGAAGAGGAAGAATATCAACCTCGCATAGATGGTTTAAGGCTATCCACCAACCAAAGGAATTCTCATGAGCATCTGTGTCTCTAGCTACAAATCTGAATCTGGAGTGACAAGTTCTGGCTCAGGCTTGCTTGAAATGTTGTGTATTTGGCTACAACTCTGAAGCTGGAATGAGAGATTGTGGCTCAAGCTTGCTTGATGTGGCTTCAAAGCTTGTAGATGACCACCATTTCCCCCCCTGTCAGGTACAAGGTGATATGATGGCGAAAACTCAACTGCAATATTGTTCAATATTCTAGAACAAGTTCTAACATATAACTTAAAAATCTTCTTGGATGTTGATGCCCATTGCCAAGAAGCGATCCATCCAAGATGAATATTTGTTCTTGTAGGCGGCTTGTTTCTGAAGCATCTATGTGAAGAATGGGTGCGCCAATCACAGTGCTTGCATGGGTGAAGATCAAAACAGTGATATTTCATATGTCCAACTTGATCATAGTGTTGGAATTTTACAATCTGTTGTTGTTGTTGTGGAAGAGGATCAGGATCTGGAACAACTAAAGGTGAATTATCATGAATAAATCTAGCACTCTAAAATTTGATGGGCTTGGAGTAGTTCAGAATATGAAAGGACACATTCTTGTCATATCCAAGACCAGTTTTGTGCCTATTGTGGACAAGTTGTTCCCAAGGTCTGATGATGGGCTTGGGAGGTGAAGCGTGAGCTTCTGCATCTGCATAAAAATCTACTCTTGTACTAGGCACTAAATGTGAATCGACTACAACATTATTTACTTGCTTCTTATGAGAGTCTCTTTCAATGTTCTAAACATAAATAGGTTCATAATGATGACTCTTATGTTTTAATACTTCTCGTTGAATTTTAGATTCTAGTTGCAGAAAATCAAACTTTTCATGTGCATATTGTAGACATATTTGAATGTCAACAAGAGTGGTATTGTTGATTTTGAATGTGTCTTCAGATTCAACAATGGAGACTATGAGAGTATCTTGAAACTTTAATAACTCGATACTTTTATCCATTGTATTAGTAATAAATAAAGGCCTAGAAATTCACCACTACTGATTCTAGAAGCTTATTTTAGTATGAGTTGAGGTGAAAAATGGCCTTAAATCATCAAGATTCTTGCAGCAAAGAAACAACACTGACTTCAAAGACTCAACTCAATTCTTTTTGACATCAATCTTCACAGACATTTGCAAGGAAAATATATGTTGAGATGAAAAAGGAGCCTACAACAATGATGAACGTAGAGCTTGTTTCTAGCAACTCATCCAAAAAGTACAACAAGAAACGTGTCCTTTGATCTGGAATAAGAAATCAATGACTTAAACTCTCAGATTTGATTCCCTATTTTGCACCAATATTTTTCCAAGCAATTTACCATTCGACTCCTTTAAGGAATAATGCCCAAAATTTAGATTTTTCAAATCTTCGAGATGGTTATTTTTTTGGTACTGACAGCAGGGTTTCGGAGAATTCTCTTTCTCGGTAATCTAGACCTTGGGAAGAAATCCTCAATTTTAACTACCTGTAAAGAAAATTTCTATGAATAGAGCCTTTGGAAAAACCAATAGTTTGGGCCATGCCGGTCTTTATTTTGCTCCAGTGAATAGTTACAACTGCAAGTTTACCTTGGATGACTGGAAAAAATATTAATCCTCTTTTCTGTGTTGCATATTTGGCCATAAGTGTGAAGCAGAATGTTACATTTCTTGTACCTTGGCTCTGCAAAGAAGATCAAGAACTTTTTTACCCCAACAAATTGACTTTTGATTCCCCAGGGAAGTAGGAAAATTATATTCACAATTGGCTGGAATCAACAATTGGCTTCAAATCCAATTTCAAGTTATCCTTTTATCCTGGCAATTTTTCTAAAGAATGACTGAGTATAATAGCTGTCGGTGACACTTCACAATTTATTCCAGACAAGGAAGCTGATATTGCAGTGTTGGAGGAACCAGATCACTGGAACTAGAGCGATGATAGTTGTATGACAGTGGGTATACCAAGCGTTCGATTGATATGGGACAACATTCGAGCGGAGGGAGTCGAATCATAGGTATGAAGAGGAAGTCGGATATTGGTATGAGGAGGTTGGTGTTGAGAGGAGCGCAAGAGCCCAGAGGAGTGTAGATGTATGGAGATCAATTGTTTCAAGGTCGGTGTTTTTGACTATATGGAGAGCGATGAGGGTGTTATCCATAAGCCGACAGAGAGAATTAATGTTGCGTGTGGTAGATATGTGTGACGCAGAGTGGGTAGGCCTGAGCGGAGGGGTTTGGATGAGGTTAGGCGACATGTATGAAGGAGAATAACACAGGGTGAGTGTAGCTTGTCAGTGACTGTGAGGAGGCTGGCACTAGAGGGAGGTAAACAATTCATGGTCAATGAGTCACAGAGCCAGGGTCGATGAGTTAGAGGGCTCTGTTGTGGAGGGAGAGGATAGTTGTGGAGATCTCTGTTGAACCAGGAGGCAACGTAGGGGGTGGAACTATGAGGTGAAGCCGAGGGAGAGAGATCGATGCCAAGAGTTTGAGAACACCAGAGCATTAAACAACATAATATTTCGGTGCAAATAATCAAAGTATGAATACAACAATGGTGTGAGGGATCGATTGAATGAGGGAGAGCGCACTGCCTGAATGAGGGAATCGACTATGGAGAGTATTCCATCCACTGTTTGAGGTAATGCTGCTGTAAGAGGGATAGAGTAGCAAAGAGGTAGGCCTGAGCATTACTACCAGTAAATTAAGGATGTTATGGGCAGCGTATTCATATTTTTCATCCTTTATTTTAGCTTTAACGCATGCATAGGATGGTAGGAATGACAATGCGTAGAAAGAAGTGAGGAATCTGACATATGGTCAGGAAGGAGGAGAAACCAGCACACTATCAAGCACAAAGACTAGTGCTATGTAGGGAAGAAAACCTAACACATTAACACATAAACACACAATGAGGAAGAAGGCCGCTCATCATGGCTCTGATACCATGTTAAACACACGCATGGTAAAAAAGAAAGTAAACATACAAGGAGAAAGATAAGTGTGAGTTATCTTATTATTCACCATAGATGTACATTTATAATACAATGGTGTGACTCTTGGATTACACATTCCAAGGTCACTTGGATTCCCTTTTTCCATTCAGCTTCCATACCTACCCAAAGAGGATTAGGTGTCCAACACATAATAAAAAACCTAATTCATTGAACATAGGAATTGGACTAACCAATTTCACTTCATCAACAGAACTAAAGTTATTTAAATACTTGGAACTTCCTTTGATTCTTTTGAATGCTTGACTACATGCCTTTTTTATTTTCCCATCTTTTCACTATGAGATCTACCTTCTAACAGTTATGCTACTACTAACGAACTTGCTCTTTGATACTAATTTTTGGAAATACCGAGAGGTGGTGAATCAATATTTCTTATCAATTGGTATATTTTTAACTTTACAGATCATTAATTGATATTAGCATTAGATAAATAAAAACATCATCAACATCATTCAAAAATGCATAATGATAAATACAATAGACACAAATATTTTTAGGTGGAAACCCCTCCGAGAAAAAAATCACCAAACGCTTCTTAATATTTTTCTTTAAAATATTTACATCAAGTTTTAAGCTCCAACTAAAGGAGGTTCCAACCCCCTAATTTACAGGCTCCAACCTGTAGGAAGTTCCTACACCCTGTTTACCAACTGCAACCAAAAGGATGCTCCAATGCCCTAGTTTTCAAGCTCCAACCTCGTAGATGCTCCAACACCCTGTTTACCAATTTCTACTAGACATACACTCTAATTCCTTGTGTAAGCTACAACCTACCCTAACACTACCCTAGCCTTGAAGTGTTCTCATGCTCCAACCTAAAAGAGGCTCCACTCTCTTGCCTTGCACCATCCTACCACGGTGATCAACCGACAGACCATGTTTCACAATTTTCAGACCGAATCCACCTATGCTAAAAAATGATAATAAAAATCAATATAAAATCTATCCAACCAAATATATTTCTACTCAAAATATGCTCAGTTTATCTACATCAATAATTTTTTGATCTACAATCATGTAATTCTTAATTTGTAACTTGTACCATACAATTTGCAACCCTAGCTTGCAACTACAATATTTATCACCATCGCTACAACTTGCATAAATACCTCTCCCTAATGTATGTTTCTCTGCCTTTGCTTACTCAACATATTCAACATATGTTCCTTTTCCTTTGCTTAATCAACATATTCAACATCACATCAAATCACTAACTCTATTCAATAAATATGTTGAGTCTTTCAAATTTTATTAGTAAAAAGACCTCATCTCTAATCATAAGACAAACATGAAACCCTAGCTCATATATCATTGTAAACCATGGCACATATCTTCTGCTCACATCATCCAATAATACTACAACATATATGAAAATGAGTTCAATGCAGTATAAACAATAAATATCACATGGTGCTTCAAAGCATACGAATGCAGTTTTGGTCAACCGTAATATGTCTAGTTGCATCTATCTGTGAACCACAATTTACCAACTTCTTCCAAATATTAATTTGGATAAATATTGACTCTAGAAATATATAATAACCATTATAAACCATATAGATCTTAATTATTCTACATAATACCCCTTTTTATGCACATTATACAAATTGGTCAAATTTCAGTACTGGAGCTACAAAAGGGAGATAGTCAGTTTACTAATATGTTTAACAAAATGGACTTCATATCAAAATAATGTTGATTTATTTCGAACCTTTGATTTGCATGTCGAACTAGTGACTTTGGGTAAAAATAAAATTTATTTAATTTTACATCAAGAAGATCATCCATATGTGTTGTAAAGGCTATTGTCATTCGTCCATAATTGATGCTAATAGAGCCCTTCAATATCTGGTGTGAGTCTCCTTAAAAGAATTCTTGTGTAGATGTTGGAAAATATTAATCCTTTGTTTCTACAGGTGTATCAACCTAACTCATCACAGTGCCACGATCTTCCTGAAGATGTCGATGATTCACGACAACTATTTTAGAGTAACCTTTGATTAGGGATTCAAATTTGTATAGGATTTTTCATTAGAAATTATTCAAGGTTGACTTTGGTGTTGTTACCATGTATTTGCAATTTTTAGAAATCTCTCCGTATGAGTATGAACTTGTAAATGTGAGAGTCTTCTCCATCGTCCTATTCTAGACTAATCATTCCCACATAAATGCTTAATATATGGGCCCAGTTTAATGCACATAGGTCAATCTTGAAAGGAATGTGTGACTAAAAAATCTTAGTTGCAGAGCACACATGAGAATTTAAGATCACTTGCAAAATTTGACAATCCAAACAATCTCTTGTTCCTAACAATCAAACTCCTTTGTTGATTTCAGGACCTAGGCCAAAATTTCAATGAATAAATTCAACTGATGGTGAATTCGATGTATGAATGCAATTCCAAAATGCTTTCATATGGATGGCCATAGAGATCAGAGAATAGGCCACATTGGTTTCTTCAAAGGACGTAGCATAGTTGATATCAAGCCTTATGCTTTCATATGGATGGCCGTAGAGATCAGAGAATAGGCCACATTGGTTTCTTCAAAGGATGTAGCATAGTTGATATCAAGCCTTTAAAATCATGATATTGCAATCATGAATCTTTGTTGGAATGGTTTCAAATAATAATGCACAACTTTTTAGCTTATTTTTTGTTCTTTTTGCAAGAAAACAAATGAATCCTTCTTCCTTCTCCTTTGTTGGTTATGAAGGCCACTCAAACTTCAAAATTTTTTCTTTTAGGAGAGCGATTGACCTTAGAGATTCTTGAAAACTTGTGCACAAAAATATGGCCAGAAAAAATGTACATAGAAAACCCTTACTCCTAAAGGAAGATGCATAGGATTGATTCTTAGGAACAAATCCTAATATGATGCCCTAAAACTACAGTCCTTAAGCCAAAAAACAAGACTTTCTTCAAGGTCAAACAGATAGAGATTTCCTTCAAGGTATATGGAATTCGGTTTGTTTTAGAAGGAAGGTCGTATGACCTTGTAGAAATTGTGTGCAAGATATTCTAATGTGATATGGGTCATAGTGAATGAATAAGTATTAAATATTTCATTTAGTTAATGAAAAAAGTATGAAATTTCATCATGTTGAATTGCACTTCCCTGACATGTTTAAAAAAAGAGAAAGGAGTTAAGAATGAATGGTTGATAATGAACAACACTTGTTAAGGTTTCACCATGGGTATAAAAAATGGCTTGATTATGGGTAATTATTTTTTAAATCAACTCAGACAAATTTATTCAAGTTATTCTAGGATTGGAAATTTTCTTGGAAATTTCAAGTTACTAGGTGCAAGTCCTAGAGGCAATGATTAATACTATGTGATCCAATTCACTAATTTCAATCATATTATTCACCACTATGAGAATCACTTAATCAATATGTGATGAGTGGACAATGTAATTGCATTAGACTCATTTTAACCCCACTTCTTCATTGGCATAATAATTGTCATATGATGCAAATGAGTGTTATCTAGAACATTCAATCTCATGAGAGATTTGTGATTAGTGAATGGTTCTTATGAAACATTGGTCATAGTAGATGGCTTGAGCCTTGAATACTACGTGCATTTAATCTTCTCCTAAAATCATATTTTATAGTTTTGGAGTGCAAAATCCCCTCATGTACTTAAATAAAGAAAAAGAACATCTAAATGAATTGTTAATTTGTCACAATATTTTCTATAATTTTGCAATTGAGGTATCAAGCTAAGTGGGTATGACATTGGTGTCACCTTCCAAGGAAGTATTGTTTAATGGTTGTAAGTCCCAAAGGATTGATGTTAAGTGATTCATGTTACTAGTTTCAATCCCTCTTCTTCAACCCTATAAGAATCACCTAATACAATAAATTCTTAAATAGACTATTTAAGCTCATAAGAAAATAGTCATAAATCAATAATAATGACATGAAATTAGTCATAGAAAATGAATTCATTAAATGATATTTGAATATTATCATATTAATAAAAAGTAACTGGAGCTCCAAGAAACGCCATGAACTGTTTGGGTTTCGAGCTTTCTGAAACATAGTAGGAGAAGATTCGGTAAGGAAGACAAAGTCACGCAGTGTCTGGAGGACCATATGGCTGTAGCTTCGGGGGGAGGGGCTCAACCCCCTCCTACAGCAATATTACTATAGGCGAAAATAGTAGCAGGAAAGCAAACCCCCATGGGGGGCCCACTTAGAACGCAGGATCGGTGCTGGGGGCTGAGTGGAAAGCCAAGACACGAGGACAATGCCTGCCATAGGCAATGAAAAAACCAAGATTTATCATTCCCGCAAATAAACTAGATGAGTACAAAAGTTATATGAAAGACCATGCCCTAATTTTTAAATTCATAGGTATCTGGCGAACAGAAAAGGACTTATTGAAATGGATACAAGAAAAATGTAAGCTCAAAGGCCATATTGATCTGAAATTTGGACCACGAGGATTTTTTTATAGTCATTTTTATGAATCTCCTAGATAAATAAAATATCTTTGAAGGAGGACCATACTTTTACAATAGTGTTGAGCTCTTTCTCAGACAATGGGAGGAGTGTTACAACCCATGCCAAGAACAATTTTTGTCCGCGCGAGTATGTGTACGACTCTTTTCCCTTCCAATGGATTTTTGGGACCCGGAAATTCTTAAGGGTACTGGAAATTCCATCAGAAGATTTGTAAAAATTGCAGAAACAACATGACGAGGTTGATATACTTCCTTTGCCCATATTTGCGTGTACATGAATATCTTAGAACCACTCCCAGAATCCATAGAACTAGAATATGAAGGAAAAATTTGGTAGCAACTTCTTGATTATGAACACATTCTGTTCCGATGCCGCAGATGCCATGAGTATGGCCACCTTTACAAAACCTGTCCATTGAATACTCCAGAACAACAACCAGGAAAAACAATAGAGAATACATAATAGTTTCCAGAAAAAGAGGACGGATTCACAACAGTAACCAAAAAAAAAGGAACAACAGACAACATGCAAGCCAATAGTATACGCCTAAACAAAATATTTCGCAAAATCGTTATGAAATCTTACAAGAAGAGGTAGATAAATCTAATGCAGAGAAGGAAAGCCCTGTTCAAGGGCAAGGAATGGTCCATCATAAAACTCCAACTAAAAAAAGAAAAGCACCGGAAGAACCTAATGAAGAAGAAGAAAATAGTATAATAGAACAATCGCCAATGGATATTGAATAGACCAAAGAGGAATTAAGCTCATAAGAACTGGTTTTGAAACGTCTACTGCATGAATGGAGGAACTTAGGTGACCGATTTATTCCTGAAGATAAGAAGAAGCTATATAAAGAAACGTTTGAATTTTGAACATTATCTGACTTCCCAATCTAAAAAACAAGTAAGTACTCCTGAAAATATTTCTTCCAAAGAGTCAAATTCACAACAAAAAGGGGGTAATAAAAAAGAAGAAGGATTGCATAATTCGATACAACTGGTAGGCGAAATGTTAGTTAATTTCGGAAAGATAATACCATTAACAATGGTATTCCAACAAATACCAAAATTTAATCAACGAAAGTAATATCCTAGAATATTAGAGGCCTTAATGGTAAAGGTAGATAGAGATATTTAAAAGAAAGACTAAAATCTGAGAAACCCCAAGTAATGCTAATTCAAGAAACAAAAGTTTCTAGCCAGATAGAAAGCATAATATAGTTGGTTAAACCCCATTTTGAGGTAATGTCCATAGATTCTCATGGTACAGTAGGGGAATAGTCATTCTATGGAATCCTGCAGAGGTAATAGCAGATGGATGGATAGGTCTGCCACACATTCTTATTGGCTGCTTTAGACAAGTGGGAATGAAGGAGCATTTACTCATCTCTGCTTTATATGGGCCTCCAATTCTAGGAGAAAGAGAGCCATTTCTGAATAGTATCAGGGCTCTTAGAAACATGCATCAAGAGAAATATTGGTTGCTAGGAGGAGATTTCAACATGATTCTGAACCTCACAGAAAAGAAAGGAGGAATTAGGAGAGAAGACTCGGAAATGGAACTCTTTCGGGACCTACTCACAGACCTCAAGCTAGTAGACATACCAACAATGAATGCTAAATTCACTTGGAATAATAGACAAGGCAAGGCTCATCAGGTAGCATCCAGAGTGGAAAGATTTCTAGCCTATGAGGCCCTAGTCAGCCTAGATGTATATTACGAAGAAAATATTCTCCCTACTTTAGGGTCTGACCATTGGCCGATAAGAATGGAAATTGACATAAAATAATGTCAGAAGATCCAACCATTCATATTTAAATTATTCTCACTGAGAGACCCCACTTTCTTGGACAAAGCTAAGAAATGTTGGGAATCTAACAACATCCAGGGCAGAAACAGAATGCACTCTTTTCAACTCTAGTTGAAAAATCTCAAGAAGGAAATAAAAAATGGAACAAAACAGAGTTTGGAAACATTCAAATTGATCAAGAAATATTTCAAGAAGATATGAAGTGTGCTCAATGACAAATGATTCTAAATGGTAGGACGGAGGCTCTAGCCTTAGAAGAAGGAAATCTACTCAACCAACTAGAAGAACAAAGAAAGAAAGAAGAAATTCTATGGAAACAAAAATATTGGGCTCAATGGCTCAAAGAAGGGGAAAAAAATACAAAATTCTTCCATAAAACATTGATTCAGAGAAGACATCATAATCGAATTTTCTCGCTAAAGGATCCAAATGGAAACCGTGTTCTCCAACACACAGATATGGAAAATATGTTAGTAGATCACTTTAGAGACATTATTATAGAACCAGATCATAGTAGACAGGAAGCTATTGACATAATAACTAGAAATATCCCTTCTATTTTTAGTAGAGATTAGAACCTAGCCCTACTTAGGGAAATCACCTTAGAGGAGGTTGAAGAGGTGGTAAAAAATATGCCCAAAAATAAGGCCCCAGGCCTTGATGGCTTCACAGCAGAATTTTTCCAAGCAACCTGGAATTTCATGGGGAATGACATCTGGGAACTGGTAGAGGAATCCCAACGGTTTCGAAATGTTTATCCTGCTATGAAATCCACTTTTATATCTCTCATCCCCAAGCAGGAAAACATCAATACTCCTGCAGGCTTTAGGCCAATTATGCTGTGTAATTTCATCTATAAGATTCTATCGACGATCATGGTAAACAGATTAAAGCCTCTTCTCCCTAGTCTGATATCTCTGGAACAAATAGGTTTTGTGAAGGGTAGACAAATTATGGACGGCATAGTCACTACTCTGAAAGTAATTCAGTCCCTACACACCTTAAAAGTGAAAGGTATGTTAATCAAACTTGATATCTCTAAAGAATATGATCGATTAAGCTGGTACTATTTGATAGTTGTTCTTAAAGATTTTGTTTTTGACCAACGATGGATAAAATGGTTGATGACATTCATTTCATCCCCAAATTTTTCAATCCTCCTAAATGGTGTTCCATCTCCCCCCTTTAATGTCTCCAGATGTATTCGTCAAGGGGACCCTCTTTCTCCTTTTTTGTTTATATTGGCAGCTAAAGGCCTTGGTCAATTAATCAAATCCTAGATATTGGGAGGGAATCTTAAAGGATTGAACCTATGGGGACCGGAATTAACACTCTTCC
Organism: Pinus albicaulis; assembly: GCA_034641835.2. Classification (NCBI taxonomy): domain Eukaryota; kingdom Viridiplantae; phylum Streptophyta; class Pinopsida; order Pinales; family Pinaceae; genus Pinus; species Pinus albicaulis. The sequence continues at coordinate 704,708,392 of CM076578.1, forward strand.
ACCAGCAGTTTGTAGATGATATCTTTCTCTTTTGTCAGGCATTTTTAGGGGACTCTAAGGCCATTTTATCTATTCTTAAAACTTTTATGGAAGCATCTGGCACTCTAATAAATAATGATAAATTGAATGTATACTTCTTCAACTCCAAAAATTTTACCCAAACGTTCCTCACACAAACTTTGGGCTTCACTCTAGGCTCATTCCCCATGAATTATCTGGGTTTTCCGCTCAACATTTCCTCCCTCAGAGTTTCAGGATGGAAGGACCTCCTTAACCACCTTCGAAATCATCTTCAAAATTGGGCTCTCCATGCTATGAATTCCCCTAGTCAGGTTATACTATTGCGCTCAGTTCTTCAAGCCATCCCTGTATATCATTTATCAAGGAGAGCTGCCCCAAAAATATTTTGTAACAATATGGTGAAGATATTCAAAAAAATCCTTTGGCAAGGGGCATAAGAAACTTGAAAATGGGCTCTCCACTCTTGGGAAAAGCTCCTAAAATTGAAAAATGCAAGTGGATTGGGCCTTCGAGATCCATATGTGTTAAACCAGGTCATGGGAGCTAAAATATGGTTAAGATGACTTCAAGGAGAATGAGACTTATGGAAATTGATCTGGGAAATAAAATATGATATGCCCAGGTCACTAGCAGGAAAATTGAAAATAGATGTCACCCCAAAAGGCTCTAATATTTGGAATCTAGAAACCATTAACATGCATCTTATTCAACACCATAGTTTCTGGGAAATACGAGGAGGAAGGATGACTCTATTTTGGGAGGAATCATGGTAGCAAAGGGAGAAATTATTTAGTCGTTTAGACTTAGGTGAAATATTCAATTTCACAAACTTACCAGCTACGAGATCGGTAGATAAATATTGGTGCCAAGAAGCTGAAGGTCAATGACGACAATGGAAGGTACAGAGACATTGGCGACAAGCCCCTAAGACAATCCAATGGAATAACTTTGAAAAGGAAATGAAAACCAGGAAATTGGTTTCAGCAACTAGGGAAGATAGACTGAGATGGGGTTATCGAAGTAAAGGTATGTTTACCATATAGGAAGGTTACTACATAAAATCCAATAATCTTCAAACCATGGCAGTACCAATATGAAAAAAAAATTGGACAGTGAAACATTGGCCAAAAATTGAACACTTCCTTTGGCTTTTAAGCCATTTCAAGATCCTTACCTAGGACCAGTTGTAGCAGAGAGGAATGCAGGGCCCCTCACTTTTTCAAATTTGTAACAGGAATGACGAGACTATAGAGCATTTACTCAACACCTATGAGATGGAAGAAACTCTATGGAAGAATAATGCAGTGCTCTTCCAACAAACTGATAAAGATAACACAAGCATTAATCAAACTATCATAAAATGGAGAAAAGGGGGATATAAATGTGAATTCTTGAACAAAGCATGGAGGTTTTCAATGGGATTTATTCTTTGGGGCATATGGAAAGAAAGAGACCATAGAATATTCTAGGAGGAAGCCAGAAATACAAACCAAATATGGAAGGTGATCATCGATAATATTCAGGAGACCATATTAGTAGAAAAATGGACTAAGGATGACTGGATGACAACTGGAACAGAAGCCCACATCTTGGCCAAGTTGAATTTAAAACCCCAAATGCTAGCAAAAACATTATGGAAATTTAAACCACCAAGGAAAAACACATGTGATGTCTTTCAGATGCCCTAACCAGGATTTATAAAACTCAATTACGATGGCGCATCCAAAGGAAACCTAGGCTAGGTAGGCGTAGGTGGAATATCTCGAAACTATCGATTCCTTGACCAGTGTCTCCCCCAGCATTTATAAAGATTCCTCCCTGCTTGGAACTTTTCCTGGTCTTCCCCCTCCTCATATCTCTGATCCCAGCTTATCGAATGTTTGCATGATGCAATCATCTCGGGCTGCCCTTAAGCGAACCGCTTCGGCTAGTCAGCAACCTCAGACTCAACCTCGCCCACCGCAACCCGCTCCTGGCCCTTCATCTCCACCAGCCGGACCTCCTCCTTCTGGCCCTTCTCCTACAGATGGTATCCCTGAACCCCTTTATCCCCCTGGATCGGTTCCCCCAGGCCTTAACCATCTCGAAGCCATTCCTCCTGGTCATTATCCCGCTGGTCAGATATCGTTCCTGGCTCCCCCTCCCAGAGTCTATTCGGTCCCCGTCATGGCCACCCTCTCTCTCCCTAACCTGACCCTGGGTATACCCGTTTGGTACCTTGACCCTCCAGCCGCTACCCCTCCTAGTCACCCCAAACCCTATCTTGCTTTGACACTGGTTCAACCGGTCCCCCTCACTTCTTTCATCGCTACCATGCCCCCTGCGCCTCTCCAGGACCCTACCCCTATGGTGACAGCTCCAGGAAAGAAAGGCAAAGCTCGCAAGGGGCATCTAAAGACAAGGCCACCCCGACTGACCCTGCTCCTCCTCCTCCCGCCAAGCCTTGTGCCTTGTGTGATGTCGTCGGTCACGCCACCCATACTTGTCCTGAGTTGCCCCGCATTCAACCCATGGTTAAAGTCGCATTCCCTGAGTCTATGGTTTCCGACCCTTCTCTTCCGTCCTCATCCGTAACCAAGAACCCAAAAAATATTCGCACTAGCAAACCCTATGCTTTGTGCGGTGTCCATGGCCATTACTCCCACCAATTTCCTCACCTGACGCATTACCACGCCTCTTTAGAAGTAGTCCGAGAGTATGAGTTTGAAAAAAATCAATCCGCCTCTCCCATACTCGCGCAGTATGCTTCAGGCCAGCTTGAGGATCCCCCCGCTCCCATCGACATTCCCCCCCTGATGTTTAGATGACGGAGTCTACTACGACCATTATTTACCTATCATCCTCTGTGAAACCCTTGGAGCACAGTCCCCTTGCATCCTCCCCTGTTGTTTCGTTTGACCCCCCTTCAGCGACCACCCTTGAACCCCTCTTTTCTGCCCATACACGCGATCACTCCACCCATATCTCTGTTGACCTCCGCAGCCCGAGTCCCCACCATACCTCCTATAGCCCTCATATACCACCCTCTAGTTTGTATATGAGTCATAGCCATCCTTCTCATTGCACTCCCTCTCGCAGTTGCCGCTCAATGTCTTCTGTACACTCACGCTGCCGTCATTGTCTCCCCTCTCCCCATTTGTTGTCTTGTAACACCATTCCGCAGGACCTCCCGTCCCCAACCTATATCAGTTACGCTGATGGTGCAAGTCGTTACTCCCGAAATCTAGCCTCGGCAGGTTGGGCCATTTTCACCCCCTTGCATGCCCATGTTCTCTCAAACGGGGTCTGTATTCGTACTGCCACCAACAATCAGGCCGAATATGATGCAGTGCGTGGTCTCTTAGCCGATGCCCTCTTTCATCGCATCCTCCATCTGCATGTTCATTTGGATTCCCTACTTCTTGTCATGCAACTAAATGGTGTTTATCGTGTGCATAACCCTGTGCTGTTTAGACGATATTTACGAGTGAAACTCTTGATACGTGAATTTGAAACTATAACTTTCAACCATGTACCTCGAGAACAAAATCACTATGTAGATAGTATTGCAAACCATGTTCTAGATTGGCATTTATCACATGCATTTCATACAAGACAATAACATTCATAATCATTAAAAACGATGCATATCCATAATATGTGTCGCAAAACATGTGTTTAGAGTCCATCTACTCTGATACATATGACATGCCCATCGCATGTTACAAAAACTCAAAACTGGGGGCACCACCTGCCCCTACATACACACTAGGGGGCACCACATGCCCCCCACCTACTCACTATCTGGCGGATCCCGAGCCAATGGCTCTGCTCCTGCAGCTCGTAGATCACGTATGCCTTAACCAGCCATCGCCATGCACCGCATGACACCTCGCCATTCCGAGGGTAGACCAATACATGGATCCACATACTGGTCGTCTAAGTCTTGCCACCCATGCTCTGAAACTCCGGTCAGCAACCTCTCGCATCTATAGTGGATGTCCTCCAGAAGGGCGGCCGCATCCTCATTGCACGCTGCTCTCGACCCACTCGGCCCTGCAGCTCCCAATGCTGTCGGTCGTCCCATATATCCGGCCGATTTTACGGAGCTATATCTGCATACCAAAAGTACATGAATCAGTACCATATATGCTATTCACTAACTTTAACATGCCCAAAAAAGAGTATTTACTTGCCACTTACCATCAGGTTCCCATACTCGACCAGGCAGAAGTGGTACGTCCGGATCCCCACAATAACTCATCCCACTATAGGGATAGTCGTCTATGTATAACGACATCTGATCCTAATGGGCAAAGAAATCAGGTTGAAACACTCGCCCGACTGCCCCTCCTCCGCCTCTTCACAGTAGCCGCCCCCACCGGTGCATCCTGGGCTCTCTCGGGCCCCCATCTGGAAGCTGTATACGAGGTCGTAAGGTTGGGATCTTCTCAAAGGCGCACAATAGAGCCCCGTACGAGCAATCGTTGTTCACTTGCCGCTTGCAAAGCGATAGCTGTCATTTTAACGACACCAACATCATTTGGGCCCACCCATAGTAGGTCCCACTCAACACACTCTCTACAATCATCATCTCCCCCCCAGTGATGTGATGGAATGCCTGGTTGCCCAGGATCCGCAGCACCACTGCGGCCACTCCCCGGGTCTCCAGTCTCTCTAAGTCCCCGATCGGTATCCGCGTCCCTTTGACTTGGAGACCCGGTCGGCAATGCCTCTCCACATACTCCATGATGTTCCGCCCCCGCGGTAACACTGGCTGCATGTTTCCCACCATCCCCAGTGGCGGGAGACCTGTCAGGAAATACACATCCTGGACTGTCAGTTTGATTCTGTGCCCCTGCACTACAAATACCTCATGCTCTAGATCCCAATAACTGATAATATGGGCCAACAAGGGCTCTCCAGCTCTCATCAATGGGTTCTCCAAAAACTTGAGAACCCCAAACCTGGCCAACACACGACGGACACCCTGATCTACCTAGATCTCTGCCCGCAATGTACCCAGGTCTCTCTCTCTCCAGTTCACCTGTATATCTACCATATCTGCACAAAAAAATCATCTTTGTCAGCCTACAGATAGGGAATATTGTAACCAAACACAAAAAACCCAAATCTCAGCCATCAAACAGCACTAAAACCCCCTCATCTTCCAGGTTGCACTTTTTTTCCAAATCCTGGGACAGGTCACACCTTTTGGCTCAAAACCTACGTCCCAGGTCATAGATTTTGGCCCAAAAAGTGCGACCCGGCCGAAAAGATGCAAGGGGGGCTGTTCCTGAGATTCTGGGCCCTAATCTGAACTTTCAATCCATCAAAATGAAAGAGTAAGGTTAGGCCTCTTACCTGCAACTGACGGATCTCGATTCCAACGGTCGGTTTGTCCGCTATGCTCGCCGCAAGAATTAGGGCCTTCTCTCCTCTCTACATTCACCACATCAACACTAGCAAATGAGTGGATTTGGAGGGAAAACTGCCTTATTAAAAGAGAACCCTTGTTTCTTCTTTTGCCTGCTGCGACCATACCATAGGTCTGTTTGACAAACCGTCTGCACCGTTGGAAAGCTCTCACCGAGCCCTCAAATGGGTATCTGTTATTTTTTTGTTATTTGATACTTCACCAGCACACATTTTGTCCAAGATGGGTCACTTCAGCTCTCCTTAAAATCGCATTTCTTCACTTACAACACTTGTACTTGGGGCACCACTTTGCCTCCTTACTTGTCTTTGTTCGTGTTGATTTTCGTCGTGAGTTACCATCTTGTACTCATGTTTTTATGGTCCCTCATTGGACCTTTACTATGTGGAAGCCCCATCGAGTCGCCCTTGTTTAGAGCATCCAAGTGGAGTCATCATCGCATTCATGGAGTCTATCCCGAGTCCCTTTGTACCCCGCTATAGTCCTCCACCCCTCATTGCTTGGTTTCTCTCTTGTGTCGCACATTATGGCCTTTAGTCCCACTGTCCCTTATCCCTGATGATATTGTGTCAGTCGTTGCCATTTCATTCATGCCCTTTATGCTCTAGCAAGGGAAGTCGTCCATTCGCTACTCAGTCCCCTCCATTCCACCATCATCATTAGTATTAGTCTGTCTGTCGCTCTACTATTTTCTCTCGTGCCTTAGTTGAGGACCTCCCATTGCCTCACCTATGGCAGACCTCCTTCTGTCGACTTCAGCTCCTTCATTCCAGAAGACAGGTCTAGAGGGCGGTGTACCTTGGTTCCAGCTTCCACTCTTGTTCGGTGCCTCGGATCAGGCAAAGGGATCTCTCATTTCCCTTTGACTTGATTGTTTCTCCACTCCAGCTCCTTACAGCATGATCAAGATTCATAGACTTGATGGTTCAGTGATGCAGCAGCAGCTCTTGGTGATTCCCGGGTGTGTGTGAGATTTCTCAGCCCTCATGAGGGGGTAGCCCTGCAGGTAGCCCCCCACATGCCCGGATGACCTCTTCATTGCAGCCCTTGATGTAGCTCCATATATTTGATGATGTCGGCCTTAGCCGCTTGCAGCGCCTCTTTGATTTGCATGTATCAGTCAGATTTTGCGAGCCCTTCCCCATTTACAGGGGGCATTTGGGTTGCATTTGTATCTCATATACTCGGATATTATTGTATAAGTCCCGGCTGTTATCCCAAGCACAGCATGTATGTGGGATTCTTCATTGTATTTTTATCTGGCTCATGATTATGCGGGCTGTACTTTATGGTTCGGTCCCTTGTTTACTGGACACACTATTCTTTTGTACTTTGTCTCGGTGGGCATAGGTATGCCTCCCCCGCCGCCTTTAGCACAAGTACCCTCTCATAAAAAGATACTTGTTGCACCTGTAAGTCTCATCTCCTCAGGGTCTAGTTCTTCAACACCTTATTCTACCTCACATTTCTCTCTCTGACTTCCCTCTTGATGTCTGGTGATTGAGTTCTTACAACGTACTTCGGTCATACGATTTTCTCCTAACACTCGCATGCTGGGGGGCAATTTGTTACACCATTTTTTGGTCATCTAACCTATCATCATTAGATGGACCCAAGTACACCATGTAAGACCAATTTTACCCTAAGTAAAATTGCTTTCACCATGAAAAATAACTTAATAAACCACATTTATTAGGTTGTTTATGGTCTAAATAGGAAACCCCAAAAGGAAATATTAAACAAACCTATATTTGTTTGATTTTCCTCATGGAATAATTAATTAAACCATAATTTAATTATTATTACTAATCATGTTTAACCCAAAACAAAGAAATTAATTAGATAAACCTTTATTTATCTTATTATTTTCTAGGAATAATTATTTAAATCTTATTTAGATAATATTCCTTGTTAAATATGACCAAATCACCCACAAATAATTAAATAAATCATTATTTATTTAATTATCCTTCAACCACTTCCTTAAAAAGATAAATAAATCATTTATTTATTTATTATTCACAAACAAAGGGATTTGACCCAAGTCAAATACTTTTTCCCTCCAACAAATATAATAAAATATTCCATAAAAGGTGGATCTAGATTTGGTTAACATTATTTTAATCATGCACCAAGATCTAGAATGACCCAATATTTTGTTATAAATAGGAGGGTTTTTCCTACCATTCTTCACCTTTTGTTGCCTATTAGATCACTCTGGATCTATACATTTTCTCACATTTTTCTACATTATTTGTTGTGTGAGCTCCCTTTGAGTTCTATCTTTGTCCGGGTTTTCTACACCAACAAGAGAGAGAGATTCTAGATCTGAAGTGCTGAGGACTTCCAAGAACCCATCCCATTGAGGAGAATTGGATACACCTTCTTTTTTTCCTCCCAGGTGCCCTTAATACAAAAATTCTTTCAAAAAACATTGTTCTTGTCTTGTCTATTGGATGTATGGAGCAAACTCTTGATTTTACTGCTTAATGTCTTTCTATGCATAGATCTGGTTTTTTGTAGCACTTGTCTTGATCAACTAACTGCAGATCTAAAGATATTGGCAGCCATATTTGATGTTAGGGCTATAAGTTATGCGTAGCTAAAGAGGTATTTTTTCATACGCTTCGACAAAAGATTCATACTAACACACAGTGTGCAGGGCCTATGCGCTGGACAGTGGGTTTGATATGAATAATGAAGCTGAGCTAATGGTGGTTAAACAAGGGCTTATAATTGCGGTATGAGAAAACTACCATAGAATAATTGTCGAAGGGGATTCGACGATGGTAACATGAGTGCTAAGAAAGCTGTAGCAAGGGACTTCCTGGGAAAAAATAAGCAAAATTTGGAGGACAAAACGACTCATTCATGAGATCGAATATCTAATATAGGATATTGGCTACCTTATACCCGCACATGTTTATAGATCGGGGAATGAGGTTGCAGACTAATTAGCATACTGGGGTTGTAGTAGTGAGGGGCACCAGTTGGATATCAACCAAGGTGACAGGGCATGGGATATTAAGCTACATACCCTATAGATAATCATATATATTTATAAAGACAAAGCCCAGGACCCCCGATCGGGGTGCCAAGTGGCAAATGAAGGCTAGCGAGTGGTGTCACGCAACAGTGCACACCACATCGTCGATTTAAGTAATTAAAACTCTAACCTGCAGGTGGGCGGAGGTAGGTACCTTCGCATGTCGATTAATAATGGCTACAGACGAGCACCAACTAATAATGTTAGACAAACATTGTGTTGTAGCCTCTACAACACCCTCCAAAAAAGCCCCACTTCGAAATTTTTTGGAGCCCCTTGAACTTAAAGAAAAACCAAGTAAAGAATCCATAAGGCTAAGTTGCAAAGTCGCAAAACTAACTTTTTAGAAAATTGCGACCCCGCGACCTAAAGGTCACAAGGTCGCAAGGTCGCGAAGTCGCAAAGCTCAACCTTTAATGAAAAATGCGACCCCGCGACCCCAGGTCACCAGGTCGCAAGGTCGCTAAGTCGCAAAACTCAAATTTTAATGAAAAATACGACCCCGTGATCTTGCGACCCCACAACCCCAGGTCGCCAGGTCGCAAGGTCGCAGGGTCGCATATCTTATAAATCACTCAAATTGCGACCTAGCGAGCCCGCATTAAATGCCTGCACGTGCGACCCTTTTATATAAAGGAGGTCGCTAGGTCGCATTTTTCACAATTGGCGAATAGAAAGAAACGGCTCTGACAGGTCGACTGGCACGATTTTCTGGGGTAAGTTGTCGTTTTCCTCCTGCTTTTTCCTTTTTGGGCATTTCTTGCCAAACCCATGTCTTCTTAGACCTTAAAATTGCCCTCTGCATGAGTTATTACGTTCTTTTTCGGTTTAGGGTTGTTTGTAATCCTGCTTTCACCACAACTGCCCAAGCTTGCCACATTTCTTGTTCAGCTACTCATGGCCTTGTCCCCTGCTCCCAAATCCATCCCTCAACTCTGCCTGGACCCTTTTAACCTTATAATTTTCCAGTTAGAGGGAGAAAACCTTCACGCCGCGCGCACCCAAAACCCCCCGGCAAGCCCTAGCGCGACTTGCGACCCAGCGACCTAGTCGCGAGGTCGCAAGGTCGCATTCTCGTCGGTTTTTGGAATTTGCAACCCAGTGACCCAGCGACCTAGTCGCAAGGTCGCAAGGTCGCATTTCCCAATTTTTCCGAGAGTTGCGACCCCGCGACCCAACGACCTGGTCGCGAGGTCGCAAGGTCACATTTTCCTCTGTTTTCGTAACTTGCGAACCCGCGACCCTGCGACCAAGTCGCAAGGTCGCAAGGTCGCATCTGGGTCTATTCTTGCAATCTACGACCCTGCGACTCAGTAAACCAGTGACCCAATTTTGCATGTGTCTCAGCTAAAATTCATTGATAAACTGTAATTGGCTTTATATCATCATGTCATTCTTATCTTGGGATTATTTCATGAATATGGCAGGTGAACTCGAAGCGGACACGGAGTGTATACCGGTCCTATCTGATTCCAGCGACATGGGACCCCCAGTGTCCCAGAAGAAGGACAAGAAATTGGTAGAAGAAGTGATGGAGCTAGACATGGTATCCCCACCCCCGATATACAGGGATACACTATGTACATTTGCAAAAGAGGACAGCATGCGATGGTACCAAGTGTATCATGACCTTGCCATACCGGAAGAGGAATTTCCAGAAGATCTCCCAGACCGGGAAATATACTTAAAAGTCAAAAGGTCCAAACTACATCTCGCAGGGGCGCATACGGCCATATTTCCATGCCCAGAGGTTATAGACTGGATCATACAGAGAACGGATCCCAAGAAGTTCGTGATCCGAGATAGCGAAGGCAAGGCTTTCGCAATGCTTGTAGGCTCGGACACCCACCTCTATTACTCGTTGCCTCACCCAGAAGAGTACTTCACAGAAGAATGGGCTCTTGTGCACGCAGTCCCTGTAGTTGACACAATTAGACAATGGTGGGAAGAGCCCGAGAAATTTAAAGTCAAGAAAGACCAAGAATATACGATGGCTAGCCTGAGAAAGGTTTACAAATTAGTAGCCGCCATGCTTTGCAGACTGTACGGGCGCCCTGATTGCTCCACCTTCAGCGGCACTTGGGCTACTATCATGGAATATGTAACAGCGCATGGCACCCATTTCAACTGGGCTGGCATATTGATGGTTTCGATGCAGACAAACTTGTCCTCGGCATTAGCCCCAGATGATGGAATGCCCGCCGAATTCTACATGGCCTCTTACCTATTGGATGTTGTCTGCGCGAGGTTACACTTTTAGGGATGGGCACACAACTAGGATTCCGCGCAGACCCATGCAATTCATCTGCAAACCAAGGTGTTTTGGGAGTCCAGGTATAAACAGGATATAGAGAAAATCTCCCAAGTATTTATCCCCGCTCTATATAGAAAACTATTTGGTCAAGACGCCCCTTGCATGTCTTGGCGGGCCAGAGAGACTCTAAGCCAAGTGGTACACTGGTTCCCTTCCGCCGGATATACTTTCATCCAAGTCTTTGGATCTTTCAGGGCGCCACATGCTATGCCTCGCTTTGTTACAGACAAAATGCTCATTCAGGAGGTATGCTTCCAAATGTCCCAGGGCTTCTCCAGTGTCCTGTCTAAAGGTAAAAAGAAGTCGTGGCCCACGCTACCCCTCACCATCGGCGCGTGCACAGTTAAAGACTTCAAAGAGGTAGCAGTAGAGGGAGAAGAGATGAAAAGCTATCACCTTGGAGCACTAGAGCACCGAACATACAACCCGGAGAGAGTCGTTCATGAACACTGCAAGAAAGCTAAATTCAAGTGGAACTACCAGCATATAAAGTTCCGTGGAGAAGACGAAAGAAGGAACTGGTACAACGCCGAGAGACAACTTGCTCCGGAGGCAGACTTTGGCCAAGAGGATCCGGATGATCAGAGCCTGGAAGACAGGAGCCGTTGGTTGGGAGGTGCCTCTTCCTCTTTACCCAAAAAGTCTCAGACCAGCACAGGGCTTATTACATCTATCCAACAGAAAGACGTAGAGGCAAAAGCCTAGTAAGAAAGAGAAAAGAAGATAAAGGAGGATGAGGAAGAACGCAAGAAGAGTTCGAAGGCAACGCAGAAGAAGAAGCAGGCCGAGGAGGCCAAGAAAGAAAAGGAGGAAAAGGAGGCACAGGCCGCAGCAGAACGGGCACTCAAGGAAGAGTTGGACAGAGAAGAAGCTAAACTCCAAAAGAAGGCAGAACAAGCTGCTGCAGCCGAGCGGAAGAGGAAGGCCGAAATAGAAGCAGCGGCAGAAACAGAACGCCGGCGAAAGGAAGACGAGGAAAAGAATAGAGAAGAAGAAGAGGATGAAATGATAGAAGACATCGAGGTGACTCCCCTCGAGATACCTCTGGGCGGTACCAAGATCTCTGATGTTAGTTCCCCCCAGGGGCAGGAAGAGGAGGTATTCAGCCTCACCAGACTCACATTCGATCAATTCTCTTTCAAAATCCGGCAAGAGAAAAGAAGGTCTCTGGCACAAAGTCCCTCTGCCACATCCACAGTTGCAACCAGAAAAGACATAGTCCTTGATACCAGGACTAATCCCGTGATGATAGCATCGGCAGGCATGGATTTCGCCGCAACCACGGAAGAAAATGTAACTATAATGAGTAGAGAAATAGTCTCTCTGCAAAATAGACTACAAGCAGCCGAGCAGCAGGAGAAAAGGGAAGAACGGGAGAAATCAGAGTTGAAAGAAGAAGTTCAACAACTCCGAAACCAGACACCCCCGGTCAATGAAGTCCCACTAGCCATTCTAAAAGAGTGTGATGTGTTAGAAGAAATCATGAGACAGGTGTATGGAGAAATGTTCACCATCAAACAAACAGTCGCCCCATTGGTAAGAGCAGGAGCAGAAACTAAGCAAAAGCATGAGTAGCTCAAGGAGGCATCACAGGCCTTAGACAGAATGATGGACTGGACAGTGCGATACCCTCGGGCACCTGAAAATTTTCCCAAGAGGGATTGGATTCATACACAGGATGCTAAGGTCCAGCTCCGTATGGCAATACAGTCTAAGGACAAACTATCCAAGGACTTGGACAAAGTAATGTCTTCATACAACCACCTGATCAACGGCGTCGACTCGATGCACACTCTTCACAACATTCCTTCGCTTGGGGCATTGGACGAAGAGAAAGCCTAGGAACAAGTGGATCAAGAAATCCAGTCATTTCTGCAGCCCATCAAGCAAGCTGCTGCCGCCTCCGAGCCCGCAGCATCTCAAGAACATCTGGATCAGTTTCTTTCCACACCAGTTCGGATTTATACCAAACTTGCCTCTCTTTCCAACCAGATCTCACAGAAAAGGGAAACTCTAGTTCCAAATGCTTTGGAATGCATGCATCGGTTGAAAGAGGAGGTCCCTCTTGTTTCCCCCATAGCGGCAGAGTACCAGACATGGCAAGGTTTCCTCAAAGAGCAGCAGATTGACGCCCCTGACCTCATCATTGCACGTCCATCTCCGTAGCCCGGTAGCAGCAAGTTAGTAGCAGCAGTTAGAGGCAGGTCGTAGGTCGCACCGCCCGGGCAAGTCGTAGGTCGCACTGCCCATCCAAGTCGCAGGTCGCACTACCTATCCAGGTCGCAAGTCGCACACACCAGACAGGTCGCAGGTCGCAACCTCTTCCAGGTCGTGAGGCAACTCAACAGGCAAGCAGGCGAAAAGTCGGGAAGCCCAAAGGGCAAGTTTTGTGCTATAAAACTCCCTACGAGGAAAGTGTAAAAGGGGATTTTTATTTTGGAGACTCAAGAGCTACATAGCATTGTATTGAAATATTATACTCTTGTGCATATGAATACAGATACTTGTTAAAACCCCTTTGTTGGATGATGTGTTTTGCTGTGCGAACACTATGTGTATTTTCTTATACAGTTTCAAAACATCTTTTGATTAATGAAGCTGCCCTCTTTATAGCATCATTTATGCATCATGGCTATCTGTGTTTGTGTTGATGATATTCAGTTTACCATTTGCTCTATTAATGAATATTAATGAACTGTTTTGTTAGCATTTCGTTTTATCTTTCAGAAAGTAAAGGGACATCTCGCCATAAAGAACTATTTCTTTTGTGGTCAGACTATCTTACAAGCAGTACCCCAAAGATGTGTTGCTAACGACACCTCCTTAGGCGTACATGATTTATCTATTGCCTCGCTACGCATAGTGTTTTATTCGTGTTTAATGCATCAATCATGTATTCTGTATCATGTGAATAAGTGTGTGTTCGCAGGTTCAATCAGGTTCTTTTGAGACCGAAGGGAAGGCGTCTTAAGCGGTAGCCGGACCCACAACCCGGACGAAATCCCTACTCCAAACGGCTCAAGGTCTAATTGGGACTTTCTACTGGGGAGATCCCCTACTGTTGGCCGGACATATTTTCCCGTCAACAGAATTGGCACTAGAAGGAGGGCCTGATGGCAGCCTCCCAGCATACAACCAACTTTCCATCCCAAACTCCCCACGGGGAGGTCATAAATGATGAACCTATCCCTCCTCCTCTGGAAGATATTCCAGGGGAGGAGGCTCGATATTTTGAAATCACCAGAGCGCAGTTGAGAGCCTTGCGCCCAGCTGCCCGCAATCTCATCAGAGATTTACGATTTACCCCAATCATGGAATTCCTGGCCCACACGAGGACCCCTGCTGAGAACTTCACTCGTAATGGTGCCCTGGTGAGTACCATTCCCCAGCTTGTGAATCTCATGCTGGAAGACCTCGGCATTGCTATTGAGGAAAACGACCCGATTCTCCAAGAGGGCGAGGAATTTGGCAACACCGAACCTTTTCCCGACTCCCAGCCTAACCAGACCCGGAAAAACAACAACCAGGCACACCCCCCACCTGGGGAGGGTGAAGAAGACAGAGGCCGAGGAAATGAAGGCAGGGGAAATAGAGCTCGCATAAATGAAGGTGAAAGAAATAGAGCTCGCATAAATGAAGGTGAAGGAAATAGAGGCCGTGGGGCTGGAGGTAGAGGAGATAGAGGCTGAGGCCAAGGAAACCATGCCAAAAACCGTCACCCAAACCCAAATAGGCCTCCTATCCACAACTGGGGATATCTTAGAGACTTTCCTTACCGTGGGAGACATCATGACGAACACTCTTGCCATGAGTCAGAAGCATCAGTGTCAGGTTCGGGAGGTGAATCTGAGCATGAGTTTAGGCAACACCAATAGGCTAGGAGGGTGCAACCACTAGCCTGGATGGCTCAGTCCCCATTAAATCTTTTGGGCCCACTCCATGATTTGCCTACAAATCCGGAGAAACATCTCCCCAAGTTTGATCCTGAGAAAGGCACCTTAGCTGAAGATCATATAAGCAGTTTCTATTTGTCTTTGCAAATCATGAGAGTTCAGTCTGATGACGTCGCATGTCGACTGTTTCCCCACACTCTTGAAAACAAAGTGGCCACATGGTACCACTCCCTCCCCAGTGCCTCTATTACTTCATGGGACCAATTCCGTCGCGTGTTCCTGTAGAAGTTTTCAAAAGATAATACTCCTTCCATGCTCCTCACAAAATTGAGCACCATCAAGTGTCGTAAAAAAGAGAAGGTTAAGGACTTCAACCAGCGCTTCGCTACCATACTACAAAAAGTTCCCCCAAACCTGGCGTTGGATGACTCAATCACCATTGACTACTATACCAAGGCTCTCCCTAGGGACATTGTCGTTTTCGTCAAACGTGAAGCCCGCGCTACCCTTACGGCTAATTATGCGGCTACTCTCGCTGTGGAGAAAGACATGCTCTCGATAGGAGCCATCGATCACGAAGGGAGAGGTGATCACAAGGCAATCACGAAAAGGGGTCAGTCCTCCACTCCTAAGACCACGAATAGGGATAAAAGCTCTTAACGAATGAAGTCACTGACCTGAGGAGAAAGGGCATAGAATCCACGACTAACACTAAACCACCCAAACCCTTTTTCATAAAGAGCAATCCCAACACCAACAGACCTCCGTCAAACCCGAATACTGTTCTCAATGTGGAAGAAATAGGGAAAGATAACTTATGTTCTTTCCACCAAGCTGCCCACTCTGAAAAAACGTGCCCTCAATGGATTGGCAGCATGACAGCAGTAGTTAATCAACTTTTAGATGACCAAACCCCGGGGGATGTGACGGAGGATGATGTGTCCGATCATGATGAAGACCCGCCCCCGAACGAAGAACCAGGGTCCTCTGTCCTAGCTTTTGACATAATCCGAGGGGGGGACAGCCTTACCTCCATTGATATCAACATGGCAGAAAATCCCAAAGACCAGCCCATACGGAATTATAGTCTAAGGAGCAAAGGACCTGTTCCCGAGCAATCTTATGAAGATAAGAAAAGGGCTTTCCTAAGGAAAATTCTGCCCCCAGGGAATGGAAAACAATCTGCTCCAGAGAAGCCCGCAAATAACATTACCCGAGCAAGTTAAAAGGGTAAGCTGCTGGCAGAATCCCCAAAAACCACTACCGAGCCTAGCCCTTAATCGGATTCTAGCTATAACATTGTTGAGGATATGAAAAAAACAAGAGCAAATATCTCTCTCTACGAGCTTGCCCGCATTACGAACCAAAGAGAACTCATTCTAAAATCTTTCGCCAATACGTCAGCTACGAAGACTGTGAGCAACACGTCTGCGCAAGCCGGTCTAGATGTCCAGTCTATAGTAAACGCCATCAATACAAACTCAAGAGGATCCACCCCTCCTTTCCTTTTGTCCTTCGAGATTTTTAACTTCAACGTTCACAACTGTCTAGTCGACTCCGGTGCCTCTACAAACGTCATGCCTCTATCTGTCTATAAGAAGCTGAACATTCGCCCGGAGAAAACTGACGCAAAGATCATACAACTCGACAGATCGCAGGTGCCAGCCGTAGGAGAGTTGAATAATGTCATCATCCGCCTGTCGTCAGATTCTAGGGTCCATCAATGCATTGATATTGTGGTTGTTGACATCCCTGAAGCATACGGTCTATTTCTTAGCAGAGACTGGTCCAGCAAGTTGCAAGGCTATTTCGCCACTGACTAGTCCCACTTGTGGCTCCCTTATAAGGGGTGGAATAACCAAATCAAGGTCGAGAGTGAACCATATATGAAACACACCATGACTGATTTGGATGCCACTAATGAACCCATCAGCTTTGCCCAGGAGGAGCTTGGCATGTGTTTTTTGGAGGCCATATTCGGATGTTACCAACCCCCTCAGTCTTCAGTAGGCCTCGAGGTCCAATCTGAACTAGCACTTGTCGCGGAGGAGCAAGCCACCCCGGTCCCACACCAAGCCGAAATCCCTTCGCAGCCTACTACCCCGAAGGAACCAGAAAATGACATGTGGACCTTGTACTATGACGGTTCCAAGACCCATGACAGAGTTGGTGCGGGCTGCATCTTGCTTGACCCTCAGAAGAACAAATTCTTAATCTCATGTCGGCTAGATTTCCAGTGCACCAACAACACTGCTGAATATGAGGCTTTTATCCTCGGACTTAAGAAGGCGCTGGATTTAAAGGTAAAATGCCTACAAGTCATTGGAGACTCCGAGATTATCACTCAGCAGGTACGCAACACTATTCACTGTTTGTCTCCACATTTAAAGACGTATCAACAAGAGGTATGGCGATTGATTTCTACTTTTGATGCATTTGGAATTAAATCTGTTCTTAGAATGCACAATGCAACAGCTGATACTCTGGCTAATGGTGCTGCTAGATTTATTCCTTTGAGGGACGATTTTTCTATTGAAGTTATATATAGACCCTTTGTGCTAGATAACATTACTAATCTACGCATTTTTGACGATGATCAGCAGATCTTGGACTTTATGCTCAATGCTGAAGTATTCAAGGACGCGGTGATAGACGAGGTGGAGCATGATCATGCTTTGCAGAAAGAGCATGATGAACGCAAAGAGAACCCCATGCCCAAGAAGGTGGTGTCATTAGAAAAGCTCTTTGATCTGCAAAGCCAATTCCGCGGCCCCCCAAACACCAAAGTGCAAAGTTCCATATTGGTACATCGGCAAGTGAACTTGGGGTCAGATGAGAACCCAAAGTTCGTTAACCTCGGCAAAGACTGTAGTGATGAGGAGACACAGGCCTTCACCCAATTATTCTGGAAGTATCGAGATGTATTTGCTTGGACGTATGACTATTTACGTACGTACGATACTCTGATCATTCAACACGTGATACCCGTGAAGGAAGGCGTTAAGCCCTTCCAACAGAAACTCAGAAAAGTGCATCCAGCTTTGGAGCCAATGATTCTAAAAGAACTTAAGAAGCTCTTGGATGCACGCATTATTTTCAAAGTTCGTCACTCCACGTGGGTGTCAAATTTGGTACCGGTACGAAAGAAGTCTGGCGAGATCCGCTTGTTCATAGATTTCCGTAATCTGAATCGGGCCTCAAACAAAGACAACTACCCGGTGCCACCCATGGAACAGATATTGCAAGCTGTGTCTGGATCTGAAATGTTCTCCCTATTGGATGGCTTCTCTGGTTACAACTAGGTGCTGGTAGCTGAACCGGACAGATTGAAAACCACCTTCCGGACCAAATGGGGAACCTTTGCTTTCAGGTGCATGCCCTTTGGATTGATCAATGCGGGGGCAACTTTCCAACGAGCCATGGATATATCTTTCCATGGTTTGATAGGGTAGAGCGTGGTGGTCTATTTGGACGACGTCACTGTGTTTTCAAAATGCAGGGGCGATCATTTACGCCACCTCAAACGAATCTTCGAGAGGTGCAGAAGGTACGGGATTTTGCTCAACCCTAAAAAGAGTGTTTTCGCTGTGGCAGAAGGAAACTTGCTAGGCCACATTATAACCAAGCAAGGCATTGTAGTTGATCCAGAACGGGTGAAAGCCATTGCTCAGATTCCTCCCCCGAGCAGCAAGAAAGCAATGCAATCTTTCCTGGGGAAAATCAATTTTGTCCGTAAATTCATATCGGATTTCGCCCAGATAGTCAGGCCGCTGCAGGGAATGATAAAAAATAATGCGATGTTCCAATGGAATCTGCCGGAAAGGGAGGCCTTCGACAAAATAAAACAGGCTATAGCTGAAGCTCCTTCCCTCCAAAGTCCAGATTTCGGCAAAGGTTTTATCCTGTATACTTTTGCTTCAGACTCCTCACTTGTGGCTGTCCTTACGCAGAAAGACAACAACAACGATGAACGGCCCATTTCTTTCATGAGCACCGGTTTACAAGGAGCTAAGTTGAACTACCCAGAAATCGAAAAGCAAGCCTATGCGGTCTACAAAGCGGTCAAGCATTTTAGGCCCTACATCCTGAAAAATGATGTCACGATTTTTGTTCCACACCCAGCTGTCCGCTCACGTTTCATGCAGCAGGAGCTAGGCGAGAGACGAGGCAACTGGGTGGCGTGCTTGCACGAATACGATTTAGAGTTTAAACCGACACACACCGTTAAAGGACAGGGCTTATGCCAAATGGTCGCGGAAGCTACAAGTTCCCATGGAATTGAAGAAGAATGTTGGGAACAAGAAATTGACATGTACCAGAGCGACCATGTGCCCCAGCAAAGTAGCCTTTCTTGGTATTCCGACATTTCAAGATATTTAGCCCAAGGCACCCTGGACCCTGCTTTAACTGCCCGACAGAAACGCGCGATAAGACTCAAAGCTGCATCTCACCAACTGATCCGAGGGAAGTTGTTCAAGAAACATTACGATGGGATCCTGTTACGCTGCTTGGAACATGAAGAAGCGCAGAAAATCTTGACCGAGCTGCATGACGGACCAGCTGGAGGTCATTTTTCCAGAGATACTACCGCCCATAAGATAATGCGCGCAGGATACTATTGGCCTACTCTTTTCAAAGACACGCATGCATATGTCCAGAAATGCATCCAGTGCCAGAAGTTCACAAACCGAGAAGCACAGCCAGCCACCCCCTTACTCTTAGTAGCAGTGGAGGAGCCTTTCTAACAGTGGGGTTTGGATGTAATTGGCGAAATCACACCACATTCTTCCAAGCAACACCGGTATATCCTTACAGCTACTGATTATTTCACCAGGTGGGTCGAAGCAACACCTTTACGCCGAATCAGTGATCGAGAGGTAATAGAATTCCTCACGCATTCCATCATCACCAAGTTTGGCGTTCCAACTTCCTTGGTTTTCAATAATGCAACTTACTTTTCATCTTTTAAATTATATGATTTTGCGCTGGAAAACGGTATTGTTCTGAAACATTCTACAAATTACTATCCCCAGGGAAATGGATTAGCTGAGTCAACTAATAAGAATCTTATCCATATCATTAAGAAGACTCTGCTATCCCACCAGCGCAACTGGCACAATGCCCTTCACAATGCACTTTGGGCTGACCGTATCACTCCCAAGTCCTCCCTAGGCACCTCCCCATATTTTCTCGTGTATGGAAAAGAAGTTTTTCTTCCTCCCCATCTATCTCTCCTTGCCCTTCAGTTGTCCCAAGAATGTCATGGTACCCCATGCCCTACCTTGCAAACTCGAATCGACACCTTGCTGAAGTTGGAGGAAGAAAGGAAAAAAACCCGGGAAAAGTTCGCTATCCATCAGAGCCAAATCAAGAGATGGTTTGATAGAAAATCCGCAGGGAATAAAAATTTTGAGGTAGGAGACCTGGTCCTAAAGTGGGACAAAGCTCATGAGGAAAAGGGGAAGCATTCCAAGTTCCAAGCACTATGGACAAGCCCTTTCCAAATTAAGGAAAAGTTAGGATCCCACACTTTTAGATTGCAAACCCTTGAGGGATGAGTCGAGGTCCTCCCGGTAAACGGGCATGACCTCGGAAATACTGTTCACGTAACAACCCGCCAAGGCTATCACATCATGTGCACCATAGTTTCATTCTTGTCCCTTTCGTATATATATATATATATATATATATATATATATATATATATATATATATATATATATATATATAATAAAGTAAAAATTTTTAAAAGGAAGGTTTTTTAGAGCCACGATATTGGCACACGGCCACAGGTTCTATGCTGATGGAAAGCCTGTTCTGATAGACTCGGAGGTGGAAAAAGCTTGCTTGTTCTTTGCACCTGAAGGCAGCATATGATCTAGCTCAAGTCATCAAGCGAGAAGCCCACCTCGCCAGTCTGAGAGGGTGTCTGCAAAAGAAAGTACGATGCAGTGGTAACTAGATCAGAAGGGAAAAGAGATACTCTAGGCTACGACAAGGTATCCGGGAAAAACCAATGTCCGCATACCAGACCAGGAACAACCTCTCTGCAAGCAAAATAAGTCAGGATCCCTCATCCGCCCAGGCAAAATTGCCCATCTCAAATAAGTTCCACGAGCACATCTAAATAAGGGCCTCAGGCACATTTCAAAATAAGTGCAATAGCACACTAATAAAGGGTAAAGGATTGAGAAAGGCTTCCTGCACAGAGAGGTGATGTAACGACTCCGCCGGGGTACTGACTAGGCTCGCTGGCAGCGGAGCAACATTCACGATTCCTAGGCAGTGACTCCTCCGGGACCGAGAGGTTTGCTGGCAGCGGAGCAACACAATGAGGACAAAATAATCGTACCGGACCCTGTAGCTGCTTGGAGTTCTCCAACATTTTCGGTCCAGAGACCTGAAGAAGTGAATTGTGGTTAAACAGCACCCGAACAGGCCAGCAGAATGAGCAACCTATGCGAGGTGCCAAAGAAGCTAGGCAATGTCGACCATAAGGTAAAGAAACATCCAGCAGAGGCCCCTCCCTCCCCCCGCCAAGACTAACCATCGGCACAGAGTCTGAGTTCATCCAGTGAATCGCCATTTGTTGTAGCCTCTACAACACCCTCCAAAAAAGCCCCACTTCAAATTTTTTTGGAGCCCCTTGAACTTAAATAAAAACCAAGTAAAGAATCCATAAGGCTAAGTCGCAAAGTCGCAAAACTAACTTTTTAGAAAATTGCGACCCCGCGACCTAAGGGTCGCAAGGTCGCAAGGTCATGAAGTCGCAAAGCTCAACCTTTAATGAAAAATGCGACCCCGCGACCCCAGGTCGCTAGGTCGCAAGGTCGCTAAGTCGCAAAACTCAACTTTTAATGAAAAATGCGACCCCGCGACCTTGCGACCCTGCGCGACCTTGCGACCCCGCGAACCCAGGTCGCTAGGTCGCAAGGTCGCAGGGTCGCATATCTTATAAATCACTCAAATTGCGACCTAGCGACCCCAGGTCGCCAGGTCGCAAGGTCGCAGGGTCGCATATCTTATAAATCACTCAAATTGCGACCTAGCGAGCCCGCATTAAATGCCCGCACGTGCGACCTTTTTATATAAAGGAGGTCGCTAGGTCGCATTTTTCACAATCGGCAAATAGAAAGAAACAACTCTGACAGGTCGACTGGCGCAATTTTCCCGGGTAAGTTGTCGTTTCCCTCTTGCTTTTTCCTTTGTGGGAATTTCTTGCCAAACCCATGTCTTCTTAGACCTTTAAATTGCCCTCTGCATGAGTTATTACTTTCTTTTTCGGTTTAGGGTTTTTTGTAATCCTGCTTTCACCACAACTGCCCAAGCTTGCCACATTTCTTGTTCAGCTGCTCATGGCCTTGTCCCCTGCTCCCAAAGCCATCCCTCAACTCTGCTTGGACCCTTTTAGCCTTATAATTTTCCAGTTAGAGGGATAAAACCTTCACGCCTCACATGCCCAAAACCCCCCGGCAAGCCCTAGCGTGACCTGCGACCCAGCGACCTAGTCGCGAGGTCACAAGGTCGCATTCTCGTCGGTTTTTGGAATTTGTGACCCAGCGACCCAGCGACCTAGTCACAAGGTCGTAAGGTCACATTTCCCAATTTTTCCGAGAGTTGCGACCCCGCGACCCAACGACCTGGTCGCGAGGTCGCAAGGTCTCATTTTCCTCTGTTTTCGTAACTTGCGACCCCGCGACCCTGCGACCAAGTCGCAAGGTCGCAAGGTCGCATCTGGGTCTATTCTTGCAATCTACGACCCTGCGACCCAGTAAACCAGTGACCCAATTTTGCATGTGTCTCAGCTAAAATTCATTGATAAACTGTAATTGGCTTTATATCATCATGTCCTTCTTATCTTGAGATTCTTTCATGAATATGGCAGGTGAACTCGAAGCAGACACATAGTGTATACCGGTCCTATCTGATTCTAGCGACATGGGACCCCCAGTGTCCCAGAAGAAGGACAAGTAATTGGCAGAAGAAGTTATGGAGCTGGACATGGTATCCCCACCCCCGATATATAGGGATACACTATGTACATTTGCAAAAGAGGACAGCATGCGATGGTACCAAGTGTATCATGAGTTCGCCATACCGGAAGAGGAATTTCCAGAAGATCTCCCAGACCGGGAAATATACTTAAAAGTCAAAAGTTCCAAACTGTATCTCGCAGGGGTGCATCCGGCCATATTTCCATGCCCAGAGGTTATAGACTGGATCATACAGAGAACGGATCCCAAGAAGTTCGTGATCTGAGACAGCGAAGGTAAGGCTTTCGCAATGCTTGTAGGCTTGGACACCCACCTCTATTACTCGTTGCCTCGCCCAGAAGAGTACTTCAGAGAAGAATGGGCTCTTGCTCACGCAGTCCCTGTAGTTGACACAATTAGACAATGGTGGGAAGAGCCCGAGAAATTTAAAGTCAAGAAAGACCAAGAATATCCGGTGGCTAGCCTGAGAAAGGTTTACAAATTAGTAGCCGCCATGCTTTGCAGACTGTACGGGCGCCCTGATTTCTCCACCTTCAGTGGCACTTGGGCTACTATCATGGAATATGTAATGGTGCATGGCACCCGTTTCAACTGGGCTGGCATATTGATGGTTTCGATGCAGACAAACTTGTCCTCGGCATTAGCCCCAAATGATGGAATGCCTGCCGAATTCTACATGGCCTCTTACCTATTGGATGTTGTCTACACGAGGTTACACTTTGAGGGATGGGCACACAACTGGGATTCCGCGCAGACCCGTGCAATTCATCTGCAAACCAAGGTGTTTTGGGAGTCCAGGTATAAACAGGATATAGAGCAAATCTCCCAAGTATTTATCCCTTCTCTATATAGAAAACTATTTGGTCAAGACACCCCTTGCATGTCTTGGCGGGCCAGAGAGACTCTAAGCCAAGTGGCACATTGGTTCCCTTTCACTGGATATACTTTCATCCCAGTCTTTGGATCTTTCACGGCGCCACATGCTATGCCTCGCTTTGTTACAGACAAAATGCTCATTCAGGAGGTATGCTTCCAAATGTCCTAGGGCTTCTCCAGTGTCCTGTCTAAAGGTAAAAAGAAGTCGTGGCCCACGCTACCCCTCACCATCAGCGCGTGCACAGTTAAAGACTTCAAAGAGGTAGCAGCAGAGGGAGAAGAGATGAAAAGCTATCACCTTGGAGCGCTAGAGCACCGAACATACGACCCGGAGAGAGTCGTTCCTAAACACTGCAAGAAAGCTAAATTCCAGTGGAACTACCAGCATATAGAGTGCCTGGGAGAAGACGAAAGAAGGAACTGGTACAACGCCGAGAGAAAACTTGCTCCGGAGGCAGACTTTGGCCAAGAGTATCTGGATGATCAGAGCCTGGAAGACAGGAGCCGTCGGTTGGGAGGTGCCTCTTCCTCTCTACCCAAAAATTCTCGGACCAGCACAGGGCTTATTACATCTATCCAACAGAAAGAAGCAGAGGCAAAAGCCCAGCAAGAAAGATAAAATAAGATAAAGGAGGACGAGGAAGAACACAAGAAGAGTTCGAAGGCAACGTAGAAGAAGAAGCAGGCCGAGGAGGCCAGGAAAGAAAAGGAGGAAAAGGAGGCACAGGCCGCAACAGAAGGGGCACTCAAGGAAGAGCTGGACAGAGTAGAAGCTGAACACCAAAAGAAGGCAGAACAAGCTGCTGCAGCTGAGCAGAAGAGGAAGGCTGAAATAGAAGCAGTGGCAGAAACAGAACACCGGCGAAAGGAAGAAGAGGAAAAGAATAGAGAAGAAGAAGAGGATGAAATGATAGAAGACATCGAGGTGACTCCCCTCGAGATACCTCTGGGCAGTACCAAGATCTCTGATGTTAGTTCCCCCCAGGGGCAGGAAGAGGAGGTATTCGACCTCACCAGACTCACATTCGATCAATTCTCTTTCAAAATCCAGCAAGAGAAAAGAAGGTCTCTGGCGCAAATTCCCTCCGCCACATCCACAGTTGCAACCGGCAAAGACATAGTCCTTGATACCAGGACTAATCCCGTGATGATAGCATCGGCAGGCATGGCTTTCGCCACAGCCACGGAAGAAAATGTAACTAGAATGAGTAGAGAAATAGTCTCTCTGCAAAATAGACTACAAGCAGCCGAGCAACGGGAGAAAAGGGAAGAACAGGAGAAATCAGAGTTGAAATCAGAAGTTCAACAACTCCGAAACCAGACACCCCCGGTCAATGAAGTCCCACTATCCATTCTAAAAGAGTGTGATGTGTTAGAAGCAACCATGAGACAGGTGTATGGAGAAATGTTCACCATCAAACAAACAGTCGCCCCATTGGTAAGAGCACGAGTAGAAACTAAGCAAAAGCACGAGCAGCTCAAGGAGGCATCACAGGCCTTAGACAGAATGATGGATTGGACAGTGCGATACCCTCGGGCACCTGAAAATTTTCCCAAGAGGGATTGGATTCATACACAGGATGCTAAGGTCCAGCTCTGTATGGCAATACAGTCTAAGGACAAACTATCCAAGGACTTGGACAAAGTAATGTCTTCATACAACCACCTGATCAGCGGCATCGACTCGATGCACACTCTTCACCACATTCCTTCGCTTGGGGCATTGGATGAAGAGAAATCCTGGGAACAAGTGGATCAAGAAATCTAGTCATTTCTGCAGCCCATCAAGCAAGCTGCTGCCGCCTCCGAGCCCGCAGCATCTCAAGAACATCTGGATCAGTTTCTTGCCACACCAGTTCGGATTTATACCAAACTTGCCTCTCTTTCCAACCAGATCTCACAGAAAAGGGAAACTCTAGTTCCAAATGCTTTGGAATGCATGCATCGGTTGAAAGAGGAGGTCCCTCTTGTTTCCCCCATAGCGGCAGAGTACTATACATGGCAAGGTTTCCTCAAAGAGCAGCAGATTGACGCCCCTGACCTCACCATTGCACGTCCATCTCCGTAGCCCAGTAGCAGCAAGTCAGTAGCAGCAGTTAGAGGCAGGTCGTAGGTTGCACCGTCCGAGCAAGTCGCAGGTCACACTGCCCATCCAAGTCACAGGTCGCACTGCCTATCCAGGTCGCAAGTCGCACACACCAGACAGGTCGCAGGTCGCAACCTCTTCCAGGTCGCGAGGCAACTCAACAGGCAGGCAGGTGAAAAGTCGGGAAGCCCAAAGGGAAAGTTTTGTGCTATAAAACTCCCTACGGGGAAAGTGTAAAAGGGGCTTTTTATTTTGGAGACTCAAGAGCTACATAGCATTGTATTGAAAGATTATACTCTTGTGCATATGAATACAGATACTTGTTAAAACCCCTTTGTTGGATGATGTGTTTTTCTGTGCGAACACTATGTGTATTTTCTTATACAGTTTCAAAACATCTTTTGATTAATGAAGCTGCCCTCTTTATAGCATCATTTATGCATCATGGCTATCTGTGTTTGTGTTGATGATATTCAGTTTACCATTTGCTCTATTAATGAATGTTAATGAACTATTTTGTTAGCATTTCGTTTTATCTTTCAGAAAGTAAAGGGACATCTCGCCATAAATAACTATTTCTTTTGTGGTTAGAATACCTTACAAGTAGTACCCCAAAGATGTGTTGCTAACGACACCTCCTTAGGCGTACATGCTTTATCTATTGCCTTGCTACGCATAGTGTTTTATTCGTGTTTAATGCATCGATCATGTATTCTGTATCATGTGAATAAGTGTGTGTCCGCAGGTTCAATCAGGTTCTTTTGAGACCGAAGGGAAGGCGTCTTAAGCAGTAGCCGGACCCACACCCCGGACAGGATCCCTACTCCAAATGGCTCAAGGTCTAATTGGGACTTTCTACCGGGGAGATCCCCTACTGTTGGCCGGACATATTTTCCCATCAACACATTGGAAAAAGCAGAGCATTCGGTTAAGGAAAGAAGGGAAGAGGCAGCATAGCATTGTTCTTGGCCGAAAAACTCAAGGAGGATCAGAGGGAAAGGTAGTGACAGGCCTGCAACAGCTCCAGCTCCTTTGGTATGTTATGGCTCTGGTTAATTTCATTGTTAATTTACCTCCTGCTCACTATAATAATAATGGCAACATTAATTTCATGGGTAGGTTAGATGGTTTGCATGCAACTCGTTGTTGTAAGGGTAGGCATCTTTCTCTTTCTGATTTCAAGAAGACATCTGCTTTCTTCTGGTATGTCATTAAAGTAGGGTCTTTAGGTGTTCTAACCGACATAATATAGTGATTTTGGTTATCCCAACTTCGTTTATTGAACCATGTTTCTGAACCCCTTGTTGCCTTCTGTTTGTTCTCATCTTGAGTCCTTGGGTAAATTACTCTCAGTCTTTGGTTTTGTGGCTCTTTAATCATGAAATCGCATCTCAATCCTATGAGATTGCTTACATGGTGCGCCAAGATAAGCTAGCCCAAGTTTGTAGCCTCACCTCTGTCCATTGTAAATGGGTTAGTCAAAAAATCCCATCTCTGCGAAATGTGAGATAAATGGTTTGTGTTCGTTAGTTAGTTACCTCAGTTTTCGTTACTGCAATGTTGAATCTTGTCTATGGTCTATCTAGTAGGGAGATTAATCGTTGTATTTTCTCTCCTCGTCAATCGGTCTATGGGTTTTTCTCACGCACTCTTCCCTCTTCATTCTACCTGGTCTTTAAACAAGTTGGTTCTACCACCTTTTATCAATAATTTCATGGCAATCTGCACTATTATTTCGACTACGACGGGAGATGTGGGTCCCATAAGAATTCCCATGCATTCTATTATTGTCTTTCTCTCACCAGATACATGCCTGCTAAAAATTCTCACAGGTGTAGCTCAGTTGCTGTCAATGTTTGTCTATCCGAAAACAAAAATGGTAAAAGGTCAACCTGTGAAACGTCAGCTTAAAGAAAAAGGGAAGCAGAAGCTCCCAAAAACTACTACCATTCCAAGCAAGTGACGCAGAAAAATAAAGAAAGAGGTCATGGAGAATCTCTTTGATGTTTACTCCTCAGAAAATCCACCATAGATTCACAATACAATTCAAGGTTGGGAGAGGGAAAGTAATAGCAAGGAAGAAGATATAGAATTACAAGAGGATACCGTGGATTTCGTTTTAGACCCCGGGAACACAAGAGGGAGACCATCCCTTTTTCACCAGTCCATCCATACCTATTGGACTCTAAAATGTGTGTTGGCCAAGGCTTTGCTCAGTTTACAGGAAAATGAAGGAAATCCCAATGTGGTTTCAATTTTGCAGGACATTAAAATTGAAATTCAAGATATTAGAGTATCTTGGTACCACGCTACAGCTCGAATTGGACGAATTGAAGAGTAGCTTCAATCTATGTAGCAAGTTGACATGCCGAGCTCTACTACAAAAGACCCGGTGCCAATTGACTCTTCAGATGGTTAAACCATGATTTTCTAAGTTTTTAATGAATTTTGCGGCTAGCTTTTACTTTTCCTGTTTTCAGTTATACTTTGATTTTCATAGTAAAATAGATATAACGGCTAGTAGGAGGAAGAAATTGTTTCAATACTAGATGATGTTTAACACTTTAAGGTGGCCAAAAAACTTGGTTTCCTTCAGACACATTGAGGCTACCAATTTTTTATATGTTGCAACTTGCTCTCTTTTTTTATAAATAGAAAATAATAAGACAATACAAAATTTACAAAAAAAAGAAAGAATATTATCATATTGCAACTCAACCACCTCTCCACCCCACTCTCCACATGATGATTAAATAAAGAAAATGGAGCTCCAAATGAAAGTTTCAAATATACACTATTTTCTAAACTTTTACTAATAAAATAACAGGTTAAATGAGATGAGCTATTTGGAAAAATTCCATAATTAAATATTATTTAGCAAAAATTGTACTAAAATAGGTTGTTTCACAAGAAATAAGTATTAAATAGATTATCAAATAGTTAAGAAATCAATCATTAACTCATTAGTGAATAATACTATTGAAATTCGTAAAAAATAACTTATAACAAGGCTACAAGGTAGCGACTACCTGCCGCTTAGTTTAAATATAGTAATGTTGCAATGTGATGTTGGAAATGTCTATGGATAGCTATTACGGCTATTACATGCCGCTTAATGTAATTATAGAGATGTTGCAATTTGAGTTTGAGGATGTTTATGAAGATTTTTTTTGTAATAAAGTATAGTTAAATTAAATTAGAAATAATTGTTGCAATTTGAGTTTGAACATGTCTATGAGGATTTGCTAAATGTTGCCATTTGAAGTTAAGGATGTCTATGAGGATTTTCTTTGTTTAAATATAGTAATGTTGCAATGTGATCTTGAAAATGTCTATGGGTAGCTATTACATGTTGCTTAATGTAATTATAGAAATGTTGCAATTTGAGTTTGAGCATGTTTATGAAGTTTTTCTTTGTAATAAAGTATAGTTAAATTAAATTAGAAACAATTGTTGCAATTTGAGTTTGAGCATGTCTATGAGGATTTTCTTTGTAATAAAGTTGCTAGTTAAAATTTAGTTTAAATATAATTAAATCAAAGTAAAAATTAAAAAATTATGCGCTATATAGTAGTAGTTTAAATCTATCTAAATTACAGTAAAACAACTTTTGTGTTGATGATGGTAACCAATTGATAATTACTAGGATGACCCATGAGCATATGCATTTGATGTGTAGATTAGATCTGCTACATATGCTTAGCTTATTTTTGGCATCAATATGAGTATGACAGAGTAGCTACTACCTCCTGCTTAATGTAAATATAGAAATGTTGCAATTTGAGTTTCAACATGTTTATGAGGATTTGCTTTCTAATAAAGTTGCTGCTTAGTTTAGTTTAAATATAATTAAATTAAAGTAAAAATTAAGAATTTATGTTAGTGTTAAGGTTTACAATCTAATCAATTTAGGTTTTTTAGTAAATGGTAAATTGAGGTATTTTGTTAATCCAATTCCACTTAATACAAGGAAAAGGCTTGTGAGTCTAAGTAATCAGATATATACTTAGGCACAATTGAGGAATTGGAAACAAGTGTGTAATGTAGCAATTATGTGGAAAATTTGGTTGACACAATTGAACAATGAGTTAGGAACCTCTTCAAAGAAGTTTATAATGTATCAATTATCTAGAAAATTGTTGGCATCGTGGAGGAATGGGTTAGTAACCTTATCAAACAAGTGCATAATTCGTCAACTATTTGGAAAGTTGTGGTGCATAATGCATCAATTATTTGGAAAGTTGTGAACTCTGCTTTCTAGCTGGTTGGTTACTAGCTAATCTAGAAGGTGGGTAGAGAAGATAAAATCCAGCTTGGACTTGATCCCTGGATAGGAAGTAAAAGTCTCTACAATTTAGCGAGGGGTAATATAAGAATTAAGAAACAAACGAATATTTTCACTAATAGAAATTGTGAGATGGGAAGACCTGCAAATTGGCAACAAAAATGGTTCATTTGGGAGGAAATTGGCTTGGGGTAGAAATGGTTCAACAAGAGGGAAGCCGGCGGTACATCCCTTTGACCATTTGACTGGGGCTGTTGCTTTTAGGAATTATGTGAGCGCCAGATTAGCTCTCCCACGAATAGTAATTTTTAATCCTTTGAATGTTGGTGTATGTTCTCTCCCAAAGCCGTTTTTTTAGGGGTTAGGGTTTATATCATGCAAATACTGAATTAGGGTTAGCGTTTTAAGGGTTGAGGTAGATTTTTACACCTAAGACGTAGAGAGTAAGTTGATGGTTTTCTTTCAGTAATTTTTTGGCGACTGGGATCTATGGCATTTAATTGACAAATAGTCTTCTTGTTTGGAAGGCATAAAATTATTGTTAAAACCATATTTAATTTTCTCTTATACAGCAAGAATTGGGGAAACTCAATTGTTTTTTTTCTTGTCCATAAAACAAATATGTCCTATTAAATAATGAAGAACCATTTGTTTTCTTGTCCATAAAATACAGTTGGTTGAAAATTTTAAAATTAATTAAAATAAATAATTTTCATATTATAATATTTTTAAATTAATTAAAATAAATTTTTTTTTTTCTAATATGTGAATTTCAAAGTGTTAAAATTTTTATGAGTACTTGTTATTATATTAATATATGCGTTTTTTTATAAAGTTTTTATTAAAGAATGAAAGGGATATAGTACACAGTATAATTAATAAATAATTTGTTTTCTTTATTCATGAAACATAGTAGGTTTAGTGGATATTTAAATTAATTAAAAAAATATTTTTCATATTAAATATGAATTTAAAAGTATTAAATTTTTTCTGAATATTTATTATAGAGTAAATATTTGGCTCTACTTTAAATTATAAATATGTAAACTATATTTAAATTAAGCGACAGGTAGTAGCTACCTTGTAGCCTTTTTATTCATGCAACATTGCCTAACCATTATGCCATGAATGAAAGTATTAATTAAAATTACTTTTTCCTAGTGTTTTTTAATCCAAATTATTTAGTTACTTTTGAATAATTTAAATATTAATATTAATTATAATAAAGTAATTAAACTAATTATATAAAATATAAAATCTATGAAAAGAAAATTCTTAAATATACAATATACAAAGTTTTAAAAAAATTTAAAAACAATAATTAAATATAAATTTAAAGTTATATAAAATTTAAAAACAATAATTAAATATAAATTTAAAGTTATATTTTTTTAATTAGCATAGTTAAAAATAAAATAATAAATCTACAATTATGTTGTTTAAAAAATAACTATAAAATATACAAAATTTTAAAAAAATTGAAAAACAAATAATTAAATATAAATTTAAAGTTATATTTTTTAAATTAACATAGTTAAAAATAAAATAATAAATCTATAGTGATTTTGTTCAAACAATAAAGTAGATTGAAATACATATGTATTGGCCTTATGTCTGAGTGAAATTATATATGGTATTGATTTAACTCTGCATGAGGGATGGTTGAGTTTCAGTGAATAAAACTCGGCAATAGGAATGATATGGTATTTTGTTACTACTAAAAGGTTTGATTGTGGGATTTGAGAATGCCCGCTCATTTAATTGAGTTCCGTGTGGTTTTTACTTATTGAGCAATCAAATATAAATCTTGTAATTATTGGGCAATCTAATATAAATCAGAATGGATCGGTTCTGAGGAGGAATTTGATTCTTTTTACCGGGTTGTATATCCTCTATGTTAATTGACAGCCATTTGAATACCAGCATTTATAAAAGAACTCTGTTTTCCCCAACAATGAAGATCGATTTGTTATTGGATTCATGTTTTTAATTTGCATACGGAAAAGAAGGGCTTTGACTTATATGAATCGATAGTGATTTTATGTCAATCCCTCAATACAGAAGAGTGTTGGAGCTGTGCGTTATAACTGATTGAAGCACTGTGGTAAAATGATGATGAACCAAAAGGATGGAATGGTGAACCGGAGGCGGAACCATGAAATAATAATGCACAATGAAAGCGGTTTCGGAATCCAGGAGTGGGTTTCGCATAATTTATAAGCTGTAAGTTGTTTTGAGAAAAGAAACGCGATATAGCCCAGTGCTTGACACGTAAGCAGGTGGTGGTATTTAAATACCACTAATTTCGCGTAAGGTTGGAGTGTTAAACCCTAGAGGATAAAAAAAAGCGATACCCGCGTTACCCATCCGATCTACTACTTTCAAGATCTGACGGTGATGCGTTGCACGCGATGGACGAAGGTTAATGGTGAGGTAAGCTATGCAGCGTGGGCCCAATTGTATTGTTAAAATGATGCGGTGGTTTGTTTGATGGTCGAAGTTTAATAATAAATGGATGAACACAAGACCAATTATCTGTAGATATGGCGGCTTGACAAAAATTCCTAGTATGAAGAATTAAACAAAGT
This sequence comes from Pinus albicaulis, assembly GCA_034641835.2. NCBI lineage: Eukaryota > Viridiplantae > Streptophyta > Pinopsida > Pinales > Pinaceae > Pinus > Pinus albicaulis. Next base: position 704,740,911 of record CM076578.1, read on the forward strand.
ACCTACACCATTGGTAGAAATTCAACCCATTTGTATGTGGAACCTTGCCTCACGTGATTGGTAACATTCCAATCTATTTGTTACCGAAAACTTGCCTGATTTTACATGGTCCAACAAGGAACATAGTAAGTATAAATATATTTTTCAGTTTATAAAGCTACGCAGTTTCTTAACAATAGGCACTATGGGTGTTATAACTTCTGAAGAAAAGCTCTGCATATAAAACTGGGTCGTAAGGAATAAGTTTATAGCCATAAAAGTATTATTTTAATCTCGTTGGTTGTGACCAGAGGGAAGTTTCTAGTATGGTGGTAAAATAAATAGTAGTTTTTTTCTCTCGCTAATATTCTATATATTTGTTTTACACGTTTATTTACTCATTTGTCTTCTTGAACTAATATTTTAGATATTTGTTCTGTGTGAGGTAAACCTTTTTACCATTTTAAAACCGATGAGCCTGGCCTTTGAGGAAGGACGCAAACAGTGTTGAATTGATTATTAAGCGTGGTTGAATCTGCATTGAACTCTACGTTATTGAATTTGATTGGAATTGATCCAGAGTGTTGGGTGACAACAACAAAGGAAGTGCCCTTATCCGCGAAAATCTTGAGCAGGTTAATGGGTTAATGGACCTGTGGAATTGAATGGGAATTCGATAGCACAAAGGTCGAAAGTGAATTTAGAAGAAAGAAGAACCTAGAGTAAGAAAGGAGAAATCGTGAGCTGAATGAACATTAAAACCACAGTTGGGAAAACCAGCAGTGTCACGTTTGATTAAAGGTGGTAAGTTGTTTTCATAAAATTAACGCGATATCCCTTTTTGGGCGACACGTGGCTTAAAGTGGTTATTGAGAACCACTCTCATCGCGTTTTTTTTTAGCGTTAATGCTCAGAGATTAAAAAAATGTGAAATGCACTTAGATCCATTCGATTGACCTTTGGGGCGCGATGAACTGTCGACCCTTGGATCTTTTCGACAATTAAACCAGGTACGTATAGCTGTGGGACCCTCACGTTGTTGAGATTTGGTTTGAATTAAATCAAATTTTGTAAGTTCTGGATGCATAAGGCAGGTGCTATGTTATGCCGTGGGGTTTGATTCAATAGTGATCGAATTCTATGCTCGGTAATTAAATTAAAGTTGGAACCTTTGGTCCAGCCTCATGAAAGAATGGGGGTTCGTATGAAATAAACGTAAGGTGTGTTGTGGGTCCGATGTTAGGTCCCTATATTACCAGTATAGTCCCTTATTGTTATTAGTGTAACCCCTTTATTGTTATTATTGTACCCTTGTAACCCCCATTTTGTTATTATTGTGCCCTTAAATTATTATTGTTAGGTCGGCTAGGATTACATTGTGGCCCACTAGGATTACATTATGGCCCCATGGACTCCTACATATAGAAAGGAGGTTTTGTAAATTGTATCATCCAAGAATTGATCATTCATGTAATGTATTGGAGGTTGCCCCCTCGAAGTGGCTTATTTCTAAGGCGTTGATATCTCATTTCTTCTATTTTTGGAGTTGGTTACACAACATTTGGTATCAGAGGTTTGGATTCTAGGGTTTCGCTGCTCCAAACAGGTCATCGTGGAATTTTCGCTATAACTTTGTTTCTACGAAGTTTCAGAAGCTGAAATTTTTAGGGTGCGAAGCTGAAATCCTGAGGAAGAGTTTCTAAAAATTTCAGAGCTTGGTTCGCAATATTTTCGATATCCGTGGAAGGCAGGTTCCTTTTCAAGCCCTAAACAAGTCTATCGTGGCATTTTTCGCTATATGTGTTTTTCACGAAGGTTCGATATCAAAATTTTTAGGGTGCAAAGCCTAAACTCGAGTGAAACTCGTAAAAAAATTTCAGATCTTGATTCGCAATATTTTTGGAGATATGATCTGTGGAAGGTTGTGCTTTTTCAGGCTCCCGAATTTCATCTCAAAGAGGTGATCGTGGGAAAAGTTCAATAACTCTCTCTCTGAGCATCGGATTGGAGTGCCGTAAAAAGTGGTCACAAGTACACGAACTGTAGTTTCTTGGCTATCAATTTCAGAGGTGAAGGACGAAAACAGTGACACGTGGCAAGTCGTACAAGTTCGCTCTACTGAACCAGTCCATAATTAGGTCATTGTGGGAGATTGGACATAACTTTGTCTTGGAGAATCCAAATCAGGTCGGACCTGTGGCATTCAGAAGAGAATTCATAGGGCTACTTCATTTAATTTCGTATATTGAAGATCTGCAAATCGACAGATACTCAAATTTCAATATCGAGCACCTCAAAAGCAAGAAAAAGGTGTGCATTTTTTTTGCGAATTGCATAAGTCTTGTTTGAAGAATCAATTTGAATTGATTCCAAGGGCATATTGTAGAATAGATATCAGTGTTGGGTTCTAAAATATGCCTCGTAAAAATAATTCAACACCCATTAAGCCTTCAGAAGGCTCTACTATGACTCATGAAGATGAAGAATTGCAACATGATCTATCAAAATTACAAGGGCAAGTGCACCAAATTTTGCTCTCACAAAGAGCATCAAAAAATGAAATGGAAGTTTTGAAGAAAGGCGTGGAAGCAAAGATGGATGGTGTGAAGAATAATAGGGATGGTTTGAAGAGAGGCGTGGAATCTAAGATAGATGGCATGGAAGCTAGCATGGAATCTAAGATGGATGACATTGAAGCTAAAATGGAAAACATGAAGAATGATCTAAAAGTAGACATAGAAGGTTTGACAAAGTTGATACAAGAAATATTTCCTAACGGTGAAAAGATAGTAGAGGAAACTCATGATGAGAACAAAATAAATGTTAATCGTGATTTCATAAACTCTAATGTTGGCAGGAAGAACCACCATATTCCAAAATGATATGAGGAAGTTTGATGGAAAGGATCCCGTAACATGGACACTATAGATGGAGCAATATTTTGATCTCCATAATGTGAAAAACACACAAAAGGTACGCATTACAACTTTACATTTAGAAAAAAATACATTTGTATGGTATCGATGGTTTTGCTCCTGTAAAAAAATTGTCACTTGGTCAATTTTTACGGAGGAAATGATAGCACATTATGAGGATACAAAGAACAACACCTTCTTTAGCCAATCGATAAATCTCAAACAAAAGGGTTTAGTGGGGCAGCACATTGAGGACTTCCAAAAATTGAATATAGGGTAACTGATATTCCATGGGAACATAGGATTGATGTCTTCATAGGGACTTTAAAGGGTAACATCCAACATGAAGTTTGTTTTTGGGAACCTGATTCATTGGAGAAGGCATTCAGGTTGGCAAGAAAAATTGAATGTAAAATTATGGCAACAAGGAAGCCTACCACTCACATCTATAAATATGGAAGTGTTCCTACTCCTAAACTTCCACAACCTACAAGGTTGAAACCACAAAAATTGGAAGAAAAAAGAGCAAAAGGACTTTGCTATAGTTGTGATAGCAAATACACGAAAGGTCATAAGTGCACTGAGAAGAAATTATTTTACATAGATTGTGAAGAGGAGGAAGAAAATGAAGAAGAAGAGGATATACACCAGGAACCAACCCTAGAGGAAGAATAAATGAATCTTACCATATATTGTAATGCATTGGTAGGAACTACCACTCCTCAAACTCTCAATATAGAAGGACACATCAAGAAGAAGAATGTAATAGTGCTAGTTGATTCGTGTAGTACCCATAATTTTATTCATTATAAGGTAGCCAAGGAATTGAATTGTTTTCCATACCGACTGCGAGAGTGTCAAGTGATGGTGGCAAATGGAGGAACTATAAATTTTTCTGGAAAGTGCCACAATATCAAGCTAACCATGGGGGAATATGTATTGACTAGTCCAATGCTTTCCATTCCTATGGAGAAAACATGTTGTACTAGAGTACAATGGTTACAATCTTTGGGGACGATAGTTTTTAATTTTCAAGAACTTTTCTTGAAAAAAATTTCAGAAGGAAAGGAAATCCAATTACGGGGTATCGCAAGGAAGCCAGGAAAGATGATAAGCTCTAATGTCATGAAAAATATTCTGAAGAAAGAACAATGAGGTGTAATTACACAATTATTCTCACTAGAAGTTCCAACATCAAAATCATCTACTTCTCCAGAGCTCCAAAAAGTCTTGAACAATCATTCCAAGAATTTTGAAACTACCAAAGGCCTCCCACCTATTCGTGATCATGATCATGCTATTCATTTGATTCCAAGAAGTGTTCCTCTTCCAAACATCAGGCTCATAGATATCCTTATGTCCAAAAGAGCGAAATTGAACATATGCTTATAGAAATGTTAGACACTGGTATAATTCAACCTAGTCAAAGTTCTTTTTCTGCTCCAGTAGTATTGGTGCACAAGAAATATGGATCATGGCACATGTGTCCAGATTATAGGGAGCTCAATAAGCTCACTATTAAAGATAAATTTCCCATTCCTGTGATTGATGAATTATTGGATGAATTACATGGAGAAATTTATTTTACCAAGTTGGATGTTCGTTCAATATATCATCAAATTAGAATGAATACAGAAGATATTCCGAAAACAACATTTCGAACTCATGAAGGTCATTATGAATTTCTGGTCATGCCTTTTGGCCTTACCAATGCACCTTCTACATTTCAAGGGTTGATGAATTTCATTTTCAAAACCTTCCTTAGAAAATTTGTGCTAGTATTTTTTGATGATATACTAATCTATAGCAGGTCTTGGAAGGATCATGTTGAACATGTTGACAGGGTGCTCAAACTATTTCAAGAGAAGCAATTATATGCAAAAAAATCCAAATGTTTCTTTGGAGTACAAGAGGTGGAATATTTGGGTCATATTGTATCTCACGAGGGTGTTAAAGTAGACCCTAACAAAATTAAAGCCATTAAGGAATGGAAAGTCCCCACAACCATAAAGAAGTTGTGAGGAATTATCGAGTTAACAGGGTATTATCGCAAGTTTGTTAAGAATTATGGGAGAATAGCAGCACCTTTAACAAAATTATTGAAGAAAGATGTATTTTCATGGACTCCTGAAGCAACTAAGGCCTTTGAACATCTTCAAGAGGCAATGTGCCAGCACCAATCTTAGCTCCGCCATACTTCACAAAAACCTTTATTGTGGAATGTGATGCCTTAGGAAATGGAATTGGTGTTGTTTTAATGCAGAAAGGAAGACCCATTAATTTTGAAAGTCGTCCAATCAAAGGAAAGTATTTACAGAAACCTATTTATGAGAAGGAAATGTTAGCAATACTGCATGCACTAAGGAAATGGAGAACTTACCTAATGGGAAGACACTTCAAGGTAAAACTAATCATGATAGTCTTAAACACTTTTTGGAACAAAGAATATCTTCAGAAGAGCAGCAAAAATGGGTCACAAAGATGTTGGGTTATGACTTTGAAATAATCTACAAAAAAGGAAAGCTTAATGTTGTGGCAGATGCACTCTCAAGAAAGAATGAAGAGGTGGAAGCATTGCTTTGTGCCATTTCTATTATCCAACCGGATTGGCTAACCGAAGCAAGAGATGAATGGAAGAAGGACAAAGATGTATGGGCACTCATTCAAAAGTTAAAAGTAAGATCCTAGTACATCTAATACATTTAGTTGGAAAATGATTCTCATGTGGTACAAAGATCGCTATATCTTTGTAAGAATTCCCAACTAAAACAAAAGATTCTTCCTGAATTGCACACTTCTCCTTTAGGAGGACACTCAGGATTTTTAAAAATTTACCACAGGGTGAAGAAATAATTTTTTTGGGATGGCCTTAACTCTGATATTAAAAAGTTTGTGGCCGAATGTTTGGTTTTCTAGCAAAATAAAGTTGAGACAATTAAGACCTCGGGTCTTCTACTACCTTTATCCATTCCAAGTCAATGTGGGGAGGATATTTCAATGGATTTTATCACATGTTTACCTAAGTTCGAAGGAAAGAGTGCCATCATGGTGGTAGTTGATATACTTACCAACTATGCACGCTTTTGTGCATTATCTCATCCATTTAAAGAAAGTAATATTTGCTGGCCACATTTATGGACACAATTCAAAAGCTACATGGAAGCCCAAGGTTATTGTGAGTGATGGTGAGATTCCATTTTGCATCGAGAAATTTTTGGACGGAATTATTTTCTTGTTTGGGTACTCAACTAGCTCATAGCTCAGCTTATCATCCTCAATCCGATGGTCAAAATGAGATAGTGAATAAATGTTTGGAAGGATATCTTCGTTGTTTTGTATGTCATAAGCAAACACAATGGTTCAAGTGGTTACCTTTCGCTAAATGGTGGTATAACACTTCCTTCCATACTATAGAAAAAATGACCTCATTTATGGCCCTTTATGGACACCATCCACCATCCATCACATCTTCTTAAAGAGAAAATTATAAGGTTCAATCAATGGATGATCACATCGAGTACCAAGAAGAAGTTCTCCAACTCTAGAAGGATAACCCAATTTGCACAAAATTGAATGAAACAGCAGGCATATCAACTTCGCAACGAGAGAAGTTTTGATGTAGGAGATTGGGTATTTTTATGGCTACAACCATACAAACAAATGTCCCTCAAGCAAGCTAAGAAGGATAATACATTATCACCAAAGTACTATCGTCCTTACAAGGTGTTGCAAAAGATTGGTAATATGGCATACAAATTGGACCTTCCTGCTTCTTCACAAGTACATCCAGTTTTCAATGTTTCATGCTTAAAGAAGGTTATAGGTGAAAATTTCCAGTTCAAACAATATTGCCAGAACTTGATGAGGAAGGAAAAGTCATATTGGAACCTAAAGCGGTCACGGAAACAAGAACTCGACAACTACAGAATTGATCAATTTCAGAGTATCTCATCAAGTGGAAGAACTTACCCACTGAAGATTCTCCATGTGAGGATGAGAAGTTTATACAGAAGCACCCAGATCTACTCAAGCGTTCAGGACAACACTTTTTTGAAGGAGAGGGGCATGTTAGGTCCCTATAGTACAAGTATAGTCCCTTATTGTTATTAGTGTAACCCCTTTATTGTTATTATTGTACCCTTGTAACCCCCATTTTGTTATTATTGTTCCCTTACATTATTATAGTCATAGGGTTATTAGGATTACATCGTGCCCACCAGATTACATTATGACCCCATGGACCCCATATATAGAAAGGAGTGTTTTTGTAACTAGTATCATCCAAGAATTTTTTCTTTTATGTAATGTATCGAGTGTTTCCCCCTCGAAGTGGCTCATTTCTAAGCGTTGATATCTTTCCCTATTTTTGGAGCTGGTTACACAACATCCGATGCATAGCGTGACCTTGAACTTCGCGAAGTATATATATGAACAGAACATTACATCAAAGGAGTTGAAACATGAATTTATATAGCATGCGCCAATCATATGTGAAGATATGTTACACTAGATATTTTTTTATTTTGTTTCCAAAAACCATAAAAAAATGAATAATTTTTTATGATGCTTTATTTTCCAAATTTCCTCTACACATGAAGTTCAATGAATCAAGCAATAAATAAATTTGTAGTAACAAGATTATATAAAATGTGGAGAAGATTTTTTTTCATTTCGTCTAATTATTTTTTTCTTGAAATTATTAGTATGTACAATGATTTTTGCATATCATTTTTTCTTCTTTTTAATTTACTATGACAACCAATATTGAAACAAATATATTACAATTACAATATTTACTTAATACATTTTACTTAATACATTATACTGCACTAACTTAATATTAATCTTCTCAGTGATTATTCTCTATTTAAGGATAAAGTAAATCAACAATAAAGAAGCACTAAAGTATATATGTAAATAAGTCAACATAAATAAAGTAAATTAGCATTAATAAAGAAGAATACATGTAGAACTGAAACTTCATCAAAGTTATGAAATGATAAATAATGTTTTAAGAGTAATATGTTAAATGTTTAAACTCATCTGACTTGTTAAAATAACCTTTGAGATATGCAAGTTGATTTAGGTTTCAATTAAATTATAAATTTCAAATTTCAATCTTGAGTAACACCCTGACCCACCGCCAAAATCCCTTTGATTTCCAGTGTAGACATCTTGCTCTTTTCTTGATTATATTAATTTCATAATGCATGCCACGTTTCTTTGTGCATGTCCTACACTGGTGTCGTTCTATTCCGATGTCGGCCCACTGCATCTCATTAAATATGTTGCTTCCCCCCTTCATCACCTTGCATTGCGACTCTGGAGATATTCAGTTTTTCTCCACCTATGTATGTATTTACTTCATTGAAAGTGAGTTATGCCTATTTTTTACTTATGTTCTAGGAACTTAGAGTGCTAAATTTGGGTAATTCAATTTTTGAGTTTCTGGTCTTATTCTTACCAGGTTTCCAGGATAGGACCAGTGGGATTCATAAATTAGATTTTTCTTACTGTTCATACCTGTTTCAACTATCCACCTAAATTTAAGATGCTTTAGAGACTGCTTATCGTATATACTATTAACAGGTGTGTCGGCACATGTACTTCCAGTGGACAGATGGGAAATTTAGCTATGGACAATTTTTAACACACCGGTTGTTTTTCTAGAACTGCCATATTCTGTGCACCACTGCTCAATTTTTGGTGGGCTAAGATGTAGTGTATGGAGGAGCATAGTTGTGGTCTTACTCCATTTCATTCAAGTGTCAGAAGGCTCTAATACATTTTATATAGTAAAAACCAGAAATCAATGACGGGATGCTTCTCTTCTCATTTATATCTTGTGGCTATGATTTTAGTTTCTATGTTAATGCCTATTACTACTGTTTACTGTAGGGTGCCATAGCGGAGTTTGGAAGGAGTGAAACCGTGAGCCGATACGACAAAACTGAGACGTGAACAATAAGGTGGTTTTGGGGAGAGACATGCTGGGGCCCAGATGCATTGTCAATACGATGTGTTGGTTTTGTTTAATTAAGGTTGAAGTTTATGTATGGCAACATTCATGTTTGGTGTCTCTTTAATTAAGCTGTGAGGGTTTCATATGGCGTGTTTTATACTATGGGGTTACCCCATATTCGTTATACAATGCTGATAGGTATGGTTTGAGCCATAGATAAGAGATGAACCTCCGCGTTACCAAGATTGCCAGGTTGGAAAGTGGATTAATATAGTTTTGAATGCGCCAAGGTTCAAATCATGAGGTTATTACACAATGGTAAATTGCAGAAGTAAATAAAGCAGTGAGTAAAAATGATGGTGTACTTGAAGTAATTGCAGTGACAGAGTACCTTCAAAAATGCGTGTTTTCATATAGATTAGGTAAACGAATGGTTGGATCTGTTGTTCTCCCATACAATTTCCTGCACAAATATCTATGAAATCTGCAATAACATGTTGAACTTTTCAACCAATAGAATGCCAGAAAAACTAATTAAAATAATTAAAATAAATAAACAATAATAATTCTTATAGTTGAACCATGGTAAAAATATTTTTTTTTGAAAACATATGTCTAATCAAGGTGAATTAATGTCACAATCAGGAAAACCCTAATGCATAGTGTCCTGCCAGTGGCAGGTACAATAAGACGACTAACTATTTCATATAATTAAAATCCCTCAAATAATACATTCACAACAATACTAAAATTAAAAACTCCCATATTATTTTTCCTTTATTAAATCAATTTTACACTTAGAACAATAAAATTACTTCACAAATAAAAATACTTCATATCATACCTACAAGAATAATAAAAATACTTCATATCATACATACAAGAATAATAAAAATACTTCATATCATACTTACGAGAAAGAATAATATTTTATTGCAACTGGGTTTGAATGTCTATCCATATTTTCATTTGGGACAATGGTGATGGATATACATAATGAAAAAGTGCATGCATATCTATATTCTCAGTTGAGACAATGATGATGGATATGCATAACCAAAAGTCATTACATTTATATAAAATATTATTTTATTTTATTATTTAAATTTTAGATATATATATTTTTATGAAATATTTTAAAATGGAATAAAGTTATTTGAAAATAAAATAAATATGATTTTTCATATAAATAATTAAATATTAAAATTAAATGTCATTCTTTTTTATCATTTAAAATATTCAAGTGCATACTTTTAGTAATAATTATATTCCATTTCCCTAACAATTTAATAAATAAAAAAATAATATAACTAAATATGTCAAGGTGATTTAAACAACTTACTATTATTGATACTCATACCAACTATTACCATAAAAGAAATTTTCTTATAATTTTATTATTATATTTAAATATATATTTCTTTAATTTTTTATAAAATGTGTGACTGATAAATAAACCATATTAAATTATCCATATTATTCAGCAATTTGCCATCTAATATTCCACTCCAACAATAATGGTATAAGTGCAGATGCAACCTAACCACATGTTGATGTGGGTGATAAGACTTCACTTCGAATATATCCAAATTTGGGAAGCACTATTTCCAAAATTGGAAAGTCCTTTAAGATCCTTCTCTTAGGAGAATATAAAACTAACAATAGACTACCTACGCGCATAATGATTTTACTGATAAGACTTCACCGAGTTTTCCTTTCTGGAAAGTACCAGAAGATAATCTTTGATGTTAACTAGCATAATGAAAGTGTTCATTATAATTAATTTTTCCTGTGTTAGAAAGTGTTTATTATTATTATTAATAAGTGAACAAGTTTATAATACTTGAAAGTTATTAGTATTGGTTTATATTTATATTGATATAATTATGGTTGTGATGAATATTAAAATTATTATGTAAAATATATATATATATATATATATATATATATATATATATATATATATATATATATATATATATATATATATATATATATATATATATATATATATTTATTTTAATATATATTGGTTTATATTTTAATATATATTGGTTTATATTAATATATTATGATGGTGTAGAATATTAAAATTATTAGGTATAATTTTTTATTTTTTTAATAATTTGTCAATATTTTATATAGAGGAAGACTTTATATTTGCCAAGTTATTTTTATTTTAAACTATTGCTATATCTTTTAAGTTTATAAAAATCTAATACTTAGCTAATCAAAAGTATTTTTAAATTACAATTTTATATTTTAGTTTTATCTTATATAGTATTTACAAATAAGTTTGTATTTTTTGTAAATTATTATTGAAATTAGTTCATATAATTATAGGTAAGATCAAACTCATGTCTTATACATGAAACTAAATGCTAATACTTATTGCAATTATAAGGGTCATGATGATGATGATTTATGTTCGTAAGAAAATGATCATGATGATATTAAGACTAAAATGGTTTATCATGGGTGATCATGATGTTTTACTTTCATTAAGATTGAAATGTCTATCACAGGAGGTAATTTGATTTACTTTCATTAATATTGAAACTGAAATGGTTTGTCACTAGTGATGATGATGATTTACATCCAATAAGATTAAAATGGTCAATTTGATCATAGGAAAGTAAAAAATTACTATAAATTCTTTAAAAAATTATTTTTAATTTTAAAAAACATTAAAAAAATATTTCCAAAATGGCTTAAATTAGAAATATGATAAATATTTTGAAATTTAAATATAATGTAATTATATATTATGCAATTAAAAATATAATTAATAAATTAATATAGTTATTTATTTAATGAAAAGAATGCATTAAATTGTCTAAAATTTAAATATATTTGAGATTTTATTTTTATTTTATTAATTTAATTGAAATATTGTTTTTCGTTATTTATTTTGTAGAAAATTTTATTTTTTTATCATTTAAATGAATAAAAATATTTAAAAATAAATTTTGTATTAAATCTTTTTTCCATTTAAAAATATTTTCTTGAATATAAGATAAATTTCTATTTGTATCTAAACATGATATATAGTATTTAAATGATTTTAAATACCAAATGAAAACATTTGATGATGAATAGATTACATTACATAACGGATATTTAATACGTATTGATGAGTTGTTAAAATTATTTTTATTATTGAAATGAAATTTAAATTGCTTTAATTACTTAAAAGTTAATATTTTTTAAATACAAAAAATCTTGTTTTATTAATAAGTAAGTTATTTTTAATGATTTTGAAGTTATTTTTTATTTTATCATATCTAATTTGTTGAAGTAATATGAGTGAGGCCAAAAATCAAAAGTGGTAATTGCTACTATACCACCAAAAATAAGTCCTATAACCTATAAACCAGATATACCAAAAATTATATTAATATAACTTGTTGAAATTATACTAATATAATATAAAATGATAAATAAAAAAATCTCCGAAATAAATAATGTAGATGTTTTTTTTAATTTTAAAATTTTAAAATTGGTGAATAAAATTTCAATCAACTTTAGAAAAAATTAAAATTGTCTATCTATTAAATTTTATAAATAACTATTAATATAACATATATTTCTTTTACTTTGTTTTGGAATAAAAAATAAAAATAAATAAAATATTGAGAAATACTTTTATATTTATATGAGAAATATATATGTTCAAACTTGAAACCATTACAACAAAATTCATCATATTATTTACAAGAATTAGTCCTATTTAGAAATAATAGCATTCCATTCAATTCCTCCCAATAATCATATAATAAAATACACATCATTTTCCAACCACATTATTTTGACCTAACATTCTTTGCAATCATTGAGAATAATTAGATTAACAAAAATGCATATTATTCTCTAACCAATAATTCAAATCACATACTTTCATATTTGTGTTTTTATCATTTCAGAATAACAAACCATATGTCATCCATGACCTTTGAATAAAACAAACTCTTATTCTAAATAGACTATAATTTTGGTCGGATAACAATAAAAATTCAAATATGATTTTGAGAAAATTTAGTGGAATTTTTTGAAAATTTTTGTTATAACTATTAAGCTTCAAGATTTTGGGTGTCCAAAAATTTTTGATAATGCTAAATTTATTTTGACAAAAAAAATAAAAATAAAAATTCTTGATTTTTAAAACAAATTTATAGTTGTAGAAAAATTATGACCTCATTAAGCAATATGTCAAACCCAAATCCTCTTTGATGTTAGCTTTCCAAGAATCAGATATTATAATTTTATATATGATCCAATCGACCCAAATTACTTGAATTAGGATCACAGTATCAAGTTGTAGAGATATACAGAGACAGCGTAAATAAAGGCAATAATTATTTAAATTAAATTGGTATTGGTATGATGTGACAGGACGGGACCACAAACCCTAAAGCGAAAGGCATGGCTTCACGATCTGCTCGGATTATGGGCTTTAAATGGACGCTAATTGCAAATGGCAGAAAGCTGGATTTAAGGAAGACAACTCGGATCTCTTCCCAAAATGCGCTGTGTGTTGATCGGCGCCATGAAGAGGAGCTTGCGGTTTGCTGTGCGCAGTCGGAAAAATCTGTGCCGCGTTGTCGACGAGACCACTCTGCCTCCACCTGCAATGAATCATCAACTCCGGCAAAATCGAGAGTCCGCCTGCATCAGTATTCTGGCTATATTTGCAAAATCGAGTCTTCTTGCTTGCTTTTCAGGCCACTATCACGATCTCAGCCAACCTGATGGCGGCGCCGCCGAAGGGGCTCGTGATGATAGTAATGATTTTAGGGCAGTTTGGTTTGCAGCATCAGATCCCGCCACTGCTACTGCTGACGGAAATTATCTGATGGTTCATACCAGCATGCGATATGCCATTTTCATTTGATCACAACCGGTTCACCAGCCTCTGTTTCTGTGATAATTTGTAAAGGTTTATCATGGGAGCTCTAGTGGAAATAGATAGTTAAGGGTATTTTTATGTCTATTGCTGATTTTCTGAATTTCTGAATATTTGGTAATTGGAGATGGTTTCCTTAAAAATATGGTGCTGTTAAAATATTTGATAAGCCATGTATTTGAGATAGCTAAATATTTGGAGAATCAGCAATCGACATAAATTCAGGAGTTGGTAAAGACTTTCCTAGAGATTTTGTAGAAATCAATATATGTTTTCTTTAATATAGAATTTTGGTGATGTTTTCTTTAATATAAAATTTTGGTGGTCTGTTGTGGATCTTTCTCTCTTGGATAGGTTAGTAATATGTGAGTGGAATTTCAGTTGTATCAGCAACACAAATTTCAAAGGAAATTCTTAATTTTGTTTTTCTTTAAATTTTGAAATTATCTTTAATATTTTAGTTTTTTTTTAAGAAAAGTGAAAAATATTTTTTAAATAAATTAATGAAAAAGTTTGAGAATGTAAACTTCTGTAATCCATATCATATTATAATAAATCATATTATAATTTTTTATATGATATTATATTAAAGTATTAAATTTTAACCAGACACATCTCAAAATATTTTGTGAAACAACTTATTTTAGTACAATTTTTGCTAAATATTATTATTATTAGAATAGTAATTTTTCTTAATTGATTCGGATTATTTGGGATGGTTAGATAGAAAGGCTATTATTTCCCTACTCAGATTTAATTTCTTGAAAAAAAAGTCATAATAATGAAAATATTATTGTGTGCATATAAAAAGAGAATAAGGCTTTTCAACTTACATATCTCTTTACATTAATGTGTGTCCTTTGGGCTTCCACTTTATAATACATTTGATTACAATGGACATGATATATAATGGTAATGTGGCAACAAGACTACTCCTGACATGACATAACAAGACAATACTGACATGAAATTCTTGATGACATGTAAATTTCAAGTCATTGTTGCTACTGAGAGCTAAGTATCTTGATGAAATATCTCTCCTTTTCTCCTTCGCAAGCCTTGGTGATAAGGAGTCTTCAATTATTTCGATTCTTGTATAGTGGTCGCAAGCTAGTGTCCTTTCACTTTCTCTTGATCAATCATATTGTAAGCTCGGCTGCAAGAGTGTCTTTGAGCATGATTTCATCCTTCTTCTCTTCCTCTATCATCTCTCCATGAATTGATATAGTACATGTTCTTGCAATTATCTCATGAAGGGACGACATGAATATGAAAACCCCTAGCCTAAGATGATGCATTCTAATCCATCAATTGAGCCCCACACATGTGGCAGGATGGGAAATGAGGCCTAGTGACTGCTCGGTTTCATTGTTCAGGCAGGAATGGGCCAGCATTGAGCCTTGAGACTGCGTAGTTCGTAGTTCAGGCTAGGTTGCGGGAGATGATTGTGTGGTTTCTAGAGTCATTGGGGACAGGGAGAAGGGATGAGAGCTGGTAAATCCAACTACGCAGTTCAAGAGGTCAAGGAGGCATGGGTGACTGCACAATGTAGATTTCTAAGGCCCAAGGGATGAGCTTGTGTCTTTAAGTTGCGAAGTGTTCAGTTCAAGCTAGGGTGGAGGCCTCAACTGTGAAATTCTAGAGGTCAAGGTCGGGTGTTGGTCACTAAAACTGTACAATGGGGAAGTCATAGGAAGGTAGTATTGCGCACTGGGCTGGTCAGGAAGTTTTCCGAAAAATTACTGTGTGGGACCAATGAGATTGATGTGAAAATTGATGGACTTTGAGAATGATCACACACAAATCATATTTGATGACTCAAGAAACATAGATCATCCGAGAAAAATAGACAAACATTATCCTCCATGTGACAACTTTACGACTAGTTACGACAAGTGCGACATCAAAGGTGCACTTTACGATAACCGTGACAACACTTGTGCATTGGTGCTCAAAACTTTGGAAATGAGTGTGACGGATATTTACATAGTTAGAAAAACTCATTTACATAAATATGACCTCTTAGAATCACTTGGAACAAGCCCATACATTCACTGCGCTAGCCAACACGCCAAAGGCATCACTTTTCCTAGCTTGCGAAAGAGATCACATGCTTTAAGAAAAAAAATAAAATTAACTTCAAAGTTTGTGACAGCCATAAACAAGACCAAGGAAGGCTCTGAAATTTGATATAGACTAAAATTTTGGAGGGGGTTGTAGTGGCTACAACAATTACCTTTAGCCAAAATTTTCATGTCCACATTTTCCTCCATATCAGATTTCCATGGTCCATAGGCTCCTCTGTAGCTAACCTGTAGGCCTCTTTGATTGTGAATATCCCTCATGGTGTATACCCCCATCTTATAATATCTGGTCCTTCCAAGGTAGCCAAATTTCAAGATGAGAGCTCTCTTTGGAATACCTCCCATTGATTTGAATCTGGGGCATTAGGCCAATCATGAATTTATTTCCATTATCTCTAGGCTCAGTTTTGAGATGGATTCCAAAATTCTCTAGCACTCTACAATTTTTTCGATTGGTGAATAGAAAATTTCAGCAAGATCCCGACGACTAAATATTTTAGGTAGTTGTTGCTAGGAACCGTGCCAAAAGAGAACCTTTTTGCCTTTGTGAATTTCCCAAAAGGTGTGTGTCCTAATGACGTATTTTCTTGTCGCTGCAGGATTCCATATTGTAGATCCTTTTAGGGTATTATGACTCCTTAAAATGTATTCTTTTGAAGAGGGTAGTTGATATTTTCTCATCCATATTGTCTTCCACAAATATGATTCCCCCTAAATCCATCGCCACCAAAGCTTCGCTCCCATGACTTGATTGAGGATATAGGGGTCATGGAGACCAACTCCCCCAGATAGTTTTGGTTTAGTGATGCGATTTCATGCAACTAGAGCCCATTTCTTAGCTTTCTGGGCTCCTCTCCATAGAAACTTCTTTAAAATGTCAACTATGTTAGAGCAGGAGGATTTAGGTGCAACAAGTCCAGAAAACTGGTAAATCAACATAGATTGGAATACCACCTTAAGGAGGACCACCCGAACAACAATATTAAGCACTATAAAGGACCATTGATGCATTCTAGATTGAATCTGATTTATAAGATATTTCCAGCATGAGGTTCTAAGAGATTTATAAAAAATATGAATTACTAAATATTTGGAAGGAAAGGACCCTATGTTGAACCCCAGAATCCCAGCAAGGAAGGCTTGAGAAGGGGTTGGGGTATTGAAGAAAAAGATATTTGATTTTTCATTTTTAATCATAGTTCTATAGGATTGCATGAAGTCTTGGAGAATGGATTTTAATACTCTAGCTTCTATGAGATAGACTTGGCAGAACAACATAATATCATCAAAAAATTGTTGATGGGTGAGAGGCAGATCATTACCCCATAGACAGATTTCTTGGATACTTCCCGACTAAACAACCACTTTAATATAGCGCCCCAACCCTTCTGCTCCCAATCCGTCTTGAAGGATTGAAGGTTCTCAGAGGGGATCTATTCAGGAGAATAGAGATTAATGGAGAGGATATTAAATATGAAACCCAGGCTATCCATCTAGATTCAAAACCAAAGACTTGTAGAGTGGCTAGAAGGTAAGGTTAGCTAATAATACCACGACACTTAAACACAAAATACATCCTTAATTCCACAAAACCCCACGAAACTTATGTTGGGGTTCCCATGTGTTTGGCCAGATTGGCAAGACCAAAAGATGAGACAACATCATAACCACTTTGGGGCCCTAGGATCTAGCCCTCCTAGACCCGGAGAGGGATCTCTCCAATAAAACAGAGAATGATATATCTTTGAAGCTCAAAACGAGGTATTAGGCTAGGTATGAAGCACAATGGGGGTTTAAAATTATTTGGTTGGTTGGTTGCTGGGCTCAGTCATGAGATCATAGACTGAGAAAGTAATGGAAGGAAAGGAGAAAAATAACAGGATGTTTTGGCAAAAGAGGATAGGTTAAGAATGTGCCCTCCATTGGGCTATGGAGTCATGAAAGGGGATTACTTGCAAGAAACTGACCAAGAATTTCAGAGGGAAAGTCATCTATACTAAAGGATCTTCTTAGATAGATGGTGCAATTGAACAATAAGGAAAGAAGGTGAAAGAAGGAAAGAAACCCAATTTCTGCCTATAGATCAGGTCAGAGGTCATTTAACTCCAGACCTACTTGGACATACTCAAAGGAAACTTTCAATGAAGTCACAAGGGGGAAGCTTATAGATCGGACCAGAGGTCATTTAACTCCAGGTCTGCTTTAGCATGCTCCAAGGGAAAAACAGAGACAAGATTTGACACAAAGCTAGAGTCTATAGATCGGAGAAGGACTTTTAGCCTTCTCTGCTTTGACACCAGCAAGAAAACATCCAAGCAGCAAGCTTCGAGTTCACACATTAGCTAGAAGGAAATACATCTTCTACACTGGTTAAACCATGGGAGTTTGCCCTCAGATTTCACTATCAGCAGAAAACATTGAAGGTAGGGAGAGCAAAAACATAGGGTACCATGCGAGGGTAAATCCTATGCCAGATTTTTGATGTGTACCAGAAGATCAATGAACAACATGGAAACGTAATAAAACAACGTGATAAGAAAAACATCACCAGTAGTAATAGACTACGATCCTATGAAATTTTCTTGATTAATTGATGCAAAAATTGTCACATACACTGAGCTCAATTGCTGTTACAGTCCAAACTTTCTCCTCCCAGCCTACTAGATTACAAACTACTCTGCTACTCCCTCCAAAAACTATTCTAACAGTGAAAATGAATCCCTAAAACTACAACAGCAACAACCAAACAACAACCTTTATAGTATGTTCTTGGGGATTCTTGTAGGAGAATGAGTGATAGTGGGAGTAGGTGTACATTTAATTTGTTTCATTAAGATAGGATGGCGGAAGCGTTCACGCCCATACTGCTTAATGGATCTGCAATGCTGTATGTAATCTGTAGCCTGCTTCGGGAGTCTTTGGCAGGTCGAGATTGACCTCAGATGTGTTCTTGAAGTCCTTTCTGGTTGTTTGGAGCTCTACGCTATCCTTCTGGAATAAATGAACTAGGTGGAAAATCTACAAGGTCTCCATGCTTCATAACTGCTGTCTAACAGTCGTACAAACTTCTGTTAGTGTATTCATCTATTTAAGGGCTCGAGGAGGCATGGAGAACGCTATTCGAAGGTGTCTTTCTTGAGAAGAGTGTTCTGCTGATGTCAAACACAGATATGACTCGTCGGTGTGCTCTTTGTTCTTCACATTGTGATTCTTCCTTTGAACGTGAGATTAAGCGTTGATTAATCAATAATAAGCATTAACCCCTTGGATTTCATCTGCTGATATACTTTTTTGCTGTAACGACTTCTCTGTGCTTTGAATCGTAGTAACTGCGATTATGATAAACGGAGTGAAATACCACTCTGGTGAAAACCCTGCACAATGAAACAAATTAATTATAAAATCTAGGGTGGTGGCGAAAGAATGCTTTTTAGTGTTAAACACTAAGGTTTAGCCTTTGGCCGAAATACAAAGGAAAGGGGCCAAATGAAATGAAAATGGGGACCTCGGATGGTGGGACCTGGCGGGTGGAGGGCGATTGACTGTGGGTTGTTAGATCTCAGGAGGAGATCAACGGCGGGGATTGAATTGGCGAGGAGGAAGACTGGAGCGATGAGGGGGGAGGTGATGAGTTCTAGGCCGTCGGATCCCAAGAGATCAATGGCTGCGATTGGATCGGAGGATCGCGATCGGAGAACACAGAGGGGGATGCATTAAGAATTTCCAATCGGCGATTGGCGCTCGACCGTTGGATTAAAACATGAATCAATGGTGGAGACTGTGATCGGAGGGGTAACAAAGGGGAGAAGTGATGGGCGCGATGCGATTAGTGCTGGGCTGTCGGATCTGTATAGATCGATGGCGGGTATTGCACCCGTGCTCCATAGAACAACAAACAATTGCATCAAAGATTTCCAGAGTAACAAATAAATGTGCTCGCTGCGAGACCTCTGAATGCGATAAGCGCCTGCGGGCTCAGCGCCTGGTCTTGGCACCCGATCGCATGGAGTGGAAGTGGTTAAGGGTCTGGGTCGAAAGGGGCTAAGCCTACTTATAAAGTAAAAAGTGGGTTTTTGGCCTATTTTAATGCTTTTTAAGGCCAAAAGAGGGAAACGGTAGGGGAAAAGGGGCTATTAAACCAGTCAAAGGGCATTTTAAAGGCTTAAAAGGGGAGTTAGGATGATTTGAAAGGTAAGTGGGGAATTAAAAGGGGAGAAAAGGTGATGAAAACAGAGGTTTAGGGGGAATGAAACAAGAGGAGAAAGGCCTTTTGGGCATTCTTCTTCACAACAGAGAGGCTTTTAAACTAGAAATATCAATGAGGAATTCTCAAAGAACAGAGGCACAAGGAGGCTTCAAGGATGATGTGTTTTCAGGGGAAATGCGTTCCTTGAAGGCTCAAAAAACATTTTAGCCCCCTATTTTCTTGTCAAAAAATTCATAGGGGGCTAACAGTGGCTCCACATGGGGATGGCTTCTTCTTGAAGGAGTCAAGAATTCAGAGAATGATATTTGGAGTAGGCTAGATGCCTGACCTTGAACCACCCTTTTCCTTCTTAGATCAGCTGCCACAAATTATGAAGACATTATATCAGCAGAAATATTCTAAAAAACACTACCTACCCATGCTATAGTCCTAACATTTTTTCTTCTGGGTGCATTTGGACTAGCAGACCCTTTACATCATCAATTTTTTATAATCAGGAAAATAAAACTATTCTACTGCTACCCTTATTACTCCATGAGACCAGATTAAACTGTTGGTCTCATAATTCCTCTACCTAAACTACACCCGCTAGGATTAAACTGTCTAGCAGACTTATTCTCTACATTCTAAGACAAAAATTGAAAAACAGTCAAGCCAGGATTAGACTGTCTGGCTTGCTGGACTCTGCAGAGATTAAAAACAACTAACTACATGCTCATGGACTGAGCTTTATTGATATTTTTCCTACCTACCCTACTCTAACTGGAATATTTGCAAGTCTAGCTTACAAACATTGTCTTCCAATGTAACCAGTCCATCAAGTGATCCCAAGACTGGTCTTTCTTGCTCAACTCCTTGAGCATGTTGTATGGGCAGGGTTGCTCCCACTCTTTTTGTTCCACAATAGCAGCTTTAAAAAAATTTCTTTCTGTCTGCAACATGCTGCTCAAAAAGACCCTTGATCCTTATTCAGATGTTTACAAGAAATGGACATAAGGATCATGAAATGATACCTGGTTATGGATATCTGGCAGGCAGGCTTCAACCATGATTTATTCTTCTTCCACTGGATCAAGAACAAGACTCTCTTGAGAAAGAGAATCTCCCTCATCTTCTTCATCATCTGAACTAGAGGACTCATCATATCTTACAGCGTTGTCCTCCTGGAGCTCCGAAATGTTCTGATCAGGTAGGCCGAGCTCTGTGAAGGGATCCATGTATTCTTGAGCAGGGGTTTGGTCTATTGCTTCCTCTGTTTCAAGAGAAGGCCCCTTGTTTTCCTCTTCATCTTCTAAGATGAAAGGCTGCTGACCTCCAATCACGTGAAAACCATTACTGATGAGTTGAAATGGAGTGAAGAAGAGATCTAGAGATCCTTCACCCTCTTCTGCACTCTTAAATCTTTCTTCATCAGTATCATAAATAGCCTGCATTGGCTCATTACTCTCTGGAAGTAAAGGGAACTGATCCTCCTCCCATAAATATACTAATGATGACCCTGCAAGATCATCTTCTGTTTGGAGAACATCATCATCAGATAGATCAAAAATAGGAAAATCATGAATATAAGTAATGCTGCCAACTAGACGTACTAGATTATCAGCAAATTTTTCTTCACTTTGATTTACATGTGAGCTTTCCAACTCTGTACAACAAAGCTCATCGGATGAATGGGAAAGAATGTCTGTTGTGCAAAAAATTTCAGAGGTTGGCTGTCCATTGATGATCTGATCTATTTTTTCTTCTGTCAAAGGAGAAGATGGTCTCGTGTTCCTTTGCGCAGAAGCACAACAACTCTCTGTTTCCTTTGAAGACTGGATGTGAGGCAGAATGTCATCTTGAGCCTCAACTACAAGGGATGATGAACCAGCATTTGAGTTTTCAGTAATATCTTGAGGAATGTATATGGTCTCTTGACTTTTTTCTTCCTCATCAGATTCATCCATGTTCTTGTGATAGCTAGGATGCCTATGAAATTCTTGAATGGTTGTTAACAGATCTTCAGGGTGCATATTAACCAAATCCTCATCAATATCTAACATGTACTATATGATATTCTGAGATTTCTCACAACAATCCCATGATAAGGATGGAGAGTTTCCTTTATAATTCTTGTAAAATACTTGGTGCATGTCCCTTAAAGAAAACAAACTCTGAGGTTCTAACCATTCATACCAGACCCTAGCTTTTCCTTCTAAAGTTTCCATGAACATTTTCATTAGGAAATATTCATGCCATTAAACTTTAAATTTCCACACATGTATATGAAACTTGATGAGATGTAGCAAGGGGTCATCAACGTTTTCACCCTAAAAGGTAGGTAGGTTTTCTAACCAGTCCACTTCAGGCATTTTTTGTGGGAATCCAGGGATATGCTCCCTACTCATTCATTGGGGCATATATTCTCTGTATGCGTGGAAGCATGTTTGTAAATCAGAAAGAGGTCACTGTATCTTCTCAACCAGTTCAGAGTCTTCTACCAATGGAGTCATTTGGTCTTCTAGGAGTTATGGAGTGTGGAGTCGCTAGGTGGATCAATTTGACTGTTTGGAGCAGGCTGCTGTCCACCATCAACAATTTAAATTCAATCTAGGCTAAGTGGTATTTTTCCCCAGTGGAGTCGCCATTATGTTGGGGCTCCCATGTTTTGGCCAAATTGGCAAGACCAAAATATGAGACAACATCACACTAGTACATTTGGGGGAAATTCCGACACTTGGTTCCGACGCTTTTGACCAAATATCAGAAATTTCCCCAAATTTTTTCAATCCCGCTCGAAACCGTCACTATACCGACGTTTATAGAAAAGTGTCGCAATACCGACACTTAGACAAAGTGTCACAATTGCGACGTTTGAAGGAAGACGTCGCAATTGCGACACTATGCTCCAAAGCGTCGTTATTGCGACGGCTGCCTCCAAACGTCGCAAGTGCGACACAATGCCTAAGTGTCGCAATTGCGACGTTTGGAGGCATCCGTCGCAATAGCGACGCTTTTTCCGCCATCGGTATAATGACACTTATATGCGCGCTACATAAAAATATGAAACATATATGCGCGCTACATAAAAATGAATTTATTAAAAATACGAAACTTATATCCATCGCAATAACTACATTAACGTTTGATATCACGTGCGCATTCGCCCTCCGCTCTTGCAAAACAAAATTTTCCCTCAGCATTCACCCTCAGCTCTTGCAGAACAGTATTTTCCCTCAGCATTCGCCCTCATCTCTTGTAGAACAGCATTCGCCCTCAGCATTTTCCCTCAGCCTCTGTAACAAAGATTCGCCCTCAAGATTCGCCCTTCGAAATTTGCTGCACAGCATCTTCCTTTAGCACTGGCCCGAGCTCTTGCAGAACAAAATTCGCCCTCAGTGTTCGCCCTCAGCTCTTGCAGAACAGCATTTTCCCTTAGTATTTGCCCTCAGCTCTTGCAGAATAGCATTCACCCTCAGAATTCGCCCTGAGCTCTTGCAGAATAGCATTCGCCCTGAGCTCTTGCAGAAAAGCATTCACCCTCAGAATTTTCCCTGAGCTCTTGCAGAACAGCATTCGCCCTTAGCATTTGCCCTCAGTATTCTCCCTGAGCTCTTGCGGAATAGCATTCTCCCTACATTCGCCCTCATCGTTCGCCCTCAGCTCTTGTAGAACAACATTCGCCTCGCATTCGCCTCGCCCTGCGTAACATCATCTTCGCCCTCAGCTCTCGCAGAACAGCATTCACCCTCAGCTCTTGCAAAATGGTAAGTTCTTACTGCAGGCCCTTCCTCCTATAGTAGGATTGAATCTATTTGGGTTTTTTTGGTCAATTCCATTGGATTGTGTTAGGCTGTAGGGTTCTCTCTAGATGTCAAGAATCAAGATTCAATACCCTCTATTATCTTCATCACCCAATACAAGATTTAAATTTTTCCCAAAGAAACGCTTATTAATTTGGCAGCCATTATTTCTCCCTGCTTTAAAAACCCTACATTTAAATGAAACAAGCATTGCATTTCAACTACAAAAATCTATTAGTGTTCAAATGTACATGTGTGCATCACTTGTGTAGGGTATTCCTTTTCCACTTTCACATTATCTAAGAATGTGTGCAGTATAGTTCATATTTTTTGTGATTTAGATTATCTTGAAAAAGGAAAGGTAAATTATTTCCCATGGAAAAAGAAGGTTTTCCCTTTTTACTACTGGAAATGGTACAGCAAAGTTCCATTTCTAACCGAAAATCCTATGAAACAGGAACCAAATAAAGGCCATCTCCTCAATGGACATCATTTGGCTTTGAAAATGGCCATTGCACCGTGTTGTTTCTTATATTACATCACGATAGTTTCTTAAGTCATTTCTTGTTTCTTGAGATGAAAAGTAACTAAAGAAATTGTGAAGATCCTTTCAAGAAATAAATGACCATTTCTCAATCATATCTCAACTATTTTTTATTTTATTCAGTGGTTGCTTACTTTGAGAGAAATTTGACACTTTTATAAGGAATATAACATAAAAAAAAAATGGGAAGGAATTGATGAGGTAGATGACATTTAGTTGTTGTCAATTAAGAATTGATAATACACGATGCATGTTCTGTACTACAAACTAGATTCCTTCCTAGAGTTAGGACACAGATTATTGAATCAAAGTTGTAGTTTCTAACTTCTTGTATTGGTTCATCAATATTGAAATTCAGACATTGCATGTCTTCATTGCTTCATGTTTAAATAATTTTCATCATATCGTACAATAGGAAATTAGGAATTATGATTATTATTACTTTATGGATCTGTTAAGTTACTTTTAAGTTTGCATGGTTTAGTGTGAAATTATTCTAGTGTGCCCCTAGGCCCAGGTGAAGGAATGCCAAGGACTGAGAACCCTATTTTTTAAATGGTATTGTTTCTTATACCCAAAAACCCCTCAACATCACTTCTTATTAGTTCTTAAAAATAGTGTTGTAAACAATTTGAGAATTGATATAGAAAAATCTCTCACTTCTCAAGATAAAGTCCTAAAGTTAAAGTGTGATACCATATGTAATTCAATAGCCCCATTGTCACCTCACCAACCTCTTTTCACTTCAGGCTAGCTCTCCTCCAACTCAAGGGGGGTTCTCCCTAGTAGATGTTAGGGATCTAATGGCCCAACCAAACCAATTCAAGAGCCCCCTAACTCTCTATTTTTACTACTATCAATCAAAATATTGAACAATAGGGTCAGACATGCATCCTGAAGATAAAATTGCCAGGGTATTTTTGGGTAATTTCAAAGGGAAAGTCCCCAAACACATACAATCAAGGAATTATAACGTGATTTCAAACATTAAATATCAAAAAAATCATTTAAAGGATATTGAAAGGAAAAAGGTGATGGAATATAGAAAGTGCCTTACTTAAATGCTCTAAGGATTTTTCAGTAGTTGGTCCAAAAGCTTCACTTCAAGGCCCTTCAAGATCGTCTCCAACAATGCTATACCATCAGCTTCAACAATGTTGCTCCAAAAATGTCCTCAAGGTCTTCACAACAAGTTTACTAGAAGTTGCTCCAACAATATATTCAATAAGGTATTCATTGTCAACTTGTCTCTTGTTTGGGTGCCTTAATGAGCAATGACATGTTTCCAGGACTGAATTCAATGCAAGGCATATTTGAAACTCTAACTCTGTATTCCGCTGTCTTATTAGAAATTATTTCATTTTTAATTTTGTGTTTTCAAGTTAGATATTGTTTTCAAGTTTTTACATTTATAATTTTATTGCAATGTGGCAGACTGATCAGGGTAGTATAGGAACAACCCCGAGATGGGATGATCATGGAAAGAGGCCAGCAGAAGAACTTGTAAAGTGCCAACATTGCTCTATCTTCAGGTATTTTAGTTATTTACATAATTGAAATAATATTCATTTTGTTCAAATATGTAGACACCCAGCCATGGTACACTTGACGATTCCCTCTTTGAGGAAGAGCTTTTTTCATCCCTATCTCCAGTGTACTTGTTGCGAAAAAATGCACGAGATGCAAGGTCGGAATTTAATACTTTGATAGACGCGCCTCAAACACCTGAAATAGAAGAGAGGATAAAAAAAATTATGAGCCATATAGAAACATATCAGGTAATAATAAAAATTCAAAAGGATATTTTTTTTGTTATGCATGAGATGAATTGTGATAGTTTGATTTTTAATTTTTACATTGACTAAACTAACAAAAATTTCTTTTGTATGTAGCGTTTTCTGGCACTTGCTGAACCCGGTGTTGGTGGTAGTGGGACACAAGGGCAAGATATTTCCCAGCAACCCTCTCGTACACATTCTACTCCTTTAGGTGCTAGCCAAGAAACACACCCTGCCCAAGCAAACACCCAGCCAACTGCTGAACATGTTGGCAATGATGAGGCTGATATGGCCAACTACATTATTGCGTTTCCTGGAGCTACATGTGTTAGCTCCACAGGGACCATTAATGGCACGTTGTTGGTGAACGATGAAGGTGTCCCTATAAAGCACATACAACTCCCAGGTAAATTTTAATATTTTAACTATTTCATGTACTTTATCTAAAACATATTTATCATGATTTTTATTTTTAAATTAATGATAATATTTTATTTTTTTGTGTGTAGGAAACAATGAGTTCTACAGGTTTTTGGAGAGCCATGCGTTGGTAATTTTTGGCCCAACCATATGCACAGGGTGGAATTCCTAGAATTCCAACCTGAAAAAAGAACTTCTAGATTATCTAGAATCCCTTTTTGGGGTCGGCACATTTGACAAAACAGCAGTGGCTCGGGTAGCCGGCAAATATTTGAAATATACCAGGGACACCTATAGGACTCAATTTCAATTTAACCCTAGATACGAACGTCCTCTCATAGTTCCAGAGATTGAGTGGAGAACACTCATCCATGATGGAAAAGAGAAAAGGGCAAAGAAAGAAGGAAAAATGCCAACTGGACCCGCAAGGTAAATTACAACTTTAATTCAATAGCTTTAATTTTCTCTATGTCTAAAATAAAAGTGTGCTATGTCATATCTGACTTCAATCTTTTAATGCTAGGTTGCCTGACACCTCAAAGGAAACCAAAGCTAGGATTGAAAAAAAGGGCCATCACAAGCTAGGCCAGGGTGGCTACTTGAAATTAGCCGCAAGAATTGTAATTAAGTAGCTAAACATCTTATAATTAATTGTATCTCCTTCCAACATTTTTGCAATCCTATCAAATATGATTAAAAATACACAATAATATGTAATGTAGGGTGATGAATTCGGAACAAAAACTACAGAGGAAGATAAAAATATCGCTTTCCATTTCGGCTATCAAGCCGTAGTTGAACGTCGCAGAAGCTTGGGGCAGGTCCCAAGATCCAGAATGCCTGATAAGGTAAAACATTAACCTTTCAATATGTTTTTTTTCGTCCATAAATTTAATGTCTAACAAATTTGTTTAAATCAGGGGAGTAGCACTACCAACGAGGCAAATAACCCAGTTTTAGAGCCAGATGTAGATGATCCTCACGTGCAACCTGATCATTGTAGTGGGGACCAGGCTGACAATGCTACTATCAGTGAGGGTCGTGACGGTAATTAATTTCCACTTATAATTTTTTCTAATTATACCTTGATTGTTGTCCTTATAACATTTTTTGTTTAAATGACAGAGAATGTTTCCCTTGAGGATCTTACCATCAGAGAGGAAGATAGGGTAACAGTCCCAACGACGACAACTGATGCACCAGGTAAATAATCTCATTGCAATTTTTTTTATTAATATTACCGAACTAGTTCAATGATATTTAAAAACTGACAATTAAAATTTAATATTATTTGTTTTTGTAGGCGATGCCCCGTCACTGGATGAGACCAGACATCGTGACTACGCAACTAGGTCAACAGTGACAACTGGTGCACCAGGTAAATAATCTCATTGCAATTTTTTTTATTAATATTACTGAACTAGTTCAATGATATTTAAAAACTGACAATTAAAATTTAATATTATCTGTTTTTGTAGGCGATGCCTCGTCACTGGATGAGACTAGACATCGTGACTACACAACTAGGTCAGCAGTGCGGGTCGAAAGGCACGAAACAGGAGCAAAGCACGATGATATTGATGATGTAATTAGGAGCTTTAGAAATAGGAAGAAGAAAAAAAATTTTGATAATGTAAAATATTGTATTATTATAAGACAAACGTTACCATACTTGGAACGTTTTTTACGTTATATAAAAAACTCATTTATCATACTATTTTTATGTCAAACATTAATTGCAATGTTTCCTTGTGTACTTTTTGTTGAATTGTTTTTTTATTAGTTATTGAATATTTTTTTTTATGCTCATGAAAGTAAAAAATTAAATATAGATTTGGTATTGGGGAATTGAGAGTGATGTGAAAGAGGGGGGGGGGGGAAGGGCCATAAGAGCTTCCACCTTCACGTGGTTGGCCCTGTTTAGTAGGGAATAATTTATTGGAGCGATTTAATCTTGGAGCAAACCTCCCTCGATCCAGCATAGCAACAAAAAAGTTACTGTTGACTTAGTTGCTACTCTTTCAGATCGTGGGAGGCTTGTTCCAAGTTCATGTGACTCCAATAAATTGTTCTTGAAACAAAGAGGAGCTTATTTAGGTATGTTTTGAAATTTTCAACATATGTTCTAACATTATCATAAGAATGCATCTTAGAGTAAAAAATACTACATCAATTACTTGTATTTATTGTATAGATAATGATGGATTTTGATTGACTTGGCAATGCTAGGTACAAATCCTCTTGCATCATGAGCAATACAACTTGTCAACCAGGGTCATGTCCAGGATATTTTTTCTTGTGTGCTTGACCAGGTTCGTAATGTCACATTTTGTAAGTTCCTTTACAATTCATAATTCAATATTAAGCTTGTTCATGATTATTATCTAGGTTTTTTGTATGTGTTTTTTCATCTATTTGATTGTAAGAAAATATGCATGTTTCCTGTTGTTCACTATGATTTCTCCCATTACCACTCCCAGGATGAATCTGAATTTATTGTTACATAGGTTAATTTATTGTTACTATGATTTCTCCATTTACGATTTCATAGGTTACATCATGTAAAGTTGTCAATCTCAGGTTGGTGATGAGCTTTAGTTCTCCAGATTTGGGGCTTTTCTGATATTTTCTCCCTCATATCATTCCTGCATCACCTCGTTGTTTGAGCATGCCAATTGTCTACCACTTGTACCAATTGGCACATGTCAATCTCTGAGTGGTGCCACATTTCACCTATTTTCAGTGAGAGTTTAGGGTTTCTCTAACATAGCTTCAGAAATCTGATTCAGTGCCTACTTGAATATCATCACATAATACTCATGGTTTGGATTGATGAGCATGTTCTGAATGGTTGTTTGATTCATAAGAACCACCCATATAGTCATCTTGAGATATTTCAAAAGTTTTCTCGGGTTTCCTTTTTCACCGTTTCTAGTGGGTGGGATGGTGTGGGGTGATCCATCAATACTAGTGCTATTGTAGTAGGGAATTTTTTTTGGGGGATATAAAGGAGAATTTGATGTATATATCCCATTGGATGCATTCATATATGGGCACGAGAGGTCAAGAATTTAAATTAAAAATATGAAACCTCTAGCATGGCAACCTGAAGGCCGCGAGAGACACTGGTTAAAGATTGTTTTGTGCTGGCCTTAATATAGTCGTGATTTCTTTCTATTATCTTAATGAAAATATATAGTCCGGTCTCATTAAAATGAGGATTTTGGTTGTATTTCTCTTTGGTTGTTTCTCTCTTAATGCTTCAGAAGTTGCCAAAAGTTGTGATAGTTGTTTAGTTTGCCTGTTACAACTTAAAAGTGGTTTTTAGCAATGGGAGTCATGTTTTTTAAGGTTCATACTAATATGAAGATCTTGTAATTCTATATTTAGGATAAGAGAAGATGGCCTCTGCTTTGGGAAGTATGACAACAATTGCCACATCTACTTCATTGGGTAACAATGGAAAGGGGAAGAAGTTGGGTGCAATGTTTGATAATTATGGCAGACAATTGTCTTCTCTTTCAGTTTTTTCACCTATTTCCTTTAATCGCTCAAGCAGAAGAGGGACTCTGAGATTACGCGACAGAGAGAAGGTAGTTAATACAAGAGCTATGGAAAAGGAGTTGTACTTCAACAAGGATGGCTCAGTGACAAAAAAATTGCAGGTCAGAGAAAAAAATATGTTTAAAGGAAGGTCACCTGCACGTGAAACTTCATTGCGGTGGATCTTTCCTTGTCCACTTATATTCGATTTTAATGTGTTATTTTAATTTTTCATGGAGGGTTGTTTTGGCATATGATCTGGCATTCAATTGCACACTTATTGAAAGCATTGTCAATTTGTCTTGCAGGCGGTGTGAACAAACTTGCTGATCTTGTTGGAGTCACCCTTGGGGCGAAGGGAAAAATGTTGTCTTGGAGAGCAAGCATGGTTCTCCGAAAATAGTTAATGATGGTGTGACGGTAGCTAAGGAGGTAATTTGTAGATGTGTGCTCTGGTTTTCTTTTTAACGTTGTATTAGTTCCCCCTCTTAAATGTCTTAGATTTGGTAGGCATAATTTGAAAACTCAAAGGTAAAAGGAAACATATTTGTTACCCAGTGGTCTACTTGGCCTATGGACTAGCCACATTAGAGTAATGCATAAAGCTTTTCACAACAATAAAAGGAAAGGGTTATGGCTGGGTCAAATTTTATTGTTATTGACAGTGTAATGAAATGTATCTCAATGCTATGGTTTTGGCCTTTTTATTGGTTGAATTAGAGGACCCAGTTGAAAATATTGGGGCCAAGTTGGTAAGGAAAGTTGTGGCAAAGACAAATGATTTAGCTGGGGATGGAACCACAACATCTGTTGTTCTTGCACATGTTGGAATATTGAAAAATTCCAGAACAATGAATGGAGAATAAATCTCCCTTCCTCTAACACACGGAAAATAAAAATTTCTTTGACAGGAGACAGCGTTTCAATACTTTGAAAACAAACTTCTATTCCCTTCAATAACTCAAAAAAAACTATTACACTTCTTCCTCACTGAGAGGGATTACAAAATTATGACTGCTACAAAACGCAGTGCATAAAACCAACTCACTGTCTGTTCAAAACAAACATACTCTATCTCTAAAACACTCTGCTGTGTTTTTCACTTTTGCACTGTTGTGCATACACACTTAAAAAGTTACACTCAGTATTTCACTTTTTACACACTGCTGTGTAATAAAATTTTTACGTATTGTCTATAAAAAAAACTACCAAGATTTTTTGTCCTTTTTATTTTTATATGTCGTAACACTTAAAACATATTATAATAAACCCTCTTTTAAAAAAAATAAAATTAAAACTAAATTCTATGGCCCACCTTTCATTTCACATATGATATATATATAACATATGTTTAAAACATATGTATATATTAAAGCATACATAAAATTAAACTATCAAAACATTAAAGAACCCTTTCCATCAGACTTCAAAAGTCTGAATAGATTGAATTTCAAACCAAATTCGCGTTCCAAAATGGGATGCTGACGTCTGCCTAATCTGTAACCCGAATTCTCAATCCAATGTGCCTTATAAAAAATTCGGGTCTGGTTTTCAGGTTTTCAGATTCCCTTCAATTTCATGCGATCCAATATTAATGCTCCATGTGTCCTCCTTTTGAATTTACAAAACTGGGGGGTAATCTTTTGTTTGTTTAATTTCTGGTTGGTGAATTGTGTTAATGCTGGTTGTTGTGTTTAAATACAATCCTGTACAGAAATATGGCTGCAGCTGTCTACAAAAAAAAATTTCAGGAATTTTAAATGCTGAATTAAATTTCTGGATGGCGTGCAAGCAACCTCCAAAAAAAAATGTTGCTGCTGCATCTGTCCTTTTGCTGCAGCAGTTGAAGTTAAAATTCAACAGAAAGGGTTTAATAAGTGAGGGTGTAAAGGTAAGTTTTGTCGATAGTACTGGATTAATATCATCTATTAATTTTTGTAGGGTCTTATGGTGTTTTTTTTTTTAGTTTTGGGTTGGGCTTATTGATTCTAAGATAGTTTTTGAGTGAAAAAATTGCTATCAGGTATTAAAAAAATTTGGTTCTTTTGTCAAAATTTATGAGCTTGTTAGGAAATACAAAACTGACAATGGTTGTATCTTAAATTTGTGGAAAATTATTTGAAATGAAACCTTTTTGTTTAGATTGTTGCAGCAGGTGCAAACCTCGTTCAAATTACTAGGGGCATTGACAAGACAATAAAGGCCCTTGTTTCGGAACTCAAAATTTTGTCAAAGGACGTAAACGCTTGCCTTTTGAGTAGGCTGGTTTTCCTTTTTGCTGATGGTTTGGTGTATCTAATTGAATTAGTTGCCTAAGGTATTTTTGGTTGCAAAATCCTTTTCATTTTTCATACAATATAGACCTTTTGGAATACATTTGATTGTGTGGTCTTGTTAGATCTACAACATTTGTAGTTGTTTAGTCTTATGGCCGAGGCACACTTTTATTATGGAAATAGTTGATGCAATATTGTCATTTAATCCTTACTGTAGGGTAGCATGTTGAGAAGTTTCTTGTGAAACATTTGGTATTCAAAATGACACTTGATCCTATACAGCATCATGCACTTGACTTCAAAATTCATATTCAAAGTGTGCCAGACAATTCTTGCAAAATTTCAAATATTTATGTTGTTTTAAACCATTATCTTTTTCATGTATTGGATGCTGAAAATGAGAAAAAGAATTTGGTATGAAACAAAATGGTGAATAATTTCCAGCAAAACAACCACTTCCAAGACATGTTTTAGAATTAGAACATATGTACTTATGAAGCATAGAAATATATCCTTGATGCATTGTCAATGTTTTGCTAGGGTTATTTTTGGAAAAAATAACTCCTTATTCCTAGAATAGTGATCTTCAATACAAGTAAATGCCAGAGAAGAGAGATCATCGTGTGACATAAACCTATTAACAAAAGTGAACAGGGAATGATTATTAATTATGGCATACTAAGTTGTCATTGATTTTGACTATTTGTCTTTAACATGTAAAAAAGTTAAATTACAAACTTACATCATCATGGTTTGGCATCATGAGCTTGACTAATTGTCCACCATGCTCATAATTTCATTGTTGTCTTCATATCTATAAACAACATTTCAAATAATAATAATAAAGTTCTATAAGAAAAATCCAGACCTCCATGCTGCTGCTCCTTGTGAGACAAAGTCAAAATTGCATTACACAATCTAACACATAAGAATCTCCTATATCCCGGTGGTATGTATCCAAATTCTTATAATAGTGTCTTTAAGACTTATGTTGAAATTTCCAATGAGATATTTGAGCAATGAAATATGGAGCCTTCTTCATTTTTGTATATGTAACAGTCTTTTATTAATATAAAGATTGATGGTTTTGTCTTTCTGAAAATGAAATGTAAAAATAATTTATTGTGGTCAATTGAAAAGTTTTTTTTTTAAAGCTTTTCAATATGGAAGGGCGACATAGATATATGCCCTTCTAATTGAAATTCGGACCTGCCCTTCAAATTTGATCACTGTGTGGGACCTTAAAAAATAATAAAACTATTCCGCCGCACGTTATATAAAACATATAACAAAACCTTTGTCAAAACTTCAAACGAACCCTTTAGCCGTGGGTATTTCATCACTAATTGATCATTTTACCATGTACCTTCTTCTAGAGGAATATTCTTCCACTTGATTAGGTACTTCATAATGGTTATATGTCAAGGAGATACAGAATGTTTATCTATAACTTTTTGTGGTTCAAGAATCAACTTTCATTCTTCATCTAATTTTGGAAGTTCTATTTACATTGGCATATTTTTTTCCCAAAACCTTTTTTAGGCAAGATACATGAAAAACCTTATGAATGCAAGAAGAAGGAAAATATAACTTCTATACCACTTGTGCAATCCTATGAATAATTACTTAGGGCCATAACATTTTTGAGCTAATTCTTTATTCTTCTTTTTCTTGAATGAAGATTGCTTATAATGCTATAATCTAAAAAATACCCAATTACCCTCCTCAAATTATCTTTCACTTCAATGTTGTTCCCCTTGTTGTTTATCATGTTTCATGTCATTTGAAGGTTTTCCATAATAATTTTCAAAGTTTCTTTAGTATTTTCCATATGTGACTTTGTTTCCTATACTTTGGACTTATCTTGCAAAAAGTATGAGATACTAGGAGTTGGATATCCATAAAGGGCCTTAAATGGGGAAATTTTAGTAGATGTGTGATAGGTAGTATCATATTACCATTCTTCCTTGATTAACCCACTTCATCCATTAAGATTGCTTTTCTAAAGAGTAACATTGTAGATAACCTTAAAAACATTTGTTAACTATTTTTGTTTGACCATTTGATTGTGTTTGATATGTAGAACTCATGGCAGCTAGTGTTTCTCCACTCATATTAAATAATTATTTCCAAATGTTTCTTGTTACTATTACTTTAGGAAAACCATGAAGACTATGAATTTCTTTCACAGACACTTCTGCCACTTGGCTTGTTGTTTATGTACTTTGAGCTCTACAAAAAAAATCTAAAAAATTTGTCTATATAAATGACCACAAAAATGTAATACTTACCTTTATATTTCAGTAACCCTATAATAAAGTCTATTGATATATCTTCTAGTCTTTGAATATGTATGTGGAATGGTTGAAGTAACCCTAGAGATTTTACTATCTCTCTTTTATTTACTATGCAAACTTGAGCTTCTCTTACAAAATTTTGAATATCTTTCTTCATTCCTTCCAAAAATATATTTTTTGATCCTTTGAGATGTTTTAAGGAACCCTGCATCCTACCATCAGAGAGACATGGGACTCCCTTAATATTTGTTTATTCAAATATGCTTGCGTGCATAAAAATATTCTACATTTGCACCAAAGTGTATCTCTCTTTCACTCCCAATGCTCCATAGAGTTCATCCCATCCTTTATAAATTTTAGTTTTTGTTTAGTACTATTGTCATTTTTCCATTATGGCAAGCTTCTTCTAGCCACCTAGGAATAGAAAATGTAATTGGATATAAATTTGAGGCCTCTTCTATTTTAGAAAAAGCATCATGTACTAAATTTTCCTTACCCTTTTTGCAGATTATCTCAATATTAAAACTTTGCATTTTTTCTCCTCATTTTTGTTAATCTTCTAATGAAAATCATAGCTTCAAAAAATAATTTATGATATCATGGTATATCTTGACTTTAAATTACCTCCCAATGATATACTATCCCCATTTTTTATTGCATGTAATATTTCTTCCATTTATTTTTCATACGTAGATTTCACCAAATATTTTCTTTGAATTCCTTGCTTTTAAAAGCCAATGATATCCCTTATTGTGTTAATGTTATGTAAATTCCTTGTCCTAGTGCCTCACACTCTACTATGAATGTTTTACCAAAATTAGGTGCAACCGATGTTGGTGTAGAAGACATGGCATCCATTAAAAGAGAGAATGCCAAAGTAGCCTCATCATTCCATATAAATGATATTTTATTCAAGAGATATGTGAGTGGACTTGAAATGCATGCATAATTCTTAAAAAATTATCAATAATATCATGTAAGTCTAAAAAATCTTCTAAGAACCTTGATTTTCTTAGGAATAGGTCATTTTGTAATAGCTTGCATCTTTTGAGGCTCCAACTTCCCTCCTTCCTTTAAAACAATATGAACCAAATACTCGAATTCTTATTTCCCAAAAGCACATTTGGATATTTTTACATAAAAATGATTGTTCTCAATAATTTGTATAACTTTTCCACATGTTTAGTGTGGTATTCCCATGATTTATTATAAATATGTGTATTATCAAAGAAAACCAACACAAATTTTATAAGATGGGATCAAACAAAATTGTTCTGAAGTCGAGCCCGCTGGACTTCAAACGGCGATAAACCATAATTCAAACCAAATTCGCGTTCCAAAATAGCCTGCTGATGTCGGCCAATTTTGTGACACGAAAACCAATTGAATTCTGCCCTAATCTTTTTCGAGTCTGAAGTTGGGCTGGCGTACGGAGGGAGAGTTGTGACACGAATTTCTTATCAAATTCGCCCTAATATTTTTCGGGTCCAGATTTCCACTGCACGAGTGGCCCAAACAAAGATCCGCTCCAATCAATTTCTGCCATGTGTCCTCAATCAAATGTTGCCCTGTTCCCGGATGCAGGTGCATTTGATGGAGTTTAAGGCGATGGGACATGGATGTGGCGATTTCATATCAATCGCATTAAGATTTAATGCTGTTCAATTAAGTTCCAAGGTTTTCACATCAAATCACAATAAGTTTTAACATTGTTCAAGCTTGGACCTCCACTCCTGTTAGCGATTCTGCATGCTCCAATATGATTCGGCCTTCGGCTCTCATTAATGATCAGAGATTAATTATGACGGGCATCCTTCGATTGCATTGCAATCGGGTCGATAAAATGGAATTTCGCTACGGTTTTTCAGACGAGCCAGTTACTGGGTTACACTGCCTGCTCACTGTGACGAGAAGGAGAAGTGGCCAGCTGAACTGTTGCTTAGACCTTGGTGCATATCTACATTTCTCTTGGTCTGTTCTGTGTCTCTCTTCCTTTGTTTCTTGGAATTCTTCTTCTCCGTCTCGTCTTGTGCCAACTGCTGAGACTGCACCCATGCCTCACCTGCGTCAAAGGATGTGTTGCCGCAGGGGGAGTACTAGAGGTCAACCCCTGCGTGCTCCCTCCCGCCCCTCAACCGAGTCGTCTTCCCAGTCCAGTGATTATCACACAGGTCGTTATCCAGATACTAGAAGTGGGTGGGGTCGGGTTCTAGGATCTGGCCACCATATGGGCTCCCCTGCTCCTCATTTCCCCATCGGTTCACCTTCTCCCACGATGCACACTGTGATTTTTTCCTTTAATTTCTCTCTGAACCGCCCACGAATCACAGCTTCAATTACTGTGGTTTTCCGTGAGGAGGCCCAAATGGAAGAACAATGCACCCGTCCGGCGGGTCTGAGCTCAGAAAAAGCCGGCCAGCATTCGGGCCTTCAGGAGGGGAGCAGTGGCATGACTGTGGAGGTAGCACCTAGCGATCCTGGACCTTCCGAAGGATGGTGCCGAATCGTCGAGGAGCCGGAGGAGTAGTTTGGTTAATTTGTTTTTCTTGCTTCGCGACCCACTTAATTGGGCTGATTTTAGATTATTTTACTGTGCTGGACCTTTGTAATATTTTTGAATTCTGTAAATTAAACGTTCAAGACTGGTTTCCCCATATGAGGGCAGTCTTCTTAATTTTTTGATTTTTTGATGACAAATTTGCCATGAGTCTGGGCAATGTTTTTGACTTTGGTGTAATTTTATTCCCACTGTTAATAGATTAACTTTACTTAGAAAAAAAAATGTTGCCCTGTTTCTATTTTAAACCTGTTTTTTGAAATACAGAGCCATGTTTATATAATTTTTTATAGTCGAAGCACTGCGGGGTGGTTTATTATATTAATATTTCACGGTCAAATTATGTTCATAACAATTGGAAAAAAAAATGTTGCCCTGTTTCTATTTTAAACCTGTTTTTTGAAATACAGAGCCATGTTTATATGGTCTACGTATTATACTCTTTCTCTGTATATCTACAGGAACATTTTTGCTATGAACAGGGTGGATGTTGTAGCGGGATACTAATGGAAACAAGCAAGCCTGAACCTTACATCTCGGATGCAACAGATGGTTACCAATTTTGGAATCAAACGAGCCCGATCTTACAAGCGATCCTAGGTTTCTGCAGATGGTTTTTATTTCCGGGAACAAGCGAGCCAGAACATACAATCGACCCTGGGTTTATACATATTTTTTCTCTATCATGGATGCTTTTTGTGTGAGGCGTATATCAATAGTACATGTCTCTGCACATTTCCTGTATCCACTTTATGATACTATTTTATGTGTTGACAAGTTATCACTCTGCCTTCAAAACTAGCGATGCTGGTCTATGTTGCTGGTTTATTGATATGGTCTAATGGTATTTTTATATTTTGGACATATCACACTCCTCACATGATTATCTTTTTTCTCTTTTCAAGGATTTTGGGTACTTTAATTTGTATTTGGAACAATGGACGTCGGTACTCTATCTGTTGTTTTACTATTCTACATACTCTATTTCACTTTCTTATAGATGCCTCGGGCATATTTGGATGCTTTCTCAGATTTGTCGATAATCTCCATGTGGACCGTTACTGGGTTTTATATCATGTCCCTGTATGTGACATGGGGTATTTTTCTATCATTGTCCGGGGTGGGACTTCCACTTTTCTGGATGGATATTTGGGTTCCAATCTTCAGATGTGAAAATGTAATGACTTCATGGACTGTTTTACTTCATATAATATATTCAAAACAACGTTTTTTCTCTTGTGAAAAAAAAAAAATGATTAATGTTTATCACTCTGCCTTCAAAACTAGCGATGCTGGTCTATGTTGCTGGTTTATTGATATGGTCTGATGGTCTTTTTATATTTTGGACATATCACACTCCTCACATGATTAGCGTTTTTCTCTTTTGCAGGGTTTTGGGTACTTAATTTGCATTTGGAACAATGGACGTCGGTACTCTATCTGTTGCTTTACTATTCTACATACTGCTATTTCACTTTCTTATAGATGCCTCGGACATATTTGGATGCTTTCTCAGATTTGTCGATAATCTCCATGTGGACCGTTACTGGGTTTTATATCAAGTCCCTGTATGTGACATGGGGTATTTTTCTATCACTGTCTGGGGTGGGACTTCCACTTTTCTGGATGGATATTTGGGTTCCAATCTTTATATGTGAAAATGTAATAACTTCATGGACTGTTTTACTTCATATAATATATTCAAAACAACGTTTTTTATCTTGTGAAAAAAAAATGATTAATGTTTATCACTCTGCCTTCAAAACTAGCGATGCTGGTCTATGTTGCTGGTTTATTGATATGGTCTGATGGTCTTTTTATATTTTGGACATATCACACTCCTCACATGATTAGCGTTTTTCTCTGCTCAAGGATTTTGGGTACTTTAATTTGTATTTGGAACAATGGACGTCGGTACTCTATCTGTTGCTTTACTATTCTACATACTGCTATTTCACTTTCTTATAGATGCCTCGGGCATATTTGGATGCTTTCTCAGATTGTCGATAATCTCCATGTGGACCGTTACTGGGTTTTATATCATGTCCCTGTATGTGACATGGGGTATTTTTCTATCATTGTCTGGGGTGGGACTTCCACTTTTCTGGATGGATATTTGGGTTCCAATCTTCAGATGTGAAAATGTAATGACTTCATGGACTATTTTACTTCATATAATATATTCAAAACAAAGTTTTTTCTCTTATGAGAAAAAAAATGATTGTTTATAGTCGAAGCGCTGCGAGGTGGTTTATTATATTAATATTTCACGGTCATTGGAACACCCACAATTCATAACAAATATTGGAGATTTACTATCCTGTTTTAAAGTTTCATTTTTTTTTTAAATTGAACTCGTCGTCGGTATACTGACGCCTTGTAAGCGTCGGAATTGTGACAACTGAAAAATGTTGGAAGAGCGACAGTATAAAAACGTCGGACGAGCGATGTTCAAAACGTCAGAAGAGAGATGTTCAAAACGTCGGACCACATTTCGTTGGAATTGCGACAGTTTACAAACGTCGGAAGAGAGATGTCCAAAACGTCGGACCACATTGCGTCAAAATTGCGACAGTTTACAAACGTCGGAAGAGCCATGCTCAAAATGTCGGACCACATTTCGTCGGAATTGCGATAGTTTACAAACGTCGAAAGAGCAATGTTCAAAACGTCGGACCACATTTCATCGGAAGTGTGACAGTTTACAAACGTCGGAAGTGCGACGGTTTGGGAAACGTTGGAAGAGTGACACCTGTTTGGAAGCGACGGAAAAAGTGTCAGTAGTGAGACACTTTTTAAGTGCGTCGGAATTGCGATGGGATGGCAAACCACGTTTTTCCCGTCCTCGAACTGTCGCTCTTGCGATGACTATGTGTCGGAATAGCGACAAATTGGATGTCAGAATTTGGGCCAAATTTACTAGTGTAATAACCACTTTGGGGCCCTAGGATGTAGCCCTCCTAGACCCGGAGAGGGATCTCTCCAATAAAATAGAGAATGATATATATTTGAAGCTCAAAACGAGGTATTAGGCTAGGTATGAAGCAAAATGGGGGTTTAAAATGATTTGGTTGGTTGGTTGTTGGGCTGAGTCATGAGATTGTAGACTGAGAAAGTAATGGAAGGAAAGGAGAAAAATAGCAAGATGTTTCAGCAAAAGAGGATAGGTTAAGAATGTGCTCTCCATTGGGCTATGGAGTCATGAAAGGGGATTACTTGCAAGCAACTGACCAAGACTTTCAGAGGGAAAGTCATCTATACTAAAGGATCTTCTTAGATAGATGGTGGAATGGAACAATAAGGAAAGAAGGTGAAAGAAGGAAAGAAACCCAATTTCTGCCTATAGATCAGGTCAGAGGTCATTTAACTCCAGACCTGCTTGGACATACTCAAAGGTATCTTTCAATGAAGTCGCAAGGGGGCAGCTTATAGATCGGACCAGAGGTCATTTAACTCCAGGTCTGCTTTAACATGCTCAAAGGGAAAAACAGAGACAAGATTTGACACAAAGCTAGAGTCTATAGATCGGAGAAGGACTTTTAACCTTCTCTTCTTTAACACCAGCAAGAAAACATCCGAGCAGCAAGCTCTAAGTTCACACATCAGCTAGCAAGAAATA